>VDFB02271358.1:209858733-210210011 GCA_007258455.2 Sequoia sempervirens
AAAAAATAAAAAATGCCTTGGTGAGAACCTGGAAACAGGCGCCTTGGTAGCAAAAATACAAAAAAATATAAAAAAAATATAAAAAGTCCTAAAAAAAAAATTCTTCCAAGTGGTGAAAACCTGGAAACAGGCGCTACTTGAGGCCTTTGCATCCCTATTTCTTAGCATGCATCCTCGACACTTATCCTTTCTCCATCATGCCTTGTCCTTATTGCCTTGGTTTGGAATTGGTCTTTGTCTTTGTCTAGGGGCATCAATGTTTTAGCTTTGGTCTCTTGGATATGCTTGTCTTTAGGACACCTCGCAAACAGTGTTTTTCAACACTAACCCAACTGTGTTTTTCAACACAACCCCTGACATCGTGTGTTTTTCAACACTTATCAGTTTGGTCTTATCTAGTTCGGTCATGTGATCTTACCTACTTGCAAGCATTCAATCCTTATCCTCGGAACTCAGTATCAGTTTACACACTTAAATTTTTTTTAATTGCAACACTTAATGCTTGAGATATGCCATGATCTTTTCTTTGTGTGCTGACTGATATTGATTTTCGTTGAGTGTCCTTGTCTAATAAGTCTCTCTGTGATGCATAGCTAGAGGATTTGGGGCATGGGGCATGTTTTTATTTGCTTTCTGCTTGTGGGTGTTGTCTTGAACCTCTTCAATGTCTCTTGTTGTCTCCTTGATACACTTAAGAGATTTATGGCATCATCCTTGAATGTTTTGCACAACCATTCTCATGGTAATCTTGGCGTTTATGTCTTGATGCGAGCGTGGTTTTGCGACATTAAATTGGGTAAGCTAACATTGTAGTCATCTTGACCTTCATGTCTTTGATGCCCATGTTAGAATCTTTCCACATTCCAAGCTAATATAAATCACATTCATATCTTCATAGTTGCGTTTGTGACTAGTGATGATTGTGTGATTGTCCGATGTCCGGTAATAATGGCCCAATGATGAAAATAAGTTCTCTTACATTCTCTAATGAATGATGAACACACAAAACTCATATAAGTGCCACCCCCATTAAAAGTGCCACCTTTGCATTTTCATGTAGCTTGTACTATTTAGACTTCATGTTAATTTGCACTTTTAGGCCGTATTATGGGTTTGAGAGGGTTTCCTTCATCTTTCTTGTGGATTTTTCATCAACTGTGATCACGTTCTTCATTTCCTTATCTTCTTTCGTGATCTCAATCAAAATTCCCTATCTTAAACAGTTGATTGATTTTGATGCATCCTCTTTATTGAGGCATATTCTCTTCCTTCTCTCCATTTCTTTCCATTTCTTCCAAACTTCTATCTTCCATTCAATTTCACTCCACTTCTTTTCTTCTAATTCAACCTTAGGGCATAATTTTCTTGCTGATCTACCTGGGTTCTGTGATTCTTATATTTTTCATCTTACATCAAGAACCTTATCTTTTGTTTGATTTGATCAAATTTTTCAATTTATTATTTCCTCCTCTATCTCATTTCGATTTCACCAATAGGGGCGATCTAATGTTCTCAATCCTTGATTCAACTTGATCAATTTATCAATTGTTTCTCTTGGGGCAACCTTGCTTGAGATTCTATCTCCTCACTTTGATGTGATCCCGAATCTAATTCTATGTTCAAAGGCCTTTGTTTATTTGCCCAGATGAACCCTGTGCCCACCGAAGATTCGAAGTTGTTTTGTGATCCCAAATCGATCTCACACTGCAGAATCTCCATTTGACTCAATGTGATCCCGAAGTCGACTTACATTAGTCAAAGAGGGGCAAATGTATGCAACCTTAAAATGGTCACCTAGACTTTGGGGCCCCATTTATTTAATTTGTCAATATCAATCCTTCAATCAATGATTGTCGATTTCAAATCAAATTTCTTAATCAATTCATAACTATTTCAAATGTTTCCACTTTCCTGTTTGAATGTTTTCATTAATTTTATTTAATCAAAAGAAATAAACTCCTTTTAATAAATAAAATAATGTTATTTAATTGAAGTTAATATTACTTAAATAAAATGATGCTATTTAATTAAACTACTTTTAATTAAATAATTTTATTTTATTTTATTAATATTCACTTAAATTACATAATCTTATTTTATTTTATTAGTTGAGATATTATCATCTTAAATTAAATAAAATGTTCTAAAATATCCTCTCAAGAATATCTGTGATGAAAAAAAGGGAAACAAACGTATTAAAAAGGGAAAACAAACTAAAAAAGAATTCCAATCAAGATTTGTTTCTATTTTTCTATTTATCCCACATTGTTTCTAAATACCTCAAATTTCACAAAATGTTTCCTACTGCTTCTAAAAAAAAGGATCATGAATTTTTACATCAGACTTATGCTACAAATTTTCTTGAATTTTATCATTTGAGATTACACATTAGTTTGATTTTATAAGCATCTTAGTTTTAGAGCATATAGTTTAATATTACATTTTAACTTAATCTTCATAGTAAATTAATTTGCAAAAAATAAATTCATTTTATGGCACGTAGATTAAGTTTCATTTCAATAAATTCTAAGCCTGGTTTATTACATTTTTAATACCATTTAGGATTAGTTTCTTCATTGTTGCATTGCAAGAACAGTGATTCATGGAGATCGCATTCTTAAGCCCCTCTTGAATCTCGCCCAGATTGTATTTGTAGGGGTAACAGTGGTTAATCTCGAGGGCCACAACATCAATCTCGCCTTTCCTGATAGAGAGTCAGGAATTGATTTGCAAGGACTCATTATTGAGTATCCTTGCATGTAAGGATTCACAGAAGTATAACATATTTTCAGTTATACAAATATGACTAAATTAATGACTAAATATATGACTAAATTAATAACTAAATATATATGACTAAAGTAATAAATAAATTAATGACTAAATATATGACTAAATATATGACTAAATTAATGACTAAAATATATGACTAAAGTAATGACTACCATGACTAAATAAATGACCAAGACAACAATCAATGACTAAATTAATGACTAAATATATGACTAAATAAATTACTACCATGACTAAATCAATGACTAAATACTAATGACTAATAATGACCAAATCAATGACCAAATTAATGACTAAAATCAATGACTAAATAAATGACTAAAATTGTTTAGTCATAAATTTAATGGTGTTATAAATGACTACAAATAAACCACTAATAGTCACATGACTAAAGTTAGTCATTTATATGCAATTTTTAGTAGTTTATTTAGTCATATATTGTTGTTTGTGTACTAGTGATGGATCCTCTAAAAAAATACTGATCATTGAGAGGAGTCATTTTAAATTGTCTATCTTACACCTTCAATGACGAACTAGGGTTTCCTGTGTAGTAAACAAGTATGATTTTTGAGCTTTAGTTCATATAATTTAATTCTCTAGAATTTTTGAGTTTGCGTAATTATAATTGCAATAAATAAAATTATTTAAGAACAAACATATACCAAACTCTAGTTACAATTGTTAAGCCCTAGGTTTAGAAAATTAAAAATGAGTCAATCAAAGAGCCAATCATCATTATCAAAGAGACCTTTTGATGAGGATTTGATAGTTTAGCTACCAGGATCATCAAGAAATGTAATGTGTGCCTAGAGGGTAGGCGTTCCATTCAATAGCATGGTGGACAATGGTAGAGAATGTAGGGATGTTGAGATCCTTGTTATAGGATGGAGTTTGTTTAGCCATTGGTATAAGAAAAAAAATTCTCATGTCCATATTTCAAATGTTTGGTTGTATGATTTAGAAAAATTACTAGTACCAAACATTTTTGTGAAAATAGACTTCATTAAGTCCATGGCTCAGAATTATAATGAACATGTTAGAGTTGTTAGGGCTGCAAATGGTGGAAGGTTGATACAAATTAACAAGACCTCCATTTATGAAGTTTTTAGTCTTAACTTGGTTGCCAATAGGACCGTAGTTTTTGAATCTTTCAAGGAGAATTACTAATAGGATAAGCATAGCTATAGGGTTCTATTGCTCCCAGGGCACAAATTAAAGGGATTTGACAAAAAATTCAATCAAAATCGCTCAAAATGAAGTTGAGCCTTTTAGTATTGACCAATTTGAGGACTATTTCATCAAGACATCATTATTTATGACAAGTCTTGGGGTGATGTTGGAACCAAGATTCATGTAGCCATAATGTATATGGTACTAGTAATTTAGAATCCATTGGTAAATAATGAGTTTGACTTCTCCACATACATTGCAAACAAAATCCACAAGAAGTTGGTGGAAATTAGGGCAAATGACATGGTGGTGAACTTTAGATGGTACTCTTTGCTATGCCATTTGTTCTTATATGACCTGGAAGGACTAAGTGGGATAAGGCCCTGCAATTTAAAATGGTTGATGATAATGGTCAATCTCTTCCCATCCAATGGTGGACATACATTTGTGACATGCACTATGAGAACTCTAACTATGTAGTTTTTGAAGAGCATTTTATCATAAATGTTCTAGGGTTCCTCAAGGGAGATGAGGAGAGATTGCACAAGGAAATTTTGGATTTTTTGAGGCCAAAGGAAAGACTCCCTGAGTTGGTTGTGCAACATAATTGGGGAGATTGGTATCTCCATTCAAATACCACTGCTATCAGAATATATGGATTCCTTGTAAGTCCACACATACTACCAAAGCATGTTCCCAAGAGAGTGGCATTTTTAGAGATTATGTGACAACTCAATGAAGCAGATAAAACCCATTTGAAAGGTCAGAAGAAGGGATCTTTCTTCCCTTTTACTATAATTTTTTATGATTTTACCATCAATGGGGAGGGCCTAAAATTAATATACCCTATGCTCCAATATTATAGGATGAGCCATGAGGTTCTAAGAACTTTTGATCTTGAAGGGTTTATAATCATATAAGATTGAGCATTAGTAGGTCTGTATATATTCATTGGGTGTTGTATGAGGAAGATGTGATAAGAAATTGTTTAACAAAAAAAGAGGTCAGTGAAAGGAGAATAAAATGAGTCTCTATCAAAAAGGGGGAAGAACGAAGAAAAAATCAGAATGCCAACTACCCTAGAGCATTCATAGAAATAAAGGACCCCATTGCTAGAATAAATAAAATGTTGGACAATGTTGATGCATTAGCTGGAAAGGCTCTTGCAATTGAAGAATGGCCAACATATCAAATGCCAACTGATCCATAAGTCTATGCTTATGCATGTAAAGGGAAATATTACATAGTAGCAAAGTCTACTCATCAAGGGCACCAACACACAAGTGCCACCTCCCAAGAACAACCTCAAAAGAAGAGAAACATTGGTCAACCATCTCTAGTTGATTATTCTCTAGAAATAAGTGAAGCAAAAGAGACAGAGGTGATTGGGGATAATTTTGTGACAAAAGAGGAAGTGAACTAAGCAATTCCTTCACCTCCAAGAGTTAATGTTGTTGGTATGCCATAGAGTAGAATGAACATAAATATAGGAGGGGGCGGGATGATGTTGATGATATTAGAGCCCTAGCTTTTACACAATTTATTTCTAATGATAACTTTGTGTTCAGGATCAAGAGGGAAGAATTTCAGGAGAATATTAATAAATCTAAAGGAGAAGTTGATACTTCATAATATGAGAAGGTCACTCAATGTGTGTTGAAGGAAGTAAATTTTGATAAAAATATCACTTGAGATGAAGGAAGAAAACTGGTGAAAGAAAATGGTTTACTTTTTCTCCCTAAATGGGATATTACATTAGCTATTGCTTTGGATACCATAAGCAGACAAAATGAAGAAGTTTTTTCTTTTGATGAGCAAGCTAAGAAGGCATATTTTGGATCCGGATTTAGTCCAAAATGGGAAACATTGGAAATCTGGGCAATGGCCCCAACCACTAATAAGCCAAAGGTTGCAAAGACTATGTAAGAATAGATAGAGCCTAATAATTAAAATATTATTAGATACATAAGCTCCATAGGCAACATCCTTGGTAGTTCACACAACATTGTTTAGTGAAGCAGCTGCAAAGAAATTGCTGGAAGATTATGAGAATTTGCAAGCTGATCATGTTAGGCATATGGAAGAATACAATAAGATGAAAACCCAAATTCCAACACCAACACCAACAAGTGTTGTATTTCCAATTGGTCTTTGCTCCAAGATATTTAAGAGATTGAGTGCAAGAAAAGGAAGCCATGGCTTCTAGAATAAAGGAAATGAAGGAGCAATTGCAAGAGGCCCAGGAGGAGAAAAGGAAAATGATGAATGATGTAGTTGATGATGTAATTAGTTACAGGATATCCAAAATTGTTGGTAAGCTAGAAGAATCTTGGATGGATTACTCCACTTTAAAGGATGCACATACCAGATACATGAAATTCTAGAAGTATTTGAAGCAATTAGTAGATAAGTGGGTGCCTAGAGCTGCAAGTTTGAAAATCATGTATAAATATGCAAGGTTTGATCCCAATATCCTAGTTGACCTTGTTTCAACATGGGAAATGGTATTGCTGTTACTAGAGTATGTACCCTTCATCTCCATCAACAAAACAAGGAATTTCATCAAATAAGAGTGTCAAATCTTGATTTTCATCACCTCTTTCTTGTTTTTCAACTTGTTGTCCTAGTTGATCATGCTTATCAACCTCTTGTAACAGGTCTAATTTTTCATTTTGTACACCATGTTAAAGGGTGTAAACAGGAAAAAACTCTTCTTGTTCCTCCTCAAACACCTCTTTTTCCTATTCATTAAACCAACTATCTTGATAAACAATGGGTCCACCTTTGTAAAGGAAAATGGTGCTAGGACAAGAAGGCTAATTATACAGGCCTTGTTGATTTTTTTGAGGATGTATAAGCTTTGGAGAAGGCTTATCTTGCTTAGGTTCAAGGTTTTGCAAAGGACGAAGACTCCTAAAACTTGGATTTTCATGCTTGGGAGGCTCTTCTTTTGCATGTTGATCTAATGTTGTAAGAGGTGCATTCCTAAAACTAGGAATATAAGGAGTTGATTGGGTTTCTAGCCTGTGCACTTGAGCAAATAATAGCTTCATTTGTTCTTGTTTAATAGCAACCTCTTTTGCAAGAGATTCCTCATATTTCTCCTTTTGTATTTTCATCTCATGTTGGTATTGATAATCTGGGTAAGCTAACTCTTCCTACAACAAGTTATACTCTTGATCTTCTTCAATCTCATTCAATTGTCTTTGAAAGTCCAACATTATATCCTTGATGCTCATGTTATCATGAAAATTTTGCTCAGCTAATTGTGAGAATAGATATGTTGGTTGGAACCAACATGGCCTTCTTGGGGTTGAATTTGAGCACATACAGGTTGATTATGAGAATAAGCAGGGGTGGGTGGCAAGTATATTGAACATGATGGTCTCTTCATGTAGCAAAGGCTTTTGGGGAAAAACCAACTGCATGTTCAGTTTGATATGGCTTATAAGAGGTAGTATTGTCATGAAATGGATGGTGATTAAGACATCTTCATGAATGAATACATGATGCAACATCTAAATAAACTTGAAATTCATTGAAATATTCTTAAAATAATAATAATCAAGACTTTTTTTTATAAAAATTTAAGCACATACCAACACTTAGTCCACTTGAAACTAATATATTGAACTTGGAGTTGCTGGGTGTGTGAAGATATTGCCTCCAAAGGCAGAAGTTGCTGACATATGCACCAAATATCAGCAATGAAAGGACAAGCCTTGAGCTAAGATAGTTCAAACAACCCCATCGAGCATGCCAAAAATTGTTGACGCTAGAGTATGCACCCTTCATCTTCATTATCAAAAAAAGGAAGTTCATCAAATGGGAGTTTACAAATTTCAACATCATCACAAGTTTTGGAGTAGATAGAAGATAAAAATAAGCATGAAAAGGTGTTAGTCTATGAGGAGAACAATGATGACAACCTTGTTTTACAAAATAGAGAAATTGACACATACAAGGAGAGCTGCTATGAAGTCAAAATCAATCCTCTCATACAAAAAAATGAAGAAGAGGTTGAAGAAGTCCTATTTTGGGATGATTTAGAGGCATTTTTTTTAAATTAGAGATCAATCCATCATCTCTCGAAGTGGGAAATCATAAACAACAGGAGCATAGTACAAAATCTCTATGTTTTTGTCAAATCAGTCACAAGAAATGGTCTTCACAAGTCAGCAAGATGATGAGACAACAAACCACAAGTAGGAGACTAGCACTAGAGTTCCAAATTTCATCCTTTCACAAGGGTGTCATGTGAAACATCTAGCTAGGATGGAAGCCAAAAAAGCATCACAAGTCATGCTTGCACCCAAGCATAAAGTTGCAACTGAAGAAGAATGCATTCAACTTATCTATGCACTTCAAAACAATAGTATGCATGGTCAACATGAAGAGGTAAGTGGGTTTGTTTTCATTCTTCAAGAGGTATTGCAGTAGTTGATTAAGCATTTTTTCTTTCACCACCTTCTCTTGGATACTCATAAACATGTGAAGCATTACAAACTGATGAGAAAAGGAAGCTATTTTCAAAGAACCAATCAATGGTTTTGTTGGTTAGTGTAGGTTAGGATAGGTTTGCTTTCAAGTTGATAGTTGTTGATGCACAATATTTTAGATGTTGTTTTCTCCAAGTACTGAAGCACAGTTATTCAGTTTCTAGTTTAGGTGTTTAGTTAGCTTTGTTAAGGTGTTAACGACTAGCTGTCAAGTCTGATTTTCAGTTTATCTTAGGTCTCTTTGACTCCTATGCCCAATGGATATGCAAGGCTATTGGTCTTCTAAGTTTTAGCAGGAAAAACATTAACATGGATCACAAAGAATGTTAGCCAATTTTAATCATTTGTTTTAAAATGTGAACTTAAGCATTCATAAGATCATTTTTAATCAAACCACACCAATTTAGAAAAAAAATGAGTGTGTCTCTCTTAAAAATATTTAGACTTAGTCAAACAATATGTTGCATGGCCTTTTGGAGGGAGTTTGTTTTAGAGGGATTTTTCATTCATTAAATCAAGTCATGTTTTTAGGGTTTTCAACTATTCACAGAAGTTTATAGGTTTCCCATGGTGACTAAAGTTGTTGACTGCTTCAATAGAGATCATCAAGGAGAGTTATACTAGTCTCAGTAGTCTTACATTCAGTTTCAATGAAGAGAAATGCATGCCATGTATATAGTTGTTCTTGTTTCCTTTTCAATACCATGAGAAACTATGATATGGGAATAGCATGTATGAAGCATCCAAGATATAAAAAAATATATGTGAAATGGTTGAAATAAAGTCTTGAGATTTGTTATTTCTAACCCATGCAAAGGTGTATACGTGGACTTTCAAGGGAAATGCAATTGGCCAATTGATTTTTCTTGGCCTCTATTTCTTGGCTAATCCCTAGTGCATGGACCACAACAGAAGTGGGACATGGTATTCTGCTTCCACAATTTGCATACATGCTTACTAGGGTAGTTACAATAAAA
This sequence comes from Sequoia sempervirens, assembly GCA_007258455.2. Classification (NCBI taxonomy): domain Eukaryota; kingdom Viridiplantae; phylum Streptophyta; class Pinopsida; order Cupressales; family Cupressaceae; genus Sequoia; species Sequoia sempervirens. Next base: position 209,868,173 of record VDFB02271358.1, read on the forward strand.
TTAAAATCTGACAAAAAATCACCATTTCTTCATTATTTGGTATATGTCTATACTGTGTTCCAAAGCTCCCATTTCAGCACATGAAGGTAGGATGTTGGTGATGGTGGCAGGGTGATTTGAATTGAACTACGAGATTCAAATAACAATATCTAGTGTAAAAGAAAACCTGCGATATTGTATTAATTTGGACAAAATGGAAAAACTCGTGAAAAGAGTTGTGTGCCTTCAAAATCATGGTTTTATTCAAAGTAACATGAATATATACGAACTGAAGAATGCCAACAGTCATCACAGCCTCGGGAATTTGAATTGAATAGCTGGCTGTGAGAAAATACATATAAAATTACAAATTTTCAAAATATTTCCCTAACTTGGTGGGATCATAACTTTCTGCTTGGTGCTTGGAATTCAAATCTGTTTACACCGTTGGAAAGGTCTCCAAAAGGACTAACTCAACCCCTAAAAATCTAAGCATTCAATCTTTAGGGACCGAATTGCTCTGAAGACCTTTGAAAATACAATTTACTAGAACTTAGAAAATACTGAAAAAATCCAAAAAATTGGATTTCCTATTTCTCTCAGTTCTAACTGCCCTGGAACATCCTCAGACTGCTCTGGATCACAGGGTTCGGCTTTACAAGCTACCAGTTGCATTTGTTGGAAAGTTTGTAAAGCCTTTTTTTAAAGATCCATTTTTGTGCATAGCTTGCAATCATGGCTTTCAATGTGATCATATTTCTTTGAGACTTCCTAGCAAATAATTGACTACCTTATCATGTTGTCAAACAGTTCACTACAACTACGGGATGAGACTCACACATATTATCAAGATAACATCCTTGTTTTAAAAAGTAGGTAGGGACCTATTTCTAGGTGGCTCGGCCATGGAGTTTCTTATGAGGTCTTGTTCAATTGTGAAAACAGACACATTTTTGGTACCCACATCTTCCAGGTGCCTTATTGGTGAAAAGACAAGGGTAAGTTTTCTTCCTCTGGTAGCTATGGTAGGGGATCCAGTAGTAGCACAAGTGCACTTTTCCTCTTCTCCCACAAGAAATATTCATATGGGATGCACTAGGATTACTCTTGTCAGCTATTTATTTGCTAGGTCCAATGGAGTTAAATTTATTCTGTAGATTAAGGATACTGACTTAGAAATTCCTACTAAGGAGTCAGAGGAAGTAGTGTTACATGTCACAAGCTAGACTTAGATTGGGATGAAGGAAGATTTGGAAGAAATGAGACCTTAAGATTTGTTGGAAATTTTAATGTCTGATTACCACTTTTGGTGTTGTGATGCAAAGCAATTTCCATGTTGATTTTGCTCAAGTGAATTGTAGCTATTAATCATTATTCGACTTTTATTGATTTTTGGGTTGGCTTATCAAGCATGGACTAGCAAGTTCCAAGCAGCATTATCTTTCTCATTTTTCAAGAAGCCAAGTTAGATTGTAAATGGTGAATGCCACTGGAGATGCTTTCATGACTCTCGATACAATGACTATTGCAGAATTTAGGCTTCTCAAAAAGAATCATGAAGGCTATGAATATTGTTATGCAATAGTAACACTTGGAGTTTTCTAAAGATAGTGTCAAACTCAGAAAGAGATGTCACAAGTCAAATTGGAAGTAAGGTATAGGAAATTGATTCAACTGAGATTGAAACGATACTACTTTAGAGTTGAAGCATCTAATGCAGATGTTGGAACTGACAGATATGAAGAACATGATGAAAAAATCCATAGGAGCAATTTTCTGTGGATCAATCCTAGATTGAGTACGTTGTACATTCTGAAAAATAAAATGGGAGATTACAGTTCATTCGTTCAGTTGCACGTGTGATGGTTATAGGCACTGCAGTAGTTGTTGTAGTTACTCTTGTTTGTGGAGGTTCATCAGCTCTCATGGCTACCTTTTCGAAATCAAGCTTTACTATTGCATTTTCATTGATAAGCGTCTCTGAGATTGTTGATAAAACATTATCTATTGTTGCGTTATTGGCTATGCCATATACAAAATCATTGGTTCTTCTTGGATCTATGGAAGCACTATAATTAATGATTATTATCTTCGTTGGTTCTTATTGCTCATCATTGAAGAAGGAAGTGATTTACATGGATTTTTTGTGTTTCAACTATTGATAGATAATTCAGTGTAAAGATAGCCCGATGACCAATCATAGAAATCATTGCATCATTTATTATGACAACAATAGACCTATTAAAGCAATGATAAAAGACAGTGCAACTATAGGTATGTTAGTCAACATGAGAAAAATGTGAAAATTCTATTGCAGTTACTGATTATTAATCTCCTATCTAATATAGATTATTTTACTCCAAAAAATTAATTCATAGCAAATATTGAAAAATAACACAATTGCAACTTCACAAATAAACTCACAGGAATAGAGAAGAAAACATGCACACCAATTAAACACAAGATTTTTGGACAAATTGTCACTAGAAAAACCTTGAAGGGAAAACCAATACTGCAGATAAGGAATTTTATTAAACTTCAGCAAATTAAAATATACATAAGCTGCTTGCCTCTTACTGGCAGAGCTTCGGGAATATTCTTCTCCAAAAATTCTTCCCTCAATTTATCCTGCTGAAATTCCACTGTTGATGTCCCCAACACTATCACTGTGCCCTTGCTATCACTACAAGACTATTTTCTCTCACTGCAAATCTACTTGCTATCACTGCAAATCTTTCTCAAGTGTGTTCTCCAAATTCCCATTGATCCCCTTTTATACTTTTCTCATTGAAAAACCAATGGCCATGATTTAATCTCAATCAATAACTAAGATTAATTAAACTCTAACAAACCCTAACTAATTGGATTCTAGAAGTCTCTAGAGGAATCAATTAATTAATTAAATAATTATCTGGACAACTCACTCCTTCTAGAAGGCTCCAGAAAAATTAAATAATTAATTAAATAATCTTGGGAATGGAGATAACTATCCGAGCTAAAAAAATTAACACTCCCTCTTAGTGAGGAAGGTGTTCTGCATGACACCCAACTTATCTCCGAAGAAGATGAATTTTGCCTTCCCCAATGCCTTTGTCAAAATGTCTGCTACCTGCTGATTTGTAGGTATATACTATAGCTGAACAATCCCATGCTGTACACAATCCCTGATGAAATGATATCTGATGTCTATATGCTTAGACCTATCATGAAACACCAGATTCTCAGACAATTTGATGCAACTCTGATTGTAATAGTGTATCACCGTAGTCTCAACCCTCTGACTAAACAAGGCAACCAACAACTTCTAAAACCATATTGCCTCACACATCGCCATGCTAGTTGCTATGTATTCTGCCTCTATAGAACTCAAAGCCATAGAATTCTGCTTCCTACTATACCAAGAGATAACTCTTGATCCCAAACTGAAGCAACACCTTGAAGTGCTTTTTCTATCCATTGTACTGCCGACCCAATCTGCATCAGTATAGCCTATCAACCTGATACCATCACCTCAAGCATATCTGATCCCATACTCGATTGTACCACGCAAATATCGCAACACATGCTTTGTCGTTATCCGATGCACTCTCTTTGGCTCAACCATGAACTGACTAAGAGAGTTTACTGCAAAGGATATATCTGGCCTAGTGTTGACCAAATACATGAGAGATCCAATCAACTTCTTGTATAAGGTGGGGTCTACATCCTTCTCCCTGGATGAGTCTACCTTCATCCAATTCGTGATCATAGGAGTAGACATGGCTTTGCAATCCTCCATCTCGAACCTCCTCAAGATTTCGATGCAGTATTTCCCTTGTCCAAGGAAAATCTTTTCATCTATCTACCATACCTCCATGCCTAGAAAGTAGTGCATAAGCCCCAAATCCTTCATCTCGAACTCTATTGCAAGGTCCCTATTGCACTCCTCTATGAGCCCCAATGAACCTATCAAAAACAAGTCGTCCACATAGAGAACGAGAATGAGAACCTCACCTCCAACCACCAAGTAGTAGAGGTTAGCGTCCGCTTCACTCTTCACAAAGCCCATTCCCTGCAAGTATCTATCGATGTGCTCATACCATGCCCTGGGAGTCTGCTTGAGTCCGTACAAGGCTCTCTTCAATCTTCACACATGGGTTTCACTGTTGTGTGCTACAAATCCCTCTAGTTGTTCTATGTATACCTCCTCTTTCAATTCACCATTAAGAAACGCCGTCTTGACATCCATCTGATGGATCTGCCATCCCATCTGTGTTGCAAGTGAGATAACGACATGTATAGAAGTATACCTAGCCACTGGAGCAAATGTCTCCTCATAGTCAATTCCCTCCTTCTGAGAGAACCCCTTGGCCACAAACCTTTCCTTGTATTTCTTGATGCTACCATTTGCATCATGCTTGATCTTATAGATCTAGCGTGATCCAGCCACTGCCCTATCTGTTGGTCTAGGCACAACCTCCCACACATTGTTCTACACTATTGAGGTATATTCCTCAACCATCACATCTTGCCACACCTGCTGTTGTGCGGCCTCCTGAAAGCTAGAAGGCTCGCTATCTACCAACTAACTAACTAATGTCATATAGTCATTATACCTGGCTGGTTGTCTCTGATGTCTATTACTCATCCTAGGAGCTCCCACAAACTCCTGAGTATCCCTATGTGTTTGTTGGTTCCCACTACCAACTATAGACGATTAAGTATCAACCTCCATATCTCCCTGATGCATCTCTTAGATCGGCTGCATCTGCTGCTCCATACTCTGCGAACTCTCAGCACCTGAGCTTGTGCTTGTACTAGTAACTATACTCGAACTTCACTGCCCTTGATCTGGTTGAACGATCCTTGGAGCTTTTGTTGGCTGGTCACTCTGATCATCTGCTAGTAAATATCTAGACCTCCTAAATGCGTTGTCCTCCATGAACTTGACATCACACCTAACTATAATGCTCCTGGCCCTTGGAATAAATATCTGATATGCCTTTGAGGTTTCATTGTACCCCACAAAAAACCCTCTCTCTGCAATCTGATCTAACTTGGAATGTGTCGGCCTTGGAATGTGACAATATGCCAAACTCCCAAATATATTGAAGTGGCTGACATATGGCTTCTTCCCTGAGAACACCTCCTCTAGTGTTATCTTTCCCAATACCTTATGTGGAACCCTGTTCTGTATGTATAATGTTGTACTACATGCCTCTTCCCATAAGTAACGTGGCATATCCTAGTCATACAACATAGCCCTTGCCACCTCTGATATAGACTGATTCTTCCTCTCAACAACCCCATTCTGCTACGGGTTGTAAGGAACAATCCACTCTCTCTTGATTCCTTCCCTGGTACAGAACTCCTAGAACTCTTTCCCTTTGTATTCACCTCCATTGTCTGACCAAAGAACCTTTATTTTCCTCCCTGTCAAATTCTCCACAAGAGCTTTGAACTCTTGGAAGTGACTGAAGACCTCATCCTTGGTCTTCAAGAAGTATATCCAGGTCTTCCTGGAGAAATCATCAATAAAACTAACAAAGTACTCATATCCTCTAAGAGACTTCGTCGACATTGGTCCACATATATATGAATGTACTAGATCAAGAACACCCTTGGATCTAGTGTCACTCCTTGGAAAAAATGCTATCACAAACCTCCCTAACACACATCCTACATCATCATGCTCTGTGCTCACCTCTAGAACACCTATCATTGACTCACGAAGCAATTTAAGTGCTCCATGATGTATATGGCCCATCCTCCTATGCCATAGATCTCCTTGGTCTCTAGAATTATTGCTGCTCATCAGTGCCTTATGAGTATCAAACTGCAACCTGTAAAGCCAACCACTCCTAACTCCAATAGCTACGGGTGATTTCCAATCCTTGTGCTTGATTAACACATTCACCCCTCTAAAGAGTACATTGTAACCTTTATCCTGAAGGACGGACACAGAAATCAGATTCATACCCAAGCCTGGCACATGCAACACACCATGAATGGGAATCAACTTGCCATTCTCCCTCTGAAATAGAACAGTCCCTTTCCCAATTGGATTGAGCTTGGACATGTTCCCCATAGAAATTTGGATTCTGATGTCCTCCTTATAACTGGAGAAGTACTCTCTAACTCTTGTCATATGAAATGACGCCCCACTGTATATATACCAAACACCTTGTGATGTTGAGCTAACCATACAAGCTATGAGTGCAAACTCATCCTCCATTCTGCTAGAGAGCTCATCTACACTTGCTGAAGTTGTTGTCTGCTTCTTGCCCTTCTTTTCTTTCTTCCTTTGTGGGAAATCACTAACATAGTGGCCAAACTCGTGACAGCCATAACACTTGACTTTAGACAAGTCCTTCTTCTCACTTTGTGGATTTGATCCTTTGCAAGACCCCTTCTTTGCTTTCCTCTTTCCTGCTAGGGCAACGTTTTCCTGTTCTACCTCACTTTTCTGACTCTTACTGTTGGTTCCACTAATAAAACTAAGTCTAAGCTCCTCTTGAGTGAAGACACTCCATAGTCGATCCCAACTCGGTAAGGTTTCTCGTCCATTGATAACTTGAACAAAGACATCCCACTGCTTAGTAAACCCATTTAGGGCTATCTGTACTAGCTCGTCATCATCTAGTTTATCACCAACAACTGCTAGCTCATCCTTGACAATTCTCAGTCTGGTTAGGTAACTTGTAACGTCTTCTCCCTTGTTCATCCGGGTATTCCTCATCTTTTCTCTGAGAATCAACTTCTGGTTAGTTGTAGCATTCTGGTACAGATTCATAATGGCATCTCACATCTTCTTCGTTGTATCTAACTCTGCGACATGTGGAACAGTATGATCCTTGACACCATCAAGGATCATCCTCCTTGCCTTGGCATCTTCCTTCTTATATGCTAAGAGTTGTGTTGGATCCATAGGTATAGGTACAACACTGGTCACATATTCCTTGATACCACTCTCTTCCAACAATAAAGAAAATTTGGCTTTCCAGACACCAAAATTTGAGGCTCCATCCAATCTGTCTTGATCTCTTAAACCTATTGAGGCCATCTCAAAAGAAATAATAATAATAATAATAAATCTGAAGAGGTAGCACTGGGTTTTATAAACCCTCAAATTTTTCTTCCTATGCTGAGCCTTGTCTGCCCTCAGATGAGCTCTGATACCATGTGAAAATTCTATTGCAATTACTCATTATTAATCTCCTATCTAATATAGATTATTTGACTCCAAAAAATTAATTCATAGCAAATATTGAAAAATAACACAACTGCAACTTCACAAATAAACTCACATGAATAGAGAAGAAAACATGCACAACAATAAACACAAGATTTTTGGACAAATTGTCCCTGGAAAAACCCCGAAGGGAAAACCGGTACTGCAGATGAGGAATTTGATTAAACTTCAGCAAATTAAGAGATACATAAACTGCTTGCCTCTTACTGGCAGAGCTCCGACAATATTCTTCTCTAAAAATTCTTCCCTCAATTTCTTCTACTGAAATTCCACTCCTACTGTCCCCAACGCTATCACTGCACCCTTGCTATCACTGCAAGACTATTTGCTCTCACTACAAATCTACTTGCTATCACTACAAGTGTTTCTCAAGTGTGTTCTCCAAATGCCCATTGATCCCCTTTTATACTTTTCTCATTGAAAAACCAATGGCCATGATTTAATCTCAATCAATGGCTAAAATTAATTAGACTCTAACAAACCCTAACTAACTGGATTCTAGAAGTCTCTAGAGGAATCATTTAATTAATTAAATAATTATCTTGACAACTCACTCCTTCTAGAAGTCTCTAGAAAAATTAAATAATTAATTAAATAATCTTGGGAATGGAGATAACAATTGTCCGAGCTACAAAAATTAACAAAAAATTCCATAACAGGTCTATTAGATACAAGAGGACAACCATTAATACTGTCATAGGGGCAGTCTATACAAATATCCTAAGAGGACAATGGATTGAATGGGCAGCCATATTCCCATGTAGGTATGACATGACAGACATGAAAGGACAACACCATAGGAGAAAACCTTAAGGACAATTTTTCCATACAAGTGGCACAATGGAGTCATTGAAATTTGAAGCAACCAACATCATGTAGGTTTCCTTGAAGAATGACAAGAAGATTAGCATGAAATTGTCAACCATGAATGACAGTGACTTAGACAAAGGACAATGCTAAAGAAACAAAGAATAGTGAAAGAATTTTTTATAAAAGGAAAGAAGAAAGTGGGTGAATGTTAATTAAATAACTAATAATTGGTTACGATTATAATTAAGCTTATATCATACATTCATCATAAATTTCTCTTAAGGATTCTTGACTCTTAATTTTGATCATCCACCTCTTAATCTTGATTGACTATTCAAATAAAAAATTTCTATAAAAACAACCCTCATTCCTTATAATAGTGCTTATTGACTATTCTTTGTAACCATATATGACAAAATAACCAGATAATATTCTTTATTTTTGGATGAAAGCATGAAGATGGAGGCACCATAAATGAATGAAATGTGTTAAAAGAGCCCTTAAGATTCTCTTACTCCTCTAGGAGACTTTTTTACTATTTCAAAATTTCTCCCACATGCCTTATTAGCAAGTTTGAAGAAGCTCCGGTAGTTGAAAATTGAATGAGCAGTTATAACTTCTTTCCATGCATTTATGAGCAGTTGGAGGACATATATGCCAATTTGGTGAGTTTTATAAAACAAATGGAGAGAATATAGGGTAGTGTGATGCAGTTTGGGTAATCTCCAAGCATCAAGGAGTTGTTCAAGGAGTCTTGGCCGAGAGATAAGGTCAAAGAAAGAAGTTTTCTTCATTCAACCACCATCTTGGAGCATTTTAGGGGGTTGGAAAATAAGGATGATAGTTTTGAATGCCCAAGAAGGTTTGACACAACAAAATTTATGTGAACACTTGTCTTTCATCTCTCAAATGATGTTCCTAATATCTAGCAAGTTGTTGGACGATATATTAGGAGGCCTAAGGGCAGATTTTTAGGTAGTTCTAGCCTCTTTTAGCAATGTATTGTAACTTCTTGAAAATTCTTTCAAGCTGGGACAACTTTGTAACTCACTTTTTAAGCATGTACAATGGTATGTAAACATCTTTTTTATCAATAAAGATGAGCTTTTTACCTTCTTAGAATTGTTTCATTGTGCAAAATTTCTTCAAGGTAGTTGATGTCTTTTTCCCTTTGATTTTTGTCCTATCTTCATTGTCTTTGTGCAAAAAGTATGTGTTTTTTTAGGTCATGACTTGTGTTTAACCAACTAAAGATAGAGTTTAAGTTGTGACAATATTTATAGTTCCTTCTAAACACTATCTTTGACATATTGAACCTAATTATGAAACACTTTTGCAAATACATGAAATTTTAAGTTGTGTATGTTTTGGTTTAAGCTGTTGATCATATTGTCTGTCCAAACAATAGTATAAGTTTTTGAAATCATTTTGGTGCATCACCTTATTAGTCTTTAGTTTAGTTTCATGTTTTCTTCCCCCCCTTTTTCTCAGTATGCAGTAGTAGGATAGGTTAAATAGGTGAGTATCAAAGAAACCAACCCCTCTCTGGAGGTTCATCTTTGTCATAAATTACCCACATTTTGAAGATGATCCCGTGTTTCACAAGTCACCTACATTCTACACTGAGCAAGGGTGCATACTCTAGTGATAACAGTAACAATATTAGTGGAGTTCAATGCTTACATGATGAAGCTTGTGCAACAGATAAACACCAAATTCAAATCTATTGAGTGTATTGAAATGAAGATCATGCTTAGTATATTGGATGGTAATGGGGAGTTAAAGTCATTGGAATATAGAAAAGTAGGATTTGGTACAACGGTTCCCACTCTTTCTACATTTATTTGTGCAAATGAATAAATTGATACAAACCTGTTAAATAACAGTTTAGATAAATTATTTGCTTTAGAGGTAGGTTTAGACAATTTTTGTAAGGAGGAAAGGGTAGTTTTAGATGCAAAATATGTTGAGCACATTGACAAGGTTGCAAAGATACTTTCATTCCAATGGCCATCAGAGAGAGCTTATGTGGAATGGGATGAGAAATATAATGCATAATGTATATTTACATCTCCATCATTCATTAGGCTTCCAATGCAGTATCCTACTCAGTTGATGACAATATATTTTTGGAGTATCCAACAATGCTTCAAGTGTTTAATAATTTTGGTCCTATTTTGGATTTTGTGGGTACAATCAACACTCTCTTCGACAATCATATCTTGTAATTGATTGTAAAAAAGAAAAGTGAAATGTAATTGTAAACAAGTCATGTGAGTCGTGTGATTTCATTCTAGAGCCTGTGTGCTCAATTTTCTATACAAGGGACTCTTATTTCTTTGTAAAGGGTTTTGAATCTGGGTTTTGCAATTTTGGATGGGTAGGTCAATCTATTTTGGGTGGTCTTTTGAAGTTCAGATAGATATTGTTGTGATTCTCTCAATGTAATAGCATAAATTGGCTCATTATATGGCTCATATGAATAATATGACATATTGTTGTTGTCTCTTTTGAATGCAATTCAATATTCTTTTGATCAATGTAAATCAAAGATTATGGAGGTCTTTGTTGCACATTTGTTGTAACAAGGGTTTAATTGATAGCTTATGTTCAAGTAATAGAATAAATATGCTTTCAATTAAATATTGAGAATATTGTTGCTACATTAAGGATCTAAAAGTAGAACAATGTGACCAATAGACAGTTTTATTAGTGTAAGGAAATAATATTTTGATAACCATTGAATGTGTTTAGGCTATTATCAGTAGAAATTACTAGTCTAGGTCATTTCTTGTCCAACCTTGGAAAGAATCAAATCTGAAATGGAAAAACAACTTTACTTCTTGCAATTTGTTTATTTTTTTGTATTTCACCAAATCTAGAATTTTTCAGAGGGTTATAAAGAAAATAAGTTGCATGTGGATAATCCTCACTTAAATATGTGAAATTATTATCTTGTTTTGCATTATTTATGTCTTGTAGTATCTTAAAATGATGTCTAGAAGGGAAAACCGCCTAGATTTTGCATAGCCTAAAGTGTAGGTGAATTTGTTTAAATTCTCTATTAAGTTGGCCACTAACTTGAAAGTCTTGAGCATTAGAGGTAGCTTATTTATAGAGACAATCAGATAATTAGCTGGAGAAGAAGAACCAATAATATACTTGTCATTCACTAAGTGCTATGTAATCACATGATAATACTTTTGTGAATTTTACATTGCAGTTTGTGCAAAAGAATACAATATCTAATATTAAATATAAGGGGTTACATGAGTGACCAAATTAATAAAGTTAAAAGACAAGAGATTAAACATATAAACTTCATTCAACTCCCCAATTACAAATTCATCATATGTTTCATATAAATTTACTCATAAAATATATATAGTTATAACCATGCTATTGACTAAAAAAATATGTCTATAGAACCTACTTGTGAATTTTTTTAAAAATTGAATGAAATTTGATAACTTTAAAAATGAAATTAAAGTAAAGTGGAGTCATTGTTATATTAACAATGGCACATAAGAAAAGAATTAATGTATTCATAATTAATATCTTCATTTGTTGGTTTAAGTGTCTTGTGATGCACCCCATGCTATGAAGGGCACCAACTAACTTATGAGGGGAAAAATGTTTTGGTGTTTTTCTTTTTCAAAATGGAAAAAAAATAAAATATAAATAACCATTTTGAATGATTGAGGGGAGAAACATTTTTTCATATTTTTTTCAAAATGAAAAATAAAATGATATTTATGTAAATGACCATTTGAATAAATATTATTTGATCCTTTTGTTGAAAGGGTGAAAGAGAAAAATAAAAGTTATTTTGAACCTTATTTAAAAGAGAGAATAATACTAAAGTCTTTTTGTGGATTAATAATTGTATTTACTAAATAATTGTTAAGACAACCTTTGTGAATAGGTGTGATGGTTTTGTATAGGAGCAAATTTGAACCCCTTATGCAAATTCCCCTTTTGTACATCCTCACCTTAGAAAACCAAATCCGAAGTCGAAATTCCACATCAGCAAGTTGCCTTCCTTCCTCTTGGCATATGTCTGTTGTGTCAGTAGAAGAATATTTGTCGGAGTTGGGGACACCCGCGCGGCACACAGACGTCCACGCGACGCACTTACGTCCCTAACAGATTCTTGTGTCTGAAGTTGGCAAAGGAATTACACTTCCTATTGGAAACAATTTTTAATGTCCCTCTTTGACCAACCGACCCCGAAAACGGCAGATTCTTCCGTTTTCTTCCTTCAAATTCATTCATTCTCATTTCATTCCATCTCTTCACAAGCTCTAGCAATTTCAACCTCATTCTGAAGCACTTTCCAACATTCTCTTCACTCTCAATAACACTTCAACACTCCATTACAACAACAACAACACTCCATCAACTTCGTAAAGCAAGTGTGAAGCAAGCCATTACAATGTGGGCTTGAGGTTTTGTGAAACCTCCCTTCATCGCAATCGAGGCAGTGGTGATTGTTCAAGTCCTCTTTTCTCCTCCATTGGCTAGTGAACTCTTGGTGGAGGTGGTAACGTTTCGCTCCTCTCCTTTGCGATTTGGTTGAGTAGCTCTTTACTGATTTGTAGTGTTATTTGCATTCCTTCCTTCTTTACTTCTTTATCATACATTTCCCTATCATTTCTATTTGGTTGTTCGTGGAGGTGGAAACACCAAAATGGGGGTCTTACTGAGGCGGGCCCCTATATAGCCCCAACAAATTTCCCTTCTCTCTTGTGTGTAGATGGACATACTTTCAGAGCTAGCTGGTGAATTGGTGCCTTGGTGAGATCATCCTTATTACTTTAGCTTTCATCTATTTATTTTATCACCTACGTTTATATCTCTCGTACTTTATAATTTTGTTTTGCTCATTTAGAAGTCACTAGCTAGGCTATCAGCCTGTTTTCTGTCGGTTCATATTGTATTTTCAGTCCTGTAGTCGTACGGACGCTAGCACACCTAAGAGACGCCAACTCGCCATGCTGTCGTCCCAAAACCGTGCTTTCATCATCGGGCAGAGAGCTATCTGAGGTACAGTATTGAATCCAAAAAGCGGCTCATCTTGCCTAAATTTGGGTTTCGGGTCTGCAGAGTGATCGAAGGACAGTATAGTCCTCATCATTCTCGTGCCTTGCTTCAAAACACCCCTTTAGAGTGAGGTAAGTTAGGGCAACCTTCCGCTCTTGGCTCTTTGTGACTTGGGGCCTTGACGTGGTTGCTCCCCCTCTTACATTTTTGGTGAACCCAACATGAATTAACGCCTATTCATTCGTTGGTGTTGAGGCTTTTCCCTTGTACCTTGTGATCGTTGTGCCCCTGAGTGTTGTGAAGGTTTATGAGCATCACAACCCAGTCCACAACCTTCAGGTATATTGTTAGGAGAAGTGTGCGACACCTTTTGATGGAGAGGACGAAGGTCACTACTGTCTTCTCTATAGACCTTTTTGTTGGATCCGCCATTGGTCTTGCCGCACAGGAGTGGTTGTCGAGGGGCGAGTCAGGGATCTCCGATGAGACTGACCACGCCCCCACTCCTCCTGCATCTCCTACACCATCGTCAGTAGACGAGTACGAGGTCGTTCACATTCCTTCGAAATATATCTCTATCCTTAGCAAAGGACTAAGTGACTTGGAGAATCACTTGGAAAAGGACCTAAAGATGGCTAGGGCCGCTAGGGTTATCAGCGAAATGAAGTATATGGTTGGAAAAGATCGAATAAGCATAGAACTCCAGGCTAGTCTCTCTAGTTTGACTGAAGCATGTGCTCCTCCCAATAATCCTAACATTATACAAGGGGCCAGTTTCAAAGATCATGAGAGACAACTAGGAATGTCGATGCCACCCATGTCTGTGTACATGGTCGACGCAGTCCCCTCAATCAGCATTCTCTCTGCCTCTGAGAGATCTGAAACTATCAAAGTGAACAGAGTACCCTTAGGGTTTAGCTTCACCCCTCATGTCACCTCTAGTGGTGGAGATTTTGGCATGCTGAGTGGTGGAGGTTTTGGTAGTGGTGATGGCCTTAGTAGCGGAAGTCCGATGGAGGCTATGGTGGTGGCTTTAGAAGCAGAGGCCCTGCTGGCGACAGTGGATCTGGCAGTGGTTCTGACAGTGGTCACACCAGTGGTTTTGGAGGTGGCTCCGGTGGTGGATTTGGAGGAGGTTCCTCTGGCCCTATGTCTTTTAATGACCCTATTCTGAACACTCTTCTTCAAAATATATGTAAGATGCAAACCCAGCTGGTGAGTCTCTCCCAGGCCTCTGCCCAGCCTATCTTTCAACCCTTTTTCCAACATAGTCTGTTATTGGTAGCAATTTTAAACCCTCCCTTCCCCCAAGGAATGGAGATTCCCAAATTAAAAAAAAAAATGGCGACAAAGGGGACCCACAAACACGTGTCCACCTTTAATGCCCTATCTACATATTTTTTCCATCACGATGCATTGATGGTAAAACTATTCCTTCGATCTCTTAAGGATACAACGCTCAAATGGTACTGTTCCTTACCCGATAATTCTATTTTCTCATTTGATACACTTGTAAACCAATTCCTACGACAGTTCCAAGCTAACATCAGATCGAAAATGACATTTTTGGGTCTCGTCCAATGCAAACAAGGGGATAATGAAAATATTATTGATTTTATAGAGCGATACCAAATGCTCTTTTCACAAATCTCGTATTCACTGCCTGATTCTGATGTGCAGAAGGTGTTCATAGGGAACTTGCAAAGACCTTGGCAGGATAAGTTTTCCCTTATGAAATACCCTTCTTTTGAGCATTTGTACGCTGCATTACGGGAGCATCAACAAATGGTAGTTCAGTTCGGGGGATCCTCCTCGTGCTCCCGTTCAGAAGGAAAGTCCATCATATCAATCTCTGGAAAAAGTAAGCTTGTTTTGAATGTAGTAGCCGCTACAAATGATAATGGCCTCAGGTGCAATAGAAAGTTAGCAGAATCTTATTCTTCCATCTTGTAGAAGCTGCTAAAGGATAAGATCATAACTTTGGAGAACCCTAACCCTCTTAAAGAACCTTTCCCTAGTTGGTATGATTGGAATACCTTATGTCAGTACCATCAAGTTATAGACATGATACCGAACGTTGTATGCGCTTGCATCATGAGATACAGGACCACATCGAAGACGGTACTATTCGTCTTGATGGAAGTAAACAAAATACAAACAAATCGATGGCGAAAGTGAACAGTGAATTGCAGATATACACGGACCCATTTCCATCACACTCTGCCAACATGATTATCGATCCCTTTGATTCTACCACTCGGCTTGAGGCGTATGTTACCCGGTCACAATTACTCCTACCACGCAACCTGTGCCTGGCTCCCTGGACGTGACATTCACGTTGCAAGATTTACCCTTAAACAACAAGCCTTTGCTCCTTTACATTCCTGCTCGCCTCAATGAGAACATTGTGACAGGTGTCTTAGTTAATCCCGCGAGTCGAGTGAATTTCATTACAAAAGAAACGTTGTGGCTTAATTCATTGCATAAGGGGGAGTACGAAGAAACAAAGCCTACCATCTAGTACGCACAGTTGTCTATCTCTCAAGCCGTATGGCTCGATAATTTTGTCCATCCTAGTTGGACCTAGGGTTGTAGACATAGTCTTCGATGTCATTCTGGAGTCGGATTTGTTTAGGCTGAAGCTAGGCATACCTTGGCTGGCTTCCATGAATGGAATTGCCTTTGTCATTCACAAATGTTTAAAGTTCTCCCATGAAGGTTTTGTGCACGTAATGCATGACACTAGGTACTAGCCTTTGGTATCCCATGGGGGATATTCATTGGATCACTTTTGGCTCACCTCGATTGGTCTACTTCCTCCAAAAACAGGCTTGCTTTATAAGAATTATGTGAAGTATAAGACTGGGGGCAAGGGACAACCAAAACTGACCCTTTTGGTAGTGCAGCAGCTAGTTGCCTCCTCTTCTCGAAAGGGAAAAGAGAAGCTGCCCCATCCTTGGGATGGCTCTCCCACTCCTCTTTCTAGAGAAGAGTTTTGGATGAGTAGGCCTGGTTTTTACCTGCTAAGTTTGATGGTGCTTGCTTGGCGTAAACCCAAGATTAGGATGTCGGATCTCCCTACCAAACCACCCAGACCTTGGTATTACTTGTATGGCAAGGGAAAAGGTCCCCGAGGGGAATTCTCTATGTTCCAGCCTCTACGACCTCCTATTGCTCCTACTCCAAAAGCAGTAAATGAGAAGAGGCTCGCTGTCGAGGCACTAGAGCCGACTCCCCCTGTTGTTTCTCAACCTACTCCTCCTGCTCCCGTTCAGGAGCCTGTCCCTTCGCTGGAAACGGCTGTAGTGGACACTCCCATGGCTGAGTAGGAGTCTTTCACTCTTTCACAACCATCGGTCTCTAGCTCGAAGAGTCGTAGAAACTGTCTTGCACGTGAGCACAAGCGCCAATGAAAGGCTCTTGCAGTAGAGCAGGTCGCTTTGCAGAAGAAGGAAGAGAAGTCGCAGAAGAAGGAAAGGCCTCTTGACGCGTCCTCCTCTCTCCTCCCCTCCGCTTCCATCCAATCTAGTTTGATCTCACTTCTGGCTTCTGTTGTAAGTATGAATGCGCCTGACCCCAAAAAGGTGCAGGTGTTTATCGTTCCTTCGACAGAGCTGCCCTTGTTGATGTCCCTTCCGAACGTTCCTCCTTTCCTGAAACCTGTAGATATGTCGAATACTTCAGTGGTATCTACCGCAGTTTTCTCTTCCTCCTCTTCCTCTACACCTCTTGCCGCATCTATGGGGAGTTCACGTCCCCCGACGAAGCAGAAGGTGGAGAGTGGTCCTTCCAACAACGGAGGACGTAAGAGGAGCCCAGCTTCTCTAGAAGGTGGTCTTGTGTCGGCTTGTTATCTTAGTAACGAAACCAATCTCAGCTTCCCCTAAGTTTGTCAGCACTCTTGAGTCACTCGGTGAGCCTAGCGGTGAGACATGACATGACACTCCAACAAGGTGCATGTTTAATTCTCTGGATGAAGTTTCAGCCTTGTTAGCGATCTTCGTGAAATCGTTGACCATAGCTCCACAAGAGTCGAGTGGAGGAGACCTTACGAGGCCTTCTTCCTTAGCCCTTGTTGTGGGAGGGTCGAAAGCTCCTCCCCTTAATATTCCACTGCTGTAGGCTTGTCCTCCTTCCCCCTACAATGATTTGGAGTGGGAAGCGAACGACCTCCTATTCGATCAGTGTTAGGGGGAGGCCTCTTGTTTATTTTAGAATAGATGTGTGTGTGTGTGTGTTGTGATGTGTTCCCCCGTACTTGTGTTATATGTTCCTACATGACCCTTGTCACCCTTGTTGGTGCTTGGATACAGACATGGTTTTTGTGTCGTAAACCACCTTCTATTTGTATCATCATTCTTCCATGTATGTGATTGATTTTCAACAAATTGCGGATGATGCAAAGCGTTGGGGGCATTTAGGCTTCCCTTCCATGTTGACCCAACTTTTTATTTTTACTTTGTCTTCTCGTGCATTCTTCACATGGTCTGATATAATAGGGGGTTGATGACAGTTCATTTTATATACTATATATATATATATATTTTTATGAGCAGCTCTAACCCCGAAATATCAGATCACCCCTGTGCCCTTTGTTGGTGTTCATTTCTTTTTCACTTTTTTTTTCTTATCTCTCTCTTCTTTGCTTGAGTTGTCCCTTTCACGTGTGACAACACCATTTCTATGACTGATTTTCAAAAAATGTATTTGTTGCCAATGAATCTTTTCTTGAAAATCTTTGCAAACTTTTTCAAAAAATCGCATTCTTGATTTGAAACCCTAGTGGAACGTGTTTCATTCATCATGGGTTCACAAAGAAAGAACTTTGAGACCTTTCATTCGAGGAGGGAGCATCTTTGACCTTTCCCTCATAAGGGGGTATTTTCTTCCTTTCAAATTCCTTGATGAAGTGAACACCATTCAAAAGGATTCCTTGATGATGAATTGATTTGAGAAAACACATCTCTTCTGCACTTTCAAAATAGCACGTCCCTTGAGTGGACCCCTTCTTCACGCTAGGTTCCCAAGGGACCCCTCTAAAAGCTTTCCAATCTGTTGACGGACTACGTGACTGTCTGCTTACTTGCATGCGTGGCCGCTTTCAAACATGTTCTATCTGTGAGTAAACATGTCGCTTTGCAGGTGCGCCTGTAAAGTGGCTTTCCGACTCTGCGGAGTCCCTTTCTTTGGGTTTCCTCCATGTGAGAGATCTTGGGGGTCGCTCCCTTGCAGGTTTGCGGGTCTGTAAGGTGCTTTTTCTGGGTTTCCTTAATGTGAGAGATCTTGGAGGACACTTTCCTTGCAAGTCTGCGGGTCTGTAAGGTGTTTTTCTAGGTTTGCTTCATGTGAGAGATCTTGGAGGACACCTTCCTTGTAGGCCTATGGGGTGCTTGCCTTTTGGGGCTTCCTTCATGTGAGAGATCTTGGGGGTTTCCTTCTTGCAGGTCTGCGAGCTTGTAAGACGCTTTCATTCTACAACTTCATAGTTTTGTGGGGCTATGGAGTCATTTGCCTGCCCTGCGCTTTCGAGCTCGCTAGATTACGGTTTGCTTCCTCGACGATTCATGTATACATTTCCAACCCTATTCACTCTTCGATCTACTTTATCGAAGCACTCATCAGTATTTATGCTCGCTAAAGTGGGGGCAAAATGTATAGGAGCGAATTTGCACCCCTTACGCAAATTCCCCTTTTGTACATCCTCACCTTAGAAAACCAAATCCGAAGTCGAAATTCCACATCAGTAAGTTGCCTTCCTTCCACTTGGCATCTATTTGTTGTGTTGGTAGAATATTTGTTAGGGACGCCCACATGATGCGTAGACGTTCGTGCGACACTGTTACGTCCCTGACAAATTCCTGGTTTTGAAGTTGGCAGAGGCGTTACACATCCTATTGGGAACGATTTGTAACGTCCCTCTTCAACCAACCGACCCCGAAAACGGAAAATTCTTCCCTCCTCTTCTTTCAAATTCATTCATTCTCATTCTCATTACATTCCATCTCTTCAAAGCTCTAGCAATTTCAATCTCATTCTGAAGCACTTTCCAACATTCTCTTCACTCTCAACAGCACTTCAACACTCCACTACAATAGCAACAACACTATGTCAACTCTGTAAAGCAAGCCATTGCAATGTGGGCTTGAGGTTTTGCGAAACCTCCCTTCATCGCGGTTGAGGCTGTAATGATTGTTTAAGTCCTCTTTTCTCCTCCATTGGCTAGTGAGCTCTTGGTGGAGGTGTTAACGTTTCACTCCTCTCCTTTGTAATTTGTTTGAGTAGTTCTTTATTGTTTTGTAGTGTTATTTGCATTCCTTCATTCTTTACTTCTTTATCATACATTTCTCTATCGTTGCTATTAGGTTGTCCGTGGAGGTGGAAACACCAAAACGGGGGTCTGACTGAGGCAGGCCCCTATACAACCCTAACAAATTTCCCTTATCTCTTGTGTGTAGGTGGACATACTTTCGGAGTTCGCTGGCGAATTAGCGCCTTGGTGAGATCACCCTTATTACTTTAGCTTTCATCTATTTATTTTATCACCTACGTTTATATCTCTCATACTTTATAATTTTGTTTTGCTCATTTAAGAGTCACTAGCTAGGTCATCAGCCTGTTTTCTAGCGGTTCATATTGTATTTTCGATCATTTGGTCATACGAACGCCAGTGCACCTGAAAGATGTCAGCGCGCCATGCTTTCGTCTTCGGACAGAAAGTTACCTGAGGTACAATATTGAATCTGAAAACCAGCTTGCCTAGCCTAAATTTGGGTTTCGGGTCTGTAGAGTGATTGAAGGACAATATAGTTCTCATCATTCTTGTCCCTTGCTTCAAAACACCCCTTTAGAGTGAGGTAAGTTAAGGCAACCTTCCGCTCTTGGCTCTCTGTGACTTGGGGCCTTGACGTGGTTGGTCTCTCTCTCTTATAGGCTTGAAAACCACTCTTTAAAAGACTATAAATTATTAATGTGAAATTCAAAAGAAAGGATGGAGATAACTCAAAGAAGAAGGTAGTTCAATAAGCTAACGTTGAAGCAAGTGCATATAAATCTTGGCCAAAACTCTAAGTGTATATTTTACATATTGTATTCTAAAATGAACTATTTCCTCCTTAGTGTCATAGCTATGATGGCTAAGGTGAAAATAATTCTAAGTGAATTGATTCAAATAAGTATTCTATCTTTTATTACTAAAACATATTCATAATCATATGAATATAAAGACTTTGACTGAATTCTCTAATTTATTTTCATGATATTTGTATTTATGAAGAAAATGTATTGAGTTGATACTGAACTTAATGTGCTAAAACATTCAACTCAATAATTATGATTACATATATTTATGTGCAATTCTTCAAGTTTTAACCTATGTTACCGGGTTCGCCCCTAGGAAGCCCGGGTACGATTCGAGTTCAGTTCGGGTTCGAAATTCGGGTCTAGTTCGGGTCAAATACGCCCTGGGTTCGATTTTTTGACTGTGGGTTCGACAGGGTTCGAAACCTTGACTGTGGGTTTGATCAGGGTTCAAAACCTTTACTGTGGGTTCGAAAAGTGTGAAAATTTCTCTGTGTGGAAGTCATATGTAAGCCAATTTTTCAATTCTCAGTTCTTGCATACTTGATCTTATGGACTTATTCCTTCCTAGCACATATTGTGAATATTTCTCATTTGGTGCAAAAGACAAATTCCTCATTTTTGAACCACTGATAGCAAAGAGATTCACAATAAGACTTTAGCATTGGAACACTACTCCATACTTCTCTTGTCTAGACTATAAAGGATTGAAAATTCTTAATTTGATGCAATGATAGTTCTGAGATGAGAATTTATATAACTATGCCTATTTTGAAACTTCGCATCTAATATTGCATCAACAAGAACTTAAGAATTATGTTCCAAACTTCCAAGGCAAGGACACCCAAAAAATCTCTTAGATTTGTCTACGATCTGCAAGAAAAAGGTTCTGGCTCTTTTACAATGTAAATAATTATGTAACACTGTTTTCTTGTTTGCCTTCCACACAGAAAAATGTTCACACTTTTCAGATTGATCAATGATCAATAATGGCTGATTGTAAACACTTGACATTTTTATGTTTGAACTTTAATTTATAATTTTATATCATGACATTTGAGTATCACTAATATTTTAATATTTAACTATAAAAGTGGTCGTGTATTTTTGCTATGTTATTTGACTATTAATATGGTGTTGTATTCTGAACTTAATTATTGCTACAAATATGTATATATTTCTAATTTTTATATGTTTTTGTATTACCGAACCCAAAACGAATCCAACCCCCAAAAAAAAATTCCCCGAATCGACGAACCAGGTTCTTGAACCCGAACCCTAACCCAAAACCGAACCGGTAACTTAGGTTTTAACAATAATAAACCCACTGCCACATGAAATTATCTCTGTAAACTAAATCTTTCCAAATTTATATTTCCGAGAAAAATATTCTCTTTCCTCATTGTAAGTAGGTGTTCGTTTATACCAAGGTTGCATTTTGAATGAATTCTTCAACAAAAATGGACAAAAGTTCCCAACCTAGAACTGTTTTTAAATAAGACAAATAGAACACGTCCTAGGGAGCTCTCAAATATAATAGAACCATCTCAATCAGCTAAGTCAAGTACAAAGAATACCTTATAATGGCACCTCATAAGATAGAAAGGACAACTTGAGATTGCATAAAGGTGGATATTGTGCACCAACAAGTGAAGGTTTAGGCATAAAATTTTATCTTCAAAACAGTTATCCTTTTGAAATAAAATTCCTGCTCTCCAAGTAATTCGCCCATGAGATTTACTTTGGCCCTATTTATAGAAGGATCTTAATATGTCAATTTGTTACGAAAGTTAAGTTCTTACGGATGCAGAAAGAAACTTATTCTTGCAAAATTGTTGACCATTAGTTAGAAGCCTGTGTTGGCAATCAGAAACCACTTATCTGGTTTCCGGGCTATGATGAAGCAATCAAATAAATAAATATGGATATTTATATCCTAGCAACCATTATAGACCACTGTAATTTCTATGATGTTCCAGAGCTCTGTATCGAAAGTATTATCAAGTTATACTCTCACCATACCATCTCCAACCATCTACGAAGTGAGAGTCCTTACAATCAGGACTTGGTCATCAATACGTTCAAATTTGATTCATCAACCAAATGATCCCCATTATTCTTCTATGAATGTTTACCCAGAGACAGAGAACATCGATTGCACCAATCTCAACTTGTATACCAGAAATTAGAAACGCATCGTTTTCTTACAATAATCATGTAATCTTGTTCCTCAAAATTCTTTTCAAAGTAACTACCAAACTGGAACAGTATCATGACACGTGCATAATCCAAAAGTCCTAAACAATTCTCAAGAAAGTGAAAAATGAAATTTCAATTATTAAATAGCTCCGCAGGTTTCTAGTTCAGAAGTGATCTTGCTAAATGCTCCCTTGCCATGGCAAATGCTTGAGATATAGTCTGCATTCAGAACATGGTGATCAAAATCCAATAAATAAAAGCAGATAATATGTCTGCATATTTTACTCTTCCACAACTTGCATACCAAACTTTATAAATTATCAATGTATCCCCTCTATTTATTTGCAAGGTAAGAAAAATGATAACCACCTGCTCTGCCAGTGGTGCATCTATATCGGAACCCCTCATTGAAACCCTCCCAGTAACTGAGGATGGTTCGGTTTCCAAGACAATTCTGCTTTGTATTAATGGACAATATAATCATTAATAAATAGTCAAAGTCTAGATGTTATAAGGCAATATATAAGTGTTTTTGAAACAGAATATTAATATTAATATATCTAGGATAGGAAATTGGGAAAATGAGAGTTGTGGATCATCATACCCTTCATCCACCATCTCATCAATACAGAGAAGAATGAGGTCTAAATTCTCCAGAGCTGTCCTCTTTTCAACGTTGTTTCTGTCCACAAACATACATCTCTGAGTTAGAGCCCATAACAAATTCATTGTTACAAACACATGAGAAGCACTGATGGCTGTAGTCAATCGATAATGCAAATCAAAATATAGCCTGCATGCAAAAGGCCTATAAAGTCAACCAATATTAATCCTCCTACAGTCAGGAGCACACCAAAGCTATCTTGAGATATTTTTGTTGAATTCCTACACTGAGTTTGATGCCTGCAGAAGCATTAATCAACAGAAGAAGAACCAAGAATTTGAAGCAGTTATCTTCATGTAGATTGAATGGTTACAATTCAACAGCAAATAAATATTTTCATCGTTTACTTTCTTTACCTGAGAAGAGTTATCAGGGTATGTATACATCCAAATATAACATAAATTTACTTTCATGAAATGCTATCAAGAACAAATTGACAACGAAGGATACAATAGATAGCTGCTAAAATTGGTAAGATGACAAAGTTTTATATCAGTGAAATAACAAAACCATTAGTAAATATGTGTTGTTTGTTTTTTCAAGCTAAATGATAGATCAAGGTTATAATTACTGGCAAACTAAATATTAAGCCCCCTGTTTTACTAAGGATGGATCAAGGTTATTGTCAGAAAGCATTTTTCTACATTGATCTCAGCAACCCATTTTTCTATAAAACAAACCATAATTAAAACATAAGAAAAATGATTAGTTGACATCTACTTGTTGGAAGTGTGATGATAATAAAATGCACTTTACAGTAGATGTATATCCATCTAAAACTATGCATCGGTTATGGGAATTATGACATGTCTCTTTAAATTAAGTTTTAACCTTCATTTGCCATCAAAGCCTTTTCAGATTAGGCATCTATCCTTATTTCTCAAACTGTGCTCTATGAAATACATGTTCATATTGTATGCATAGTTTATGAAAATTAGCCATATCATTCCAGTATCTTTGTAAATTGAACTGTTGCAAAGCCAACTTGACCTTCCTTTGTAAGCCTATTTATTTGGACCTTAATTTGATCAAGGGATAGGGGGATTAGGATAGATGGGAATTGAACCTTAGATCAAGGAGGAATTTGACAGGTATTATTTGATTTTGGATTTTTGGATTAGGTTTTTAATTGGTGAGACGGATGATGTAGAGATGATGGTGGGTACAAGATCAAACTTGTATTAAGCAAAATCTAGATCCTTAACAATAGGGATGATTTGGGAAAGATATATTCTTGCTTACTTCGGATAGGCAAGTTCCAAAGCAAGATTGAATAAGAGATTTTTGGAGACTTAACTTGAGGTAGCCAAATTCCCAAGCTACATGATCCAAAATGGAGGGCTAACTTAATATATTACTTAAGATAGGCAAGTTCTTAAGCAATACACAAGCTAGAGACAAAAGATGTAAAGATCTAGATTCTCATTTCAACAAATTTGATTTTGTAATTGATAGGTTTGATTAGAGGATTATCAAATGATTATGATGAGAAAATGATTGTAATGATGCAGACATAGGAAAAATTATGATTGTGTGTAGGTCAAGGTCCAAAATAAAATGAATGTGGAATGATGAAAAATGGTTTGAAAGGTGTTGGATGATTAAGGTGGATTAGGACGGTCTAATGGTAAGGTCCAAAATAGGGATTATGAATGATCAAGATTGGGGAGACAAATTTGGAATGATGACCGGACTTGGTTGAGTGGTCTAAAAATTGAGAAGATGGCTTAGGTAATGGTGTAAGATGATTGTTTTAGGTCTATTCTCAGCACTGCAAAGTCTGATTTTCTGATCAAGCTAGGGGGATGATCGATTATGGATCAAAGCAATGCAGGTGCTGCAAGAGAGAACATAAGCGCTACAGGATAGAATGCATGTGTTGCAGGACAAAACGCATGCGCT
The DNA here is from genome assembly GCA_007258455.2 of Sequoia sempervirens. Taxonomy (NCBI): domain Eukaryota; kingdom Viridiplantae; phylum Streptophyta; class Pinopsida; order Cupressales; family Cupressaceae; genus Sequoia; species Sequoia sempervirens. The sequence continues at coordinate 209,893,078 of VDFB02271358.1, forward strand.
GCAGGACATAACGTAGGCACTGAAAGGCAGAATGCAAGCACAGAAAAATGCAACGCAGGCGCTGAAAGGCAGAATGCAAGCGCAGCAGAATGCAATGCAGGCGCTGAAAGGTAGAACGCAGGTGTAACAGAATGCAACACAAGCGCTGAAATGTTTGACAAAGGCGCAGTTCTACAGTCTAGGTGTGGTGATTTAATTTTGGCAAGAGATATTAACACACACAAAGACACATTGGCTGACCAAACTTTTTGGGTGATATGGCTGAGTGGTTTTCACTGGTTTTTCACATAAAGACACATCAAGCACATGAGCACAAAACCTATAATTAGACAAGTAGAAGTGTATACTTAATGTCAGCCCACCAGCCAAAGGCTAATACCTCAAGATTAGTGCTAAGCATTTATCTTTCAAGAGTCAGTAGCTAGGGATCCAGTGGCACAAGGGCACACTTTTTCTCTTTCTTTGAAGGTCCTAGGACCTTGCCCCAAAAGCCTCTACCTCTACTCAACATGTTTTGTATGACAAATGCCACTATAGAAGGTCAACCCCTGGAGGAACCAATGAACATAATGCATCTCAAAAAGTTTTATGCTTAAAAAAATCACAAAAATTCAATAGTAAAGAGAAATAATTCATCCAATGGTGAAAACCACTTTTTGTGGCGCTTTGGGCAAGTACCATGGTGAAAACCTAGCTACAGGCGCCATGTGTAGAGTCACATCCACCATCTACTAGGATTCATCCCACTCACCCACCCAATCATACATTTCACCAATAGTAAAATGTATGGTTCTTCATACTCTTAACTCGGCCAATCATTTACTTTTTGATCTATTCCCTCCTTTAGCAACCCATTTCATATTATCTTTTGATACTGTTATAGTTAGTGAGTGGTTTGTTTCATGTTTAGTTATGTTATGGGTATTATTATGACAAGAGCTATTGTCTTGATTTATGTTGCATGGACACATTTGATTTTGGAATGAGTAGTGTTATCTCTATGGTTATTGAGCTGTGTTACCGGATTCGTACCCACAGGCCTCGAACCCGGTTCGAGTGCGAACCCGGTACGGGTTCGCCTGTGGGTACGCGCTGGGTACGCACAGGGCTGGGCACGCACCCTGTGCGTACCCAGCGAGTACCAGGCCCGTGGGTACGCGGACCCGGGGGTACCAGCCACGTACCCGGGCGAACCCCTGCGAACCCACGGCCCAGCACTTCAAAAGTGGGCCCAAAAGTGAATAAAAAGCAATTTTTTAATTTCTATTTTGCTACAAAACCCTAAAACGACCCAATATGAGGCATTTTAACACTAAAGCATTTCATTTTTACCTCTCATTTTGCTCTCTCCATAATTTGTGTCCATCTTAGCATTTTGAAGGGAGGTGATTGCATTTGAAGGAGATCGATTGTGGAGTGGCAAATAGCTTCTACAAAGGAGATTTAAGTGTTCAAGGTATGCATTTAAACCCTATTCTTCAATCTTTTGATGATTTTTTTTAAGTTTCTTAGTTTTTGATGAATTTTTTCAAGTTTGTGAAGAAGTTTTTCAAATATATATATTTTTTTTTCATTTTTTTTATAGATTGCAACAATGGCAAGTAGTCAAAGTTCAGTGGGTGGGGATGGAAGCCAAAAGTTTAAAATTGATAAAGGATCTCCTTTATGGAGACATACCACACGAATTTCACAAATTCCTGGAGGTGGGGGGTTTGTTTGGAAGTGTAATTTTTGCAATGCACAATATAATAGCTCCTACTACCGAGTAAAACTTCATTTTATGGGCCCTGGTGGTAAAGGGATTAACATGTGTGTGGGTCCAGATAAGAAGGGGTTATCTACTGTACAAATAGCAGGATTTATAAAAGAACAAGAAGATGCCGACAATTCAATTGCAAGAGGAAAACAAACTAGTTATAGTTCCGGGAAGAAAAAACAAACATTACCCACTCATCAGATAGTTAGGCCCTCTAGACATCCCTTCTTGTCTATACCCTCTACGGAAGAAGAAGATGAAGAACCAGAAACCACCACCCGCAAGAGAGGTCCATTAGAGAAAGCATTTAAAATGGAGGCAAGAGATATTGCTGAAGAAAAAATTGCACGTTGCCTCTATGCCAATGGTCTTCCATTCAACTTGGTGAGATCACCATATTGGAAGGACATGGTGTCAACAATAAATAGTGCACCTCCTGATTTCACAAGTCCTGGGTATGAAAAGGTGCGTACCACCTTATTGCAAAAAGAGAGGAAATATGTAGAGGCCCAACTAAAACCAATTAGAGATTCTTGGGTTGAAACAGGTGTATCTATTGTTTCCGATGGATGGAAAGATTGCAAAAACCGTCCATTGATTAATGTTATTGCAGTGTCCCCCAAGGGGGCAATGTTTTTGAGGGCGGTTGACTGTGAAGGGCAAGTGAAAGATGCAATGTTCATTTCCAGGATTCTCATTGACTCCATAGAGATGGTGGGTAGTGAAAATGTTGTCCAAGTAGTTACGGACAATGCAAAAGTTTGCAGGGCTGCAGGTGCTTTGGTAGAGGCCAGATATGAGCACATCTTTTGGACACCGTGCACTGTACACTCCCTCAATTTGGTGATGCAAGCAATTGGCACCCAAATAGAGTGGGTGAAAGAAATATACCAGGAGTCTGAGGAGATCCAGATGTTTGTGACAAACCACCATATGTCACAAGCAATTTTCAGAACTTTTTCAACATTGGAATTGTTGAAGGTAAATTTTAAAATTTAATATATTTAGTTTCATTTATCATTTATGTCATGTTTTACATAATTGAATAAAATAATTTTTTGCATTATTTACATATTTTAAATGTGTTATTAACTTACTATTAACATGTTCTTAGGTTCGAGACCGGTTTGCATCTCACACGTTGTTCTGAGACGACTTGTGAAGGTGAAAGATGCATTGAGTCAAATGGTTATTAGCAACCAATGGAGTATATGGAAGCAATCAAATTCAGAGAGGGCCCAAAAAGTCAAGGCATTGATCTTGAATGACGATTGGTGGGATCGTGTGAATTATGTATTGGAATTCACCGAACCTATCATGTCTATGCTTCGGTTTGCTGATACAGATGAACCATGCTTGGGGGATGTCTATGATAGCATGGACACAATGTTGGAAAAAATAAAAATAGAAATACAAAAAAAAGAGAATGATCCTGAAGACACCTTGTACAAAAGGGTGGAAGCAATTGTTCTTCATCGTTGGAACAAGATGACAACTCCATTGCACCTCCTTGCATATGCCCTATCTCCGAGGTACTATACCACTGAAGTACTTTCTATCCCAGGGAGAATACCGCCATATAGAGATGCTGAAGTTGCTAATGGGTATAAGACGACATTTAGTAGAATGTTCAGTGATCCAGAAGTGCATGCAAGTGTCATGAGAGAATTTGGAATGTTTGTCACAGGAAAATCAAAAAATCATAATGCTTCTGTTGCTAGAGACCAATACAAAATGGATGGTCTTACATGGTGGTACCTCCATGGTCAAGATTATATGTACCTCCAACCTCTTGCAATCAAGATCCTCTCACAAGTAAGTTTTTTTTTTTTTGCCACTTGTATTAAAATTTAACACTTAACATTCTTGAATTTATCTTGCATTTTTATTTTTTAATTTTGTTGGTTTTCTCTCCGGGTTGCAAGCTCTTCGCGTGAACGGAATTGGAGTACATACTCCTTTATCCACTCAGTGAAGCGTAACCGGTTGGCTGCAAAAAGAGCTGAAGACTTAGTGTATATTCATTCCAATTTGCGTCTTCTGTCACGTAGGGATCCTCAATACAGGCAGGGGGCAGCGAGGCTTTGGGATGTAGCACCCGAGTCTACTGACTTGGATGCAACCATTCAGGATCTTGTTAGAGCCACTATGGATGATGTGGGTGATATTGATGACATATCACATGGTGTTGGATCCGCTTTGGGTTCAAATGATGATGATTTTGAAGTTGAAACCACTCAAAATCCAAGTCATGATGATTCTGACAATCCTTTTGATGATTGATGAGCATATGAACAATGAACATTGAATCATGTTTCAAATTTTCAATGTTTCATGAACTACATTTTGTAATTCAGTAATTTTATTTGAATATTTTTCAACTATCAATTGGCATTTAATATTTATCTTTGGCATTTGGCATTGATCAATGATCAAGTATCATACTATGAAATGATTTAGTTTTACAATTCTCTATGTTTCTCTTATTTTTTTGTATATATAATACATATATATATATTTATAATATATTAAATTATTATATATATATATATATATACACACGTACCCATACGTACCCAAACCCCTAAAAAAATTTTGCCCGTACCCACGTACCGGGTTCTCGTACCCGAACCCGTCCCCGAACCCGAACCGGTAACTTAGTTATTGAGATATCAAATGACTTTATTCTATGTGATTTGCATACATGGATTTGTTTATGATGAAATAGTAATGGTTAGACTCGGTATGTTGTGAGACTCATGGATTATTCAACTACAATGTGACTTAGTTGGTGAAGGATAAACATGTGAAATGTTAATATGATAGAATGCTTAATTAGAAGTGTGTAATTGATATATGTGGAATTTGCTTATATTACTTTATTGATGCTTCGGCCATGATTAATGTATATGACAAACTAATGATTATGTTGAAGTGTGCAGGTGTAGTGCCAATGGGAATCGGGGTCACATAGTAAACCTAATTTGTGACTATCCAATTAAGCCAACCTTAGTCCATATGGAGGGACTAAGGTCACATGGAATGTGAATTATGCCATACTATGTATGTAATTATATTCAATGTGAGTTTAATGTGTATCGTTGTGGGTGTCTGATTGTGTATAAGAAGTCTTGTGTAGAGGATTGAGTATTTAAATATTTGTTTTGGAAATAGTCTTTTCTTTGTGAGTTAAAAGGGGTTATACGTGATTATATTAAGTCTTGATGTGAGACCCCCCCTTCAATAACCCATTATCATATTCACATTTCACATGTTTATCCTTCACTAACTAAATCACATTGTAGATGAATTATCCATAAATCTCACAACATACGAAGTCTAACCATTACTATTTCATCATAAGCAAATCCATGTATGCAAATCACATAGAATAAAGTCATCTAATATCTCAATAACCATAGGTATAACATTACTCATCCCAAAATCAAATGTGTCCATGCAACATAAATCAAGACAATAGTTCTCATCATAATAATACCCATAACAAGACTAAACATGAAACAAACTACTCACTAACTATGATAGTATCAAATGATAATATGATAATGAGTCACTAAAGGAGGGGTCTCACCTAGACCATCAATCTAAGATGACTTATACTAAGGTTTGATATGTCTATGTGTAGCTTTGCATCATGCTCTAGCACTGGCCAATCCAACAATTTCCATTGGATTAGCCTAATAACGCTCGACATTGATATCTTTTACCCCATGCCTATGTGTTTTAATTTCATGTGGATGGGCATCCCAATCATGATGGAATCTGTGGACCGCTTACATCATACAATGTGCCACCTTGCTAAGGTTGGATGATGGGCCCATAGGTTTTTGGTTGTGGGTGACTGGCACAGTTGCTATCCATAGGTTTATTTCCTCAGCAAGCTCTCTTCATCATGCATGTATTATGCTTCATGTTTGTGGTGACGTATTTATCTATTTGTGACTGCTTATCTTGCTGCCACATGCCTCTTCCAGGTTTATATTGGTCAACACCTCCAATGGAAATCTTAATATATAAACTTTGCCTATGTAGCTGCATAAGGACCATTGATCTCTGGTCTTTCCTCCAATTCAACTATGAGTCACGACCATAGATTTATGCCACAAAATCAAATGTGATAGCGTGGTGTGTGTGTCCAACAGATTCCAAACTGTTTTTATTGCAATGGTTGAGGCCCTATTAGTATCGTTTGTCCATGCTCTAGTCATCCTTGTTGACTTTAAAAAATCAGAATGTTCTTATTCTTGCTAGCAGTTTTGGAAATTTGAGGCTGTTGATGCATGTATGTGGTCCTTTGCAACACATTTGAGCTTGTTGCTGATCTATAGGGGCTGTGAAGGCTGATGAAAAGATATTCCAACCACAAAATGGCTATGTGCAATGTGAGTTGTGGCATATTGCGAACTATATCTTGTTGTTTCACCATTTTCTCTCTGTTGGCATTTATTTCCAGCATGTGGAATAGACATGGGTTGTCTTGAAAATTGCAACAATGCTTAGATAATGTTCCATGTTGTTGTGGGCCTACTAAATTAAATCTGCAGATGGAAATTCCTTTCCCCTGCATCCAGGTATTATATGCAGATTCAACATAGATCCCCTCTTCTGTGCAGGTGTGTTTCTCCTGGCCTGTAGTTGTATGTTGACTGAGACAGTTTAATACTGACATGACATGATTTCCCACCTGTAACCGCCCATGAAGCAGATTGTAATCTGAAATGTTATATATACAGGCTTGTCACATATTCTAAGGGTTGGTCCTTGAATCAATTTCCTAATTGCAAGTTTCTTAGTTTATTTTAGAGCACCAAGCAATGCGAGCCCAACTTGGTAAGGTCTGAAAGCATGTTTAAGGAGTGGTATGTAAATGAATGTCTCCATGGCAAGCTATAGCATCTCAGGCGAGCTTTAGAACCTAGTTGCTGCCTCTCACTTACCATATTTACTGTCATGATTGTAATTAAACTAAATTAACGTAAAACAAACATTCTAAAGCATTGCAAACTTTTTTGTAATGGTCTTCTCTAGTTGGGTGGGGGGTGTTGCTTATCTGAGATGGATAACTGAAGGATGCCCATTTGCAGGTTTTCCAAATGTTTGAGTTTGTATACATTCACAAGCTTGGTTCCATTGTCAGTTTGCTTGTATGCTATCTTTTTTCTTGCTAGCAATGACTTAGTTGCCTAATGGAGTAGGCACCAATCTGATTGGTGAGAGACCAAACAACTTTCAGTTTTATCAAATCTTGTCTCAGTACTTTAGGGGTAGTGTTAGGTTTCTGCATGCTCCCATGATCCAGTGGTATAAGTTATAACTAATGCAATATCTTATGCAACCTTGAACTGATAATTCATCGGTGGGTCATGGAAGTGTTGTGACCATTTCACACATCGCCCCATTGCAAATGGGGACCCCCTGTTTTCGCTTTTTGCCTCGATGTTGCAACTATATATCACTTGTCTTTTTACAATGAGGTCATCATGTTGAGGGTTCTAAGTCAGTCAGTCTGCCGAGAGTCATCTGAGCCAAGTCAAGAATCCGTGCTTGAATCAGCGCGTAAACGTCACCATCGTGCTTAGAAGGCCTGGGAGACGAGGATCGACTGTCGTTTCAGTCAAATCCGACACTTCCAAATTTTTAGGGTTTCTCACCCCGGGCCCCCCTATTTTTTAGGACCTACTTTTTCGGCACTTTTGGGCAATTCTGGGATCCCTATTTTTTAGGGTCTATTTTTGGAAAGTTGCTATTTTTGGAAAATTTCTATTTTTGGAAAGTTTCTATTTTTAGAAAGGTCACGAGTTTCAAAAATCCACTCAGAAGTTCGAAGAGATCAACGAAACTCTCTGAAAATCGATTCAAAGTTTTTTTGAGATTTTGGCAAAATTCTAGAAAATCACATAAAAAGTTCAAAAAAATCTGGAAAATTCGTTCAAGAATGGTGCGAAATTCTGGAAAGTTACAGAGAAATCTGGTAAAGAGCACTAAAAATGGTTGAAAATTTGACGAACCAGTCAAGAAATCCAAGCAATTCATGGAAAAATCTGAGAAACTCATCGGAAATCTGAGATAATGACTGAACATTCATGGAGAATCTGGAAATTCATGAGAAATCTGGGCAAAACTGAACATCGATTCATGGAGAAAACAGAGATATTCGCCTAAGTATGGAAGACTTTCAGCTCACAGTCAATGGTGAAGCTTCAGCCAAGCAATCAATGGCACAAAAATCTGAGCAATGGCCAACAAAGTAATGAAGTCCGCCCTTGGAAATGTCTAAGTCAAATGAGCCAATGGCCAGACCATCAGCCAAGTCCGCCCTTGAAAGAAGTCTGATGGCAAGCAAATGCAGCAAGAGGCAATGTCAAGGAACTTCCAAAGTCCGCCAAGGATGTCCAAGGAGGAAGGAAAGTCCGCCCAGCACTCAAGATGCTTATCCTAGGATCTTCCAAAGTCCGCCTTGCATATCCTTGCATATCCTTGACACTTCCAAAGTCCGCCTTGCATATCCTTGCATATCCTTGCATATCCTTGACACTTCCAAAGACCGCCTTGCATATCCTTGCATATCCTTGCATATCCTTGACACTTCCAAAGTCCGCCTTGCATATCCTTGACCCCTCTAAAGTCCGCCCAGCATAAGAGACATGTCCAAAAGGCTTGGAAAGTCCGCCTAGGCATGTAAAATGAAGAAAAATCAAAAATTTTACTAAGTGTTGAGGCCCAGCAAAGAGAATTTTGAAAATCTGCTAAGTATGAGAGCCTAAAAGTGTAAAAAAAATCCTTTTCCAAAGGGATAAAATGATGAGAATAAGTGCTAAGAAGTTAAGGAAATTCGCCCTAGAAAAGAGGGACGTCCAAGGTGTTCATCCTAAAGAATTATAAAGTCCGCCATACACTTGGAAGAGGTTGGCAAGGTATCAAAGAAGTCCGCCATACTTATCCAAGGTGCTAAGGAAGCCCGCCTAAGCACATGAAGGGATAAAATGATGATTTTGCTAAAGTGTTGATGCCTAGTCCAAGGAAAAGTTCGAATATTTGCCTAAGTATAGAGGCTAAAGGATGAAAGTTGAGATTTTTGGCTAAGTATCCTGACACTTTCGAGAGGTCAAATGCCAAGTTTGAAAGGACACGTGCTAAAGAAGATCAGGATGTGGCAAAGAATAAGACGAAATGTGCCTAGCATAAAAGCGGAAAAGAGATTAAATTTGCCTAAGTGTGGAAAATGTTGAGAAATTGACTACTTTGGCCGAAGAAAAATGCACAAGGCAAGGAGAAAGGAAGGATCGTCCTTGGCCAGAAGGAGGAAGAATTTATCAAGCGTCAAGGAAATTCACCCGATGAGGACATCCAGACAAGGATTTTGCCTAGAAAAAATCCGACTGAGCAAGAGAAAATTTGACTTTGGCAGAAGAAAATAGGCTCAGTGCAAGAAAAAAGTTGGCTACGGCAAAGAAAAATAGGGATCTGGCAATAAAATTTTCGGCGGAATGGCTTAAGATTTGACTTGGCTAGACGAAATTGGGAATAAAATTGGAAAATACACTTTTAGCCAAGAAAATTGGAAGAAAAATCGAAATAGCCATGGGTCCAAAACGAACGGGTTGGAATTAATTAAAATATTTTTAATATTTTAATAATTTTTATTTCAACTGCTTGGAAATTTAAAAATGCCTTGGATAAAATAAAATTTGCCAGACGATGTTTTGGAGAAAAAATAATTTGTGCCGGCCAGAGATAAAATCCGATGGGCAAAATTAAATTCGCCGTGACTTCAGGAGAGAGAGTGTTAAAAATTTAACTTCGGAGCTAGAATTCAAGAGAGAGAAAATCTGAACTTGTTTATTTTATTTCTTGCAGGTGGATGACGACACGAGGCGGATCTTCAAAGAAGAAGCAAAGGCATGGAATGGAGGCAAGTCTGCTTCAAGCCAGATAGAGTGAAAGAAAAAGGATGGGACAAGCATGAGAAAGTCTGACTTTGCCCAAGCACAGTATGTCCAAACCCTTACAAAGTCCGACTTTGCTTGGAGAAGGTATGTCCAGACATCCATTAGATCCGCCAAGTACCATGGCAAACATGATGCAAAGTCCGAAGAAATGTCAAAGTGTTGAGAAGGTTCGCCAAGCATAAAGAAAAGATGGCAAAACCACTAGCAAATCCGACTTTGCTCAACTGAGAAATGGCACAAGCATGATAAAGTTCGACTTCTCCCTAGAAATGTTTGTCCAAAGTGGCTTGAAGTCTGACTTAGGCCAAGAGATAAAACGTCCAAGCTCATATGAAGTCCGCCCAAGGAGAGGACACTAAAATTGGCTAGAAGAATTCACTAAGTGTTGGACAGAAAACAGGAAGGAGGAAGTGGATAAAATCCTTGTCCAGAGATGGAATTTGTCCTACATAGCACAAGCCAAATTCAAAATTGAAGAAAACTCCATAGGCAAAGTTCATCCAATATCTGGGCTAAATGTTGAATAGTCCGTGTGAAGGTGGTACAAAATGAACTTGAATAGCCAAAATTTGGCTAAGTATGGGAAATACTTCATAGAGGAAATTCCAATTTCTCTATATCATGGCTAAAGCACAGGGTCATTCTTCTTCAAATTCAAGACACTTGAATGGATATCCAGACGTCTTGGAAGGATTTCATCTACAATCCCAGACCTAGTGAAGCAATCCGGACAACTTCTTGAGGGTTTCATCTCCTGAAGAGTTAAAGACAAGCTTCCAATCAGAACCAGATGGTGACAAGAAGAAGTGTTCTAAACAAATTTCTCGACACAAATTGGAGAATTCAAAGGGGAGATCCCAAGGAATGGCATCAACCCAGTTCAAGCAGGAGGAAGTTCAAAGCAACCAACTTCAAGTCCAGACACCTACTCCAAGGGGAGACTTCCAGACTTCAAAGATTCCAGTACAGGTAAGAAGAAGAAATCAAAGTCTCAAAAGGATTCCAAGATCAAAGCTAGGAAGGAACAAGCACAACGGATAGAGTAATCGGCAGGGAAAATATTCTAAGGCAAAAGCGTGGAAGAAAAACGAAGCAACCAAGGAAGGCATCCAGCACGCTGAGGTGGCGCCTCATCATCTTCCAACCAATCAAATTGTTCCAAATCAACATGCAACAACTTTCTATTTTATTGTTGGTTTATATTTAGCAAAAAGGACAAGTGTCCTCAAATGAAATTTTCTCATTGGTCGAAAGTGACAAACCCTAATTAGAGTTTTATTTTGTAATCTCGGCGTTGATTTGAAATCAATCTTGGCCATTGAATTGTAATTGGGGAGCCTATAAATTGAGCTCGCCCCCTCATTTGTAAAGTGTGGAGACTTGTTATGTATATTGTCGCATTGAGACTATTTTGAATGATAAAAGCTCTTGAGCATGATTTGCCTTGAATCACTTCTTATTGTTGAATAGTAAGCGAGGTTACATATTATCTTCCGCCATAGATTAGAGTTAAATTTAGATTAGATAGAATTTGCTTTGAAAAGTTGTTAAATTGAATGAAAGATTGATCGTATCGACTCATTGGTGAAGTGTAGCTCATACTTTCTTCGGATGAATGATTTTCATCCGATGCGTAAAGTTAGCCTGAGCTCCTAAGTGTGGAAGCCTAACTTCAACCTCATTCGAGGTGTGAAAATTATTCTCACAAACCCCTTGAAGATTGCACCCACTTTGCGTATGTTGTCCTGCAGGAGGCGAAACAAAGTGTGGTTTATTTCGCTTCACCGAGTCCTTACTGTCTCTTGAGTTCTTAGGCTTAGACTAGACTCTCCTAAACCCTATTCTTTTTGCCATTTTTTTTGAGATCCACAATTGAAAGTCCTAATTGAGAACCTACAAAGATAAATTTCCTAAGTCCCTAGCTTGTGCAGACTTTCTACGTAAGTCCCCTTGTTTATTACCAGCATTATCACAACAACCATTGAGCTTATCCACACGTCGAGACCCGACTAAAGAAACCTTGGAATCGCCATATGATCTTCTCGCAATCTTAGCATACGCGGTGGTTTTTCAAGAGAGGATAGAGTGTCTTTGGACATTTTATTCTGTGTGTTCGGTGGATGATAAAACGTACACCAACAGGAAGTATGCTTCCTTCTTGTATGTGTATGCACACCTCAAGAGAACTCATTCATAGTGATACTAAAAAGCTATCTTATGTTGCATATGCAAGAGTATGTTATTTACTTGATAGAGATCTTTTAGGTCTTTTCACAACTAGTGCTGACATGATTTTAGTGAAAATCTTAGGGATTTGTAGCACTGTGGGTATGTTAGGGCCTTGTTTATTTCTCTGTTTCTCTTAAATTGTCATGTAATAAGACCTCAGGGATTAACCCCTTGGCTTAGCAAAAGCCTAAAGGTGCAGGAGAGTTTACCCTCTCTGAAGAACTGTCACTAGTTGACCACATTTTGTTGACAATGCTAGCCCTATCCTCCTGATGACAAAGTCCCTGGCATTGACAATTAGTCTTGTCAGTAGGAATGTGAAGTTGCAACTTTGGGAGTCAACACATTGTACCTGAAGAATCTCTTATTCAATATTTTCTACTAAATTGCATATAGGGAGAACCACCTCTACACACCTATTGTGGTTGAAGAAGCTGTGATCCATTGTCAACTATTCAAAAAATTAGTGGATGATTATGATGCAATAGCTTTGATCTTATAGAGCTACCATCATCCTATGGAAAAGCAAAAGGATTGTTATAGAGATGGTGAAATGCATAGTGCAAATCCAGAATGTGACTTTAATATTGGATAATAGTTATGAAAACAATGGTTTGCATTCTTAACCAGTGTCCTTTTAAAATATTGCAAGACATCACCTCAAGGAAGCATAGTCAAGTAGAAAACCATCAACAAGTGCCCCATGTGTTTTCAGTCGTGTTTCTTTTGCATTAATACTTATAAAAAAGAGAAGTAAATTAGATGCAAAAAGCAAAACGTATGTGTTTGTTATCTATAGGAATTTTCAAAAGCATAGTTTTAAAACTCATTGAATACTTACACAACTCCCAAGATATTTTCACGTTCAAGAAACTCACCTAGTCACAAGCGATTTCCTACAAGTTTTACAAAGAAACTCACAATGAGTACTTAGTGTATTTGCAAAAAAAGCAAAAGAAACTTGCATATGTCAAGTTTTTTCCCAATGTTTGTCAAGTTTTGCCAAGTAATGAACTTAAATATTTTTTAATTTAGCGAGTTTTATTGAATCACCGAGTACGAGTCATATTGGGTCTATCAAGTTTTGTTGAGTCTCATATTTTTCAGAATACGATCAAAAGCATACAAATTACTAGATGTCTCTATAAACAAAATTGTTATCGGTAAAGATGTTATAAATGAGAATTCTCAAATAATAATAAATATATAAACAATATTGTATGGATAATTGTTGTTGATAATTCTAGAACTAGTTTTGGTGTTGAAATAAAACAAGGCTTAGAGCTAGGAATGTCAAAAGAATCAAGTTTCAAATGCAATTTTTCAGGGTTTGACCACTGCTCATGAAATATGGGTCAATGAGTTTGACTCAAAAACTACACAATTGAATATTGATAAAACATCATAACACAAAGTATATATTGGTGTCTTCCTAATTGTCCTGATAAACATTTTTGGTTGACTCATATCTCTCCTATATGGCGTGAACCCCTCCTATATTCTTGCATTCCATATGCAAATGGAATTGATCTTCTTTATGGTGTATGCACTTTATGCACCTAATATTGTATATTTTAATTTTTTGAATTATCTCCTTAGTTTATTATAAGTGGACCCACATCAAGTGTGGCATTTGACACTAAAATCTTGCCATTACTTGATTCCATCTTTGCAAAACTGAAATTGTACTTCATTATAGGGAATAAATAATGTCATTCAATGAGATTCCAAAAGGTAAACAACCAAAGCAAGTAAATAAGGAAGTAAAAAAGACTAAATTCAAAGATCAAATATTCAAAGAAGCTAAGGCTCTTTGTAAGATGCTTAAGGCTGCAATGCTTATTCAAGTTAAGATAGAAAATTGTAATAATGGAAATTACATACCATGCAACCTTTTTTTACTATGTATTGCACTCATTTTAGGTGCTCCCTTTAGCACATGTTTTTATCCCTTATTCACATTCAGTTTAGACTTATGATACTTTGTTTATCCCTATGTGTTTATGTTTCCCCTTTCCCATGTGTTCTACCCCTTGTATAATCCTTGTGTACCTTTGTCATGCGATAGTTAACATTTCCTACCGACCATTTAACATTTGTAGCTTCCCTTCCATGTGTAGTGAACGCTTCCCTTGTCCCCCTTATATCTCACTCATTGTTGATCAAAATGACATGAAATCGCCACCATCTATTGCACCGTCATCCCCTTAGCTTACCCTAGAAAGTTGAGACTCCTCGGATGAAAGGTTATTGGTGCCCCCCAACATGTAAATGAGGACATAATTGACAGTTGCTTATTTTGCTACCAAAATTTAATGCCAATCTCCTTAATGCCTTTCCCTTTCCTAAATTCCTCTTAAAAATCTATAAATAGACCCTTCCTATCTCATTTTAACACTACAAGCTATCAATTCTCATCACATTCTTGTGTTCTTGCAGAGCTATTGTCTAGCACTTTCATCCTTGAAGCTTTAGAACTTTGGAGGCTTAATGGAGCATTGTTTTGGAGCTTTGGAGTAGTTTTTTGGAGTCTCTTGGAGCATTGTTTAGTCCCTTCTAATGGATTCATCTCTCTTTTCCTCTTGCCATTACACTGTCCATTTTCCATCTTCAACCATTAGGCTTTTGAACCTTTTCTAGCCCATTTCCTCATTCACCTTGTTCCCACATCCCTCTCCATGTCCAAACCCTTTCCATTTCATTTTGTGCCCTTGCGATCCCATCTTCTATCTCCAAGTTTCCTCCTTGTTGCCATTTGTATCCTTCTATGGTTTTATTTTTCTTGTTATCATTGTTATTACCATAGCCTAAATTTGATTATTCATTCATCATTATTGTATGCATCTGGATTTTGTTGGAATAACCACAAGGGGGCTGACTGAGGCAGTCTCCCCCATTAACATTTACATTTTGCAAGGTTTCCTTCACAAAAGTTTGATTGCAGCTTAATTACAGAAGATTTTGTTAATTTCTGACAGTTAGAGCAGAAGACAAAAGTGATTAAGAGCCTAAGATTGAGCTCCTTAGCAAATTTCTATTCATTCTAAGCTATGTTCAATCTTGCCATCTCCAGCGTCCACAAGTCAATCCTGCCTTTCTCCAAATAGGCCGTGTTCGACCCTGCATCAATCAGCCCCAAATTTCTCCAATGCCCTCTGCAAGTC
Organism: Sequoia sempervirens; assembly: GCA_007258455.2. NCBI lineage: Eukaryota > Viridiplantae > Streptophyta > Pinopsida > Cupressales > Cupressaceae > Sequoia > Sequoia sempervirens. Next base: position 209,908,197 of record VDFB02271358.1, read on the forward strand.
TTCCGCATTATGTTTTAGCCTTCACAGGCAGATTTTATTAGGTGATTAGGTTTCAATACATCAATTTTCTCTCTCCACAGGCTTTTCCTTCATGTCTTCCTTCCGTTATAATTCCATACAGGTGACAAAAGGCAAAAGTGCTCAGGAGGTTAAGGCAGAGCTACCCCAGAAAATTTTATGCTGAGGTTAATCCTGCCATCTCAAGTGCCCCCAGGTCAAACCTACCTTTTTCTAAGGGGGCACGTTTGACCCACTATCAGATCAATCCCAGATTTTAATCAAAGCTTCCCAACTGCATTCTAAGCCTTTTTCATACTGCAGAGTCTACTTCCAAGTGCATCTAAGCCCTCTATTTTACTGTTTTATGTTTCTAAGTCATAGTTTGCATGTGTCTGTTCCCATTTCTGTTTCCAAGTGTTTATCTCTAGTCATCAGTCTTAGCTCTTGTGTAGGTTAATTAGTTGCATATTAAGCTACTAGTTGGATCTAAAAGTTTTAATTTGCACTATATTCACTTACATTCTTAAAGACAGAAATTTAGCAAACCCCATATTTCTTTTTATTTTCTTTCAAGAATCAAATAATATTTGCTGCCCAGGAAACACATGCATTGAGAGAAAAGTAGAACATATTACACAATCTAGTTCAGAAGGGATTCAACCTGACTACGATTTGGCTCAATAGAGATATTGAAAGAATATGCACCACTGGTTTTGAATTACGTAAAGGACCTTGGGATTCCAAACCAAGTACATTCTACTCCCATAGCAGAAGCATAGATCAGTGTGCAGTGCAAAATTCATTAGACAGTTGACATTTTGTTAGCCATATTTTGGTAAACCAAGCAACTACGATAAGGCACAGCTTTTATCAATAATCAATGTTGAGACCGAGAGTTACAGACTGTTGTTAAGAAGAAAGAGTTTGGAGAATGCTGTAGAACAAATATTTAAATAAAGCACCAAGAATGAGCATAAACATGGCAACTAAGAATTAGCTATGAAATGTAATGTGTAAGGGTGAAAGGACAAACAGCATAGGAGAAACAAAAATCAAGGGTGAGGATAAAATGGATGTGGAGAATTTAAGTTCATTTTGAAATGACTCAGAGATATTCTGCACATGCAGGATTTTATCACAGGGTTTGGATAGGAGCTTCAAAAAATGTTAAAGACAGACATAAATTGGAGATGTTCAACAGGCTGTGGACCTATTGTAGGGTCCACAAAATAGCTGACAAAGTGGTGGCAATCAACAAATATCAACCACTCGATCAATAGTGAGAAGGTGCCGATCATGAGGAAAGGATGCTGGACAAGTTTATATTGAATTTCAAAGACGAAATCTAGGAGGTGGAATTTTGTTTGGTTATGTGGTAGAATAATTGGCATTGAAATTATCATTTTCTTCCTAGCCCCTCAAAACAAGTAGTAATATCAATTCAATGTTTGTCCAGCCACTACATAGGTTTTATAGTTTATAGATATATTAATCTTTGCCAAGTTCTTGATTATATGAGATACTCTTACAATTTATCTAATGTTAAGTGCCTGCAATAGTATCTGTGAAAGAATCCAAATGAATAACAAATATTACTGATTATAAATAATATTTAACCAATTTTAACTGGTGTTTTAGATAAAATAATATTTTTTCTTTGCAGACAATCAAAAACAAACATGGGTGATGATCATAAACTTCAAAGGCTAACATATCCAGCCTTAAGTAGATATTACTGAGAAACAGAGAAACCTGTCAGAATTGCAGCAAAATTATTAAAGACACATGATTTTCTTCATTCCTACAGGAAGAAGGGGATGAATAAATTGCATTGGTAATCACAGAAAACCAATGATAATGAATGGGGAAAATGCAAACCATAGAAATGCAGTAACCCTCAGGCACATCCAACTTGATCCTGGAGATACTAAACAGACTAAGAACCATTGGACATGGTACACTACTCTTCCAAAGTACAATTAATTGAGTTCTAACCTAATTTGTGCTATTCACCAACTATATTTTTCTACAAACAGCAATATAAAACTGATTTTATAAAGACAAGGAATAAAGTCTATATTTTTTGTTATTAGCTCAACAGGAGTATGTAACAAAATAAACCAGCAGCATACCTGAGCAAAGTAGAAACTGCATCAAAAAAACCTTGAAGAACTGTTGCCAAAATGAGCTCATTCTCATTTTCACCCCCAGTGACAAAGAAGTGTAGATCTGATATGAACTTGTATACAACAATGTAGCCATCAAACATTCCAATTTCCGCTGCATAATGATAACTGATTTATTAACAAATGCTAGAGAAAGAACTAAATGCATGCTAACACAGCATGCTTGTGTGTCATTAAAAGCCAAATTAAAATATGTCAAATTCCAAACAAAGAAATGCCTTCAAATATAATAACTAAACCTAATATGAAAAGTAGGATATTCCTGGTTGACATATCTGTGTAATAAATTTTAGAAATTTGGGAAAACATTAAACAAAAGAAAAAAATGATGATTTAATTTACATTAAAATAAATACCCATAAACAATCAAAAAATGTCAATGGGGCTCAAAGGACAGCTGGCAGAGCTATCCAAAATGCTGCATTTACTGAATAGTGAATACAATTTTGATTTCACAGATTTGATATGGCTCATGAATAGAACACCACATTTCAAGAAAACAAAAGAAGTGCTTTTTGCATGGTTCCTCGTTCTATTGCAAACAAGAAGTATTCCTCTAGATCAGCTTTCCTCTTTTTTGTGCAATTAGTCATTCTTGTGAGACTAACTATTAAATTAGTGGAATTTGAAGGCATTATTTCATTTATGTGAGCACAGCCTCCATATTTTTATGGAGAATGATAAATTCAAAATCTTCTATTAGAACAACCTATGAATTTCCAGAAAACTGCACAATATCTATTTGGATTGGAGTAACTTGAGGCTACGCCCCAAGTTTTGAGGTATATATTGCCATGGCCACATCCACCATTTTGGAGATTGGGAGAGTGATTTGTCATTGATTCATTCATTGTCTTGTCATTGACTCCTTCTAGACTCATACTTCTCAGTTTTTTATCTATTGTGGATAACAAATGTATCATTATATTTTTATTTTAGTTTTATATCACACAAAACAATGAATCATCAATATCATCTTTTTGTATCTCAAAATATGTACTGTGATACATAATGCACTTACTTGTAATTGACCAAACTCATTATGTAAAACATTCTACGGTTCCATATGCTTTCTACTCTTTTTTATATTTAAAGACAAGATTTTAACAATGCACAGAAAACCTGATTCCTTGTTAAAGTACACTAGATATAGACCTAAACACAAGCTGTTTGATCCTGCTTTATCATTTGTGTCATTGTCATTGTGTCGTGATTTGTCATTGACTCATTCATTGTTTCAACTTTCACAATCTCCTTAATCTGGAGTCATACTTACCAGTTTTTAATTTATCATGAATCACAGTTATATCATCATATTGTCATTTTAGTTCATTATCATGGAAAACAATGAATCATCAATTTTATACTTTTGTATCTCAAAATATGTATTTTGATGCATTGCAGCACAATACACTTACTTGTAATTGACCATACTGGTTATGTAAAATTCTACAGCTCTTTACACTTCTATTTTTTTCAATTTTCTGTACATCGAGACTAGATTTTTGAAGTGCATAGTTAGTTAGAGATCTTATGGATTAATCTGGGCTGTCCTCAACTCTCTTGACCTTGATCCCCCAACCCTTGCCACCCACATTCCCAATACATAAGACAAACATTGGCATATGGCTCAAAACTCAAAAATGTCACCTTACTGACTTGTTGCCACAAGCTACATGGAGGAAGAAGAAACCAGTCATGACAAATACTCAATCCATCTAATCAATACATATAATCAAAGAAATGTTTTAAGTATCTGAATACAAGCACGGAACGAATTTTGAGAAATCAATTATATGAAATACACATGAGAATAATCTGCCTAATTAAGCATGATGAGGTAGGAGCAAATCAGAGATTCTGAAATTTCCTTGAACAACAAACGATCAATCACCCTGAAAATGAGGGAAGAACATTTGATATGTCAAATGTGCATCAAGAAAGAACAGATGGCAAAAAATTCACTTGATGAAGTCTCCTAAAAAACAACAAAGGCAGATAAAATGAAGCCTTTCAATATAGAATGACATATTTGATCAAGCATGATATTTGCCATGGTAAGCAGATTCTGCACTCAGAGAATCTAGTCCTAAAACTAGGAATCTTGACACACAAAAACTTCAATCAAAACAATAATCTATGACTATGCTAATCTACAAACACATACTGGTGATTATGCAACAGCAAATACACAGTATTGAACTCTAAACTTGCAACTATCTTCTCATTAAATCTGAAAAGATATACACTGCACCGGAATGAAATTTTACAAAAGAGACTTTATATGTGTCATGATTAATCAATCAACCTAGTCTAACAACATATAACTCCTAACCAAAGTAGTTGAGACTAAGTTACATACACAAATCAATAATCTCAACGAATACTACATAGCTGGGCATTAATCTCCTATATAACTAAACCCTCTACATGCTGATTGCTCAGCTGCACACATGCCTGGATCTGCAGTTGTCACTACTGTGCTATCATTGTGAGAACACTAACTAAGCAACTCAAGGTGAAAACTCTTAACACTCCTCTTTGCAAGGAAAGTGTTCTCCACCAATCCAAGTCTCTCCCTTGACATCTCAAACTTCCAAAACTGAAATAAAAGCCTTAACAAAATCGACTTCCGCTTTCTGAGAGAATCCTCTAGCGACTAAAGTAATAATCTCATCAAGGTCAACTCCCTCCTTCTAGGAGAATCTTCTTCCAATAAATTGGTCCTAGTAGATTTCAATACTCTCATCAGTTGCATGCATGTTATCAATAAATGATTCCATGGTAAGTTTAGAAACTACCTCCACAAAGCTGGAAGGGCACTTCTCAATCATGGCATCCTATCATATACCTACTTGACTGGATGAGCATGTAACTTATAAAAGCCATCAAACTCCTATGGCCAAATCTTGGCCAGTTTTAGGATTGTGTTTTCTAATGATCACTTGCAAGCCATCAAACTGAATGACACACTATAGATCTATCATAGAGGGAACTAAAAGAAGACTCTTTTCAACCAGGAACATACAGGACATCATCTAGCTCAAAGGTATCACCTAAAGGCATGTGGAAGGAGACAATCCAATCTGGTAACTATACAAGTAGCATCATTGCCCCACTCCACCAATATGCTATCCTCTTGTTCTTGAAGATTGTTGAATGCCTTCATGTTGAAGGTCACGTGTCTTGATGTTCCATTGTCCACACACCACCCGACACTAGAAACAGTGTTAGTGGATAGGCCTGACACCATGAGAAAGTTCTCTCAAGTATGCTAACTCGTCCACTCTGGCTGAAGTTTCTGCACTCCCTGCTAACTCCTATTTCTGCTGCTTGCCTTTCTTCCTCTCAAAACACTAAGATGCATCATGGCCCATATTGTAGCACTTGAAACACTTCAAATGACTTGAGCCTTTCTTCCCAATGTCTTAAGAATCCAATTTTTTATTGTTGCCGTTGTACCCTTTCTTGAGTCCTCCTTTCTTACCACCTTTCCTCATCTTCCCAATGAGGGCTAGGTTGTAACTCTTTTTTGATCTAGTTGAAACAGTCTCCAATCTGGTCTCCTCTTGGATAGAATAGAAATACTTTTAAGGTCCACAAGGCCAAAGATAGCCTATGGGATTAAATGGGTAGATCATCCCAAAGCTTCTTAAATGTAGGAAGCTTCTCACTAGCACAAAGACCCAAACAAATGGGTCACAAGATGGAGAGAACACATTAATAGCTATGGTACAACTCATCATCCAACACCTTTACACCGATAGCAGTGTGGTGATTGAATTGTAATGAGCCTAGCTCAAAACTGACCAGAATTTGCCTTAATTGCTGATTGTAATTTTGTCAAACTTTTCTAGTGCAACCTTGTAACTTGCTGGTCTGAGTGCATAAACATTTTCCCAATGATATCCAATGTATTTACTACTTGCAAAAGACTTTTATGATGTTCAGACAATATCCTAGATGCAATGCAGATTTCCTTTTGTAATTTCAAATGCAATAGATGAAGTTTCATGAGCTAAATATGCAGCTACAGCCAACAGGCATTATGTCAAACAGTTGGCATACATCCTCTTAAACTTTCAAATAGACAAGAATGCAATAGAGAACTTCCAACTTCAGATTTATTATTGACAATGCAACCTTCTACAATGAAGATGAAATGGCCAAGACTCTTGGCTCTTGCAAAATGCCTATGGCTGGAAATTAATATGCAACAATGGCTGCCAACAATGACATTCAATATGCAAAGGAATGACAGAAATAAATCAAGAAACCTGGAAGGAATGTGGTGCCCTTGATGTTTGATGAAATAGCAAACAACTCCCAATCGAATGGCTGTCTTAATGTGTCACAATCAAGCTCCTTCCAAAATCGCCCCTGTTCTGGTCTGATATTAAAAATAAAATAAAATGCAACATATACCTGCTGCCTCAAGCTCCAAAATTCGTTGCCATGCTCCAAGGAATAAAGTGCCTCAATACCCATGAAGAATCGACCCTTCCATAGCAAGATATGAATGAAATTGTGGGTTCCAAGTCTGCAGCGTTATGACTGTAATTTGATAACAGCAATGCCAAAATTGTCTTTGAACATGCCAAAAATGATGCCTTAAATCTGCAACAATATCTCCAGTGCAATCCCAATCAATTCTTCACAAATGTACCAAAATCTCTTCCTTCCAATCAATGCCAACAATTGATATCTTCTTCACAAAACCTGGAAATGCTGAAGTGCTCAAAATCGATTTGCTTCTAGTGATGAATGTACAGCTGCAAGACAAATCGAATCTCTCAAAATGCTTCAATAAGCTGATATGAAATCTTAATCTCCAAATTTGATTGCAACAATACAACAGCTGTTGCAATGGTGATGATGAGGCAATAAACCAGCTACCTCAACTATTCAACGAGGGCAGTAATACAACAGCTACTACACCTGTAAAATCTCCTCAATGAAGCATAGATTGGACCTCTGAATGAAGCCCACAATGAAGCAATAATTCAGCTGGTATCTCACAGCCTCAAAATTGCGTAACCAATGAGGGTTTTCGTCCCCAAAGGTCCTCCAATGGCTGAAACCCTAGCTGGCTTCTCCACCAAATAATCACATCAAACAAACATCAATTCCTGGATGATGAAACAATGGCTGGCTTCACCTATTTATTCTTTTTCACCAAGAGGTCGGCCCAAAATCTAGAAGCTTCCAGAAATTATTTTATTTTTATTAAGTGACTTTATGATATATTATTTTATTTAAGTCACTTTATTAAATTAATTAAATATAAAGTTACCTTTTAATATTAATTTATTTGATAACTTTATAAATAATTAACTTAATACCACTTTTTAATTTAATTAAAATAATCAATTAGTCATCCTCATAAAATAATCATTATTTTGGACAACTTAATTAATTAGATTAATTAAATCAAACTACCTCCAAAACGGGGACATTACAGTCCGCCCCTCTTGAAATTGCTTGTCCTCAAGCAATTCACCACCTGGATCCCACAAGAAGAACTGCATAATGTCCCTGTCATCACCAAACAATGCCTGTAACACCAGCACTCGCACAATCTGTTGAATCAATTCATTCCCAAGACTGTGATAGCGAATCTGATGCAACCATACGATTGGAAGGCCACCACCCATTGCTTCCCATTGTGCCACTCTGATACCTCCCATCTCCAAAACGTAGCAAGTCACCAAGTCCTGAATCAAATGATAATCATCATGAGAGAGCAAAGTAGAAGACCTGCAAAACTCAGAATCATCATCTGAGGTTGGAAACAAATCATATCCAAGCCGACTTGAACACTCCTTATTCCACCCACCTCTCTGTATCATCAAAGTCATCGTCAAATCCTGAACATGTGGGCTGAAATCAAACTGATGAGCATACCTCAAGATGCAATCAAGGTGAAACTCTCCTGACTGAGCTAATGGAATACCCGAATGATCAAGTGTATTCCATCCATTATTGCCATCCTCAGAAAAAGGCTCACAACTCATAATAGGATGAGTTGGTTGTGCAACAACATCACCATGAATGTCATCTATAGTCTCGCCCTCATCATGGATGCTATCTATTGCCCGGCAAGGTGCTGAATCAATACCAAAACCCAACGTGCAAGTCCTAGAAGGAATCATCTCCTTCTGATTCAACTGACCAATGTTAACCTCCAGAGTACCGAAGAAGATACTAGTACTCAGAACTCCACTAGCACCTGAATCTGCCTCTGACACTGATGTGTTTACACCACCCTCTAACACTGCATCTATATCCTGAGTGTGAACACTAGGTGAACTCATACTGCTATCATCTACAAGTGTCCCGGCTACCCGGAAGGGATGCTCTGAATCCTGAAGTGCTAACTGAGTTCTCACCAAAGAATCCCTAGTGAGCATAAGCTCCTGAGAAAGCATATCAACTTCCTCCTCTTTCTTCATCAAGGCATCTGAATAGATCCCAACAAGGTTAAGAAGGTGGTCACGGTCTGAAAGAAGGTGTAAATAACTTGATTTCATCCTACCCAAGCCTTCTTTGATCTCCTGCAAGCTATCATGAGAAGACTCTGCCACAACTCCCTTCTCAAGCTGAACTGCCCAAAGGTGATTTTCAATCATCTTATGCATTCTGTCATGATGAGATAGAGCTGCCACGATCCCATCCTCATTCACCTTTAGCTGGTTCCTCAAACTGTGTAGACCATGCAGAGTATCTCTAGCTTCAACCTCATGTGAAGAAACCTCTAACTGTGCCTGATATTCTTTTTCCACAAAGTCTTGAATGCTCTCATGTCGATTTGCAAGCAAGTCAGCATCAATTCCATCTGTCAAATCAGCAATGTCTTGAATAGATGTCTGAAAATGAGAGGACTCATGCTGCTTCCTATCCTCATCATCATCTTGCTCAATTGAAACATCAGATGATTGCATGCTATCCTCTTGAAAAGAAGATGAAACCATAGGTGAAGTATCATTATCTTTACATTGTTCAACCAAACTTCTTAACAACTCATGTGCCATGGGTGACACATCTTGCTCACCTTTCCAAACAGCCCATAGGTCATTTGTCACAAGCTTAGAAATAGCATCATCCTTATACAAAATTGAAGACATGATGGATTGCATTGAACTGAGCACGCTACTAGGATGAACCTCATCAATAACATTCCAAAATATATGAAACATCTTGCGAATGTCATCAACACAATCCATGGATAACATAATGTTTTCAAAACTGAACTTTGCAAATACTTCAAGTAGTTTTACCCTCTTAGAAAAATAAGGGTTTTTGATGTCATCCAAACCTTTGAAACTTGCCACCATGATCTGAAGTACCTCTTTCATAATATGGCTGTCATAAGGATCAATAGGAGCTGTTATCCTCATAATTTCACTAATGCAAGAGATGGCTGCAAGTCTTACCACCTCATCATGATGTCTCATAAGTTGTGGCTTAACCAAGCAATGCACTGCTGGAGACAAAGCTAGTTCCGTAATATCAGAATGTGACTGTTCAACTATGCATAGACAAGTCTCTAACTCCTCCAAAGTGCTTAGAAGAACCTCCTTTTGCTGGTCGGTTTTTTTAGGTTCTGAATCCTCATAGGGAACCCACATTATTCTATGTGCCTTGCCCTTAGGTCTCAAAGGACAATCATGGTTTAAATCGTATGGCTCTCTGCAATAGGAACACAACTTTTTGTTTTGTGATGTTGGACCTTTGCTAAAAAGAAGTAAATTGGATCCTTTAGTTTGTCCAAACTCTGAAAGTGTTTGTTCTAAACGCAACAATGATTGTTCAAATCTTTCCACTGCCTGTTCATTACTAAACAATCTTGTCATGAAGCCCATTTCCAATGTCCAACTAAAAACCAAATCCAAACTGACTCTCACAAAAGATGCAATTATTTTCCCAACAGGTTGGCAGGAAACCGCTCTGATACCACTGTAATGAGCCTAGCTCAAAACTGACCAGAATTTGCCTTAATTGCTGATTGTAATTTTGTCAAACTTTTCTAGTGCAACCTTGTAACTTGCTGGTCTGAGTGCATAAACGTTTTCCCAATGATATCCAATGTATTTACTACTTGCAAAAGACTTTTATAATGTTCAGACAATATCCTAGATGCAATGCAGATTTCCTTTTGTAATTTCAAATGCAATAGATGAAGTTTCATGAGCTAAATATGCAGCTACAGCCAACAGGCATTATGTCAAACAGTTGGCATACATCCTCTTAAACTTTCAAATAGACAAGAATGCAATAGAGAACTTCCAACTTCAGATTTATTATTGACAATGCAACCTTCTACAATGAAGATGAAATGGCCAAGACTCTTGGCTCTTGCAAAATGCCTATGGCTGGAAATTAATATGCAACAATGGCTGCCAACAATGACATTCAATATGCAAAGGAATGACAGAAATAAATCAAGAAACCTGGAAGGAATGTGGTGCCCTTGATGTTTGATGAAATAGCAAACAACTCCCAATCGAATGGCTGTCTTAATGTGTCACAATCAAGCTCCTTCCAAAATCGCCCCTGTTCTGGTCTGATATTAAAAATAAAATAAAATGCAACATATACCTGCTGCCTCAAGCTCCAAAATTCGTTGCCATGCTCCAAGGAATAAAGTGCCTCAATACCCATGAAGAATCGACCCTTCCATAGCAAGATATGAATGAAATTGTGGGTTCCAAGTCTGCAGCGTTATGACTGTAATTTGATAACAGCAATGCCAAAATTGTCTTTGAACATGCCAAAAATGATGCCTTAAATCTGCAACAATATCTCCAGTGCAATCCCAATCAATTCTTCACAAATGTACCAAAATCTCTTCCTTCCAATCAATGCCAACAATTGATATCTTCTTCACAAAACCTGGAAATGCTGAAGTGCTCAAAATCGATTTGCTTCTAGTGATGAATGTACAGCTGCAAGACAAATCGAATCTCTCAAAATGCTTCAATAAGCTGATATGAAATCTTAATCTCCAAATTTGATTGCAACAATACAACAGCTGTTGCAATGGTGATGATGAGGCAATAAACCAGCTACCTCAACTATTCAACGAGGGCAGTAATACAACAGCTACTACACCTGTAAAATCTCCTCAATGAAGCATATATTGGACCTCTGAATGAAGCCCACAATGAAGCAATAATTCAGCTGGTATCTCACAGCCTCAAAATTGCGTAACCAATGAGGGTTTTCGTCCCCAAAGGTCCTCCAATGGCTGAAACCCTAGCTGGCTTCTCCACCAAATAATCACATCAAACAAACATCAATTCCTGGATGATGAAACAATGGCTGGCTTCACCTATTTATTCTTTTTCACCAAGAGGTCGGCCCAAAATCTAGAAGCTTCCAGAAATTATTTTATTTTTATTAAGTGACTTTATGATATATTATTTTATTTAAGTCACTTTATTAAATTAATTAAATATAAAGTTACCTTTTAATATTAATTTATTTGATAACTTTATAAATAATTAACTTAATACCACTTTTTAATTTAATTAAAATAATCAATTAGTCATCCTCATAAAATAATCATTATTTTGGACAACTTAATTAATTAGATTAATTAAATCAAACTACCTCCAAAACGGGGACATTACATGAATCTTGATTATCTTCATGGCATAACTAACCACTTTGTCTATATCACTCATGTGTGTGGCACTAAGCTTGTTCTTTAGCAATATCTTGTGAGAAATGTTCACACTATGGTAAAGAGGGAACAAGGTACCATACATTTTTTTTTATGTCTTCTTCTTGTGATGTGAGGAATCAAATGATCCTTCATCAAATCTAGAATGATTTTCTTCGCCTTGTCCAACTTATTCTTATGTTCGGCTAACCAAATAAGGTCAGTAGGAGGTGCAACCTTTGTCTCCACAAAACTCCAAAGATCAACCTACTCCAATAGCATCTACAATCTACACTTCCAAGGTGTAAATTTGGAAGCGCCCTCTAGACAATCACACTCTCTAAGATAGAGACTATTCATACCTACAACTCTTGGAACAGACCAAAAACAAACAGATTGGTCAAAAATAACTCAAAACAACAGCCTATCACAAATGTGGATCAGCATTCCAATCACTCATGCACTTAGGGCATCCCACTGTACAACCTTTCATAAGTCCAGATCTCTTCAATCACTGAAGACGCTTGGGCATCTCACCCACTGACAAAAATCAGCCAACAATCTCAGGTTAAAATCAATTGAAACTTTTCAATCACTAGAAGATTCTGGGCATCACACCCAACAATCTATCACACTGTACAACCTTTCATAAGTCCAGATCTCTTCAATCACTGAAGACACTTGGGCATCTCATCCACTGACAAAAATCAGCCAACAATCTCAGGTTAAAATCAATTGAAACTTTTCAATCACTAGAAGATTCTGGGCATCACACCCAACAATCTATCATAGGTCCTTGTGCCTTTCACAGACATGGATTGGCTTCAAGGGCTGAAGCTTAAGCATCACACCTGCTGAAACCCGAACAACTCCCTCTTACAAGCAGCATTCCTTTCCATTCATGGAAACCTTGGAAGATTTCAGATTTACCACTCTGATACTATGTTAATTTTCAGACTATGGTAGGCAGATTCTACACTCAGAAAATTTAGTCCTAAAACCATGCATCATGAAACACATAAACTTCAATCAAAACAACAATCTCTAACTACGCTAATCTACAAACACGTACTGCTGAAAATGTGAACAGCAAATACACAATATTGAACTCTCAAACCTGCAACTGTCCTCTCATTAAACCTGAGAAGAAATACACTGCACTAGAATGAAATTTCAGTTAAGAGACTTTATATGCATCATAATTGAAATTAGAATATTTGCCCTTAAAATAGACAAGTGCACTATCAATCTAACTAAGAGAAATGGGGTCAAGTTAAGCTTACAACTCACTGGAGTGACACTCAGTTTGACTAAACAATCAACTAGTCTGACCAATCAATCAAACTAATAAAACAACAAATAACTCTTAATCAAAGAAGCTGAACTAAGTTACATCCACAAATCACTCAAGCCTCATATAGTTAACTGGGCCTTAATCTCAAAGAAGACTCCCTACATAGCTGGGCCTTATTCTCATAGAAAACTACTTGTAGCTGGGCCTTATTCTCCTATTTAACTACATCCTCTCCATGCTGGTCTCTCAGCTGCACACAGATCTGGATCTGTTGCTGTCACTGCTGTGCTATCACTGTGTGAACACTGATGGAGCAACTCAAGGTAAGAACTCTACAGAACGATCACATTAGGCAGCTAGTGAACAAGATTACAAGTTAAATGCATTTCCATTGGCAATGTTCCAAAAAGCTTCATGGCTTGTTCTAGACTGACACTGTCAACCTGAGGACCATAATGACATCTAAAAGGGAACTGATTGCCCTTGGAGCCTTAGGAAATTACATTTTAAAGGGGCAACCTATTATGAGAGACCTTAGACAGGTCAGCCACATTCACTCATATTTCATAATAAGTACAGTAAAAATCATGCAAGTGCCCTTCTTTCTTACATCCTATATAGATGAGCTTAAGTAAAGTATTTAGAGAGAGTAGAGACACATTAAGTTAATAGTGAATATTATTTTTTTCTTGAGACAAACTCAAAACTACAAAAAAGAAATGTTTTAACTTGATTTGGGGATCAAACAAAAGCTACAATGATTTGTACATCATAAATACTTTCTGTTTTGAAGAGACATAAAAAGATTAATCAATTGGCTTTAGAATATGAGAATCAAACCTTTATTGGAATATATGACTGTTACAAACCGACTGTTATGAACCCACTAATATTTTCAATTTTCCTGTCCTAGATCTGACCAATTGTCATAAAAATCATAAATAACACAGTAATTCTTAAGCCAAACAAGGTAGGAAACCACCATCAATCAGGAAATGTGAAATATGCAACCACATAAAAAATAAGAGAAAGTTAACCTTCTGCACGAGCATTGGATCGCTGAGTTTTTGTAAATATTGACTTCTCAAATGCTAATTTGCTAGCAAGGGTGTCCCAATCATCAGTATAATACTTCACTGCTACTCGTTTGCCTTCTGAATCCAGAAGCAAAATGTTCTTAACCACTGGGCAGGACTCCTGTATCACAGAAATAGCTTGTAAAGATAAATTGATATTGAATGTGAATTATTCCCTTGCCAAATCATCTGAAATTACCTAATATTTGATGATTTAAAATGGTAACCTATAAGAGCAAAAAACAAATTGGTCTCCTCTAGACTCTTACAGGAATTAGAAATATGTCAAGGCTTATTATTTTCCCAAATTAGTGAAGGTTTAATATTTTTGCAAATGAGTAAAGGTGTATTTTTCTCATTCCATCAATAAAGAGTTACAAATATTGCTGGCATGAATGACAAACTACACCAAGAAGAGATTGCAAATTGAAGATTTCCACTGTTGAAGTGTTAGAATAAAATATAACTAAAAACTCAGTGACTTGAAATTATCATCAACATATCCATGCCATCTTGGTAATCTAATCAAATAAACACAGTGCAAGTAAACAATGATGATTTCTTACAACAGTTACTTATAGCAAAGAATTTTGACAAAAGGTAAATAAAAATAAGTATACAAAATTTGTTGCATGCACTTTTTCCTGGAAAATAAGCACAATTTTATTAGAATTTGTTATACGCAATAATATATACCAATTATCCTTAATTTCAATTTCAAAATGCTCAATTATATAAAAATTTGTAAATTATAGCAAGGCATTTTCAAGTTGTATAAAAGTAAAATCCAGACATGGAAAATACAGTATTTAAAGAATGGCACACCAGAATATAAATATAATATAAAATAAAAAAGAAGAGGCAATTTCAAATCTTGGCACCAAGAATACAGAATTTTCATATTGGCAATTTTTGGCTTGATTTCAAAGCACAGTAGCTGCAACGATGAAATCCCTGGCAATACCCTCAAAGTTAGGATGAAAACCCTAACATTTTCCTTGGTGTTTCCACTCAGACCTGCAGCATACTGATCAGATCAAATTTTGAACTCCCCAGGACAAGGAATTACGCATCATTGTTAAACCTGCCCTGAGCTAGGTGAGGATCAGGCTAGTGCTCCAGGCCACAGGCCATATAATCACCACTCAAGAGGCACCATTCCCAAAGAGAAAGTTGGCAGCGCAGGGGTGGTTACTATCCACCACTAGCTGACAGAGAGATATGGAGAATTCACAGCAGGGAGATCCAACTGGCAACCAGGTTGCCAGTGATTAAGGAGGCGCATTCATCCCTCATCATTGGTGGACATACCTCACCATTCTACCAGCAACCTCAAATTGGAAGCATTCAATGCCAACACCTCTACAACTATATCTATCCATATCAACCTGATAACTACCAGGCCTGCCGCTCCTGCACTCAAATCGCCACCCCAGCTGGACGACATATGAACAGCACACAGTGACTGTATGTAAACAGCAGGTGATCCAACCAAATAAGGCAGACATCAGACTTGTATCAGGTGTGAGGGACCTAGTTAGCTAATTGATTTCTACCATTACAAATGTTTATTTTCTTGAATCTCAAGCTGGAGAAATATTGTATGAAAGACATCAGGCTGCTGTGTAGTCCCTGAATTTATCAGATCTGAATATTTTAGGCTTTGCAATATATTATTCCATCTCTGTTTGTTTACCAGCCCTTCAAAGTTTCTGTGGTTTGTTGTTTTCAGTTACCCTCGGCGAGTGTTTGAATGTCAACAAGTAAAAGATCAGATTATCATTATATATATACACTTACAGAAATATCACAGAATGTCCACCCAAAAACTTGAATTGTTTCTTTATTATTTGCACTTCATATTTGAATTATCGATGTTGTTGTCACTACTAAACAAAAAATGCATTGGAAGAATAAAACAAAAAAAACAAATAGCTTCTGGTAGATTAGAGAATCAGGTTAAAAGAAGAAAATCCATCTTAAAATGCTTTTAACCTGTGAGCTGTAAAAAAATTCAACAGAAAGAATATTAGGAATAACATGTATAAATGGGTACGGTGAGAGATATAATTGAGCCTTTGGGATTTTAATCTTTGGCAGCCTCAGATAATATAGTTGGTGAACAAAATACATCCAGCCTAGGGTTTTATTGAATTTACAGTCCACTTCAACAATGATACGTCTTCACCAGTACACATTCTCAAAAATCAAGGGTGTATCTATTAGTTCTTATGACCCAGAATTTCAATTCATTAAAAAGCTAAAATGATGAACATAGCGCAAACAAGCTTGTCAAAATTATTAGAAATACACATTATGTAAAAACTTTAAAACAGTGCAGCCCAAGTGTTTGATAAAGAAAAAACCATCAGCTGTCCAAAATATATGAACAACTAAGGTAAAAAAAAAACTATTTCAGTTTACCAATAAATGGATTTGCCGTTAAAATATAAATCTATATAAATAAGCTACGGCAGCAACGAAGCGGTAAGTTAATGAACCTATCATGGTGCCCCTGGATCCTAAAAGATGGGTTCGTCTGTTAAATTTAGTAATATAATAATTCATGTTTGCTTACAGCGTACTTAATCGGTGTATCGAGATTATACGCTCAAAGAGCCATGCGCCGAGCCAGCAACGGCAAGCTTTGCCATCCTGACTCGCCTGAACCACCTTAGAGAAACTCTAAGAGAGTTGCAGATCTCTGTTAGTAAACAGAAATTTAACTTCTGCCAAATTTGCCCCAAAGAAAATAGCATTTACTACGAATAACGAGATCTGTGACCCTATAAAAATCTGCAACCCTAGTTGGAGTTTTATTAAACTTTATAATCCAACATAGGCAATTACGTGGTTAACGATCTTTATGATGCAAATGAACTAGGTTCTATGAGATATCTGGCATCAGAACATAGGATCAATTGTCCAAGGATAACCAATTATGACGGAAAACAACAAATCTGAAGCGTCTTACCTCCATGTTGAAGATGGGTGGACTTTCTACTGCTCTTCTTTCGCGCAATGCAATGGACTTCGCTGCAAAGGTATAATTGAACCGCCGCTTTCAATGACAGCTGCAGATTTCAAGCCTGCCAGCGCCAAACTCTACACAATCGATTGAGCCCGGCGATTAATGAGACCGGCAATCAGAGCTAAAATTTGAATGTAGTAATGTCATCTAACAGCAGACCAGGTTTTTATATGTATAATTAAATTGTATCTATAATTAAAAACAATAACACGAATTATTTCAAAAGAAACAGTAGCATGGAAATTGAACTTCCATACTAATATAGACCTGGAATTTGATGGTTTGTGGGCTGTTTTTACAATTTTAGGTTTCTATTTTATAATTTTAAAATTTAGCATTTATATTTTATAAATAATTTATACTATCACTTGTATTTAAAGGAGGTTTATGGATTATGTCAATAGAAAACTATATGTATGTTAATATGTTAGAGAGTATATGTTTGTGCATGGGTGTGTATGGATGTCATGTGCTACAAATTCTAGTTGTATGTCGTTGGATTAAACAAGTAATAATAAGTGCTAAATAATGGAATGAAATAAACTTAGACAAATTTAGATTTTTTCTTTAAAGAAATTAAGTATTATTTGATTTTGAAATATTTGCATACAGATTTATTTGGCTATGTGATAAGTGAGATTTTGGAGGCTTTCACCTCATATTTTGGAGGCTTTTACTATTGAATGGAAACTAGTTTACCAACTAAAACTTGTTTTCCGATGACTCAATAGTGATTTGTAGGCGTGAGACTTGTTTCAGGCTCAAATCTCACACTATATGTAGCCTATTCGCTAATAAAATATGTCAAGATATATCATTTTCAAGGTTTTTTATTTTTTAAATAATTCTTTCACATTCAAATATATAAATTACATATTTGAGAAGGATATATCACGGTGTATTTTATATAGATTAATTTATTGTATATAAAAAAATAATTGAAACAAATTTGGATCCATATGTTATATCATTTTTT
Source organism: Sequoia sempervirens (assembly GCA_007258455.2). NCBI lineage: Eukaryota > Viridiplantae > Streptophyta > Pinopsida > Cupressales > Cupressaceae > Sequoia > Sequoia sempervirens. The sequence goes on from VDFB02271358.1 coordinate 209,926,424, forward strand.
CTAAGCCTTTAGTCTATCTTCTTTTCATATTTATTTGGTAGGTCGTCTTTCCTTTTTCATTTTCTCATAATGGTCATATGCGAATGGTGGCATAATTTTTAATCCTTGCAAAGACTTTACACAAGATATAACCACAAATGTCATTCATGCTCTTTTTGTGTCGTCAGCAAATTCTATAAGTGAGTTTATGTGGCTTGACAAATTTGATGACAAAAAATGCAATAATGAAAAATGGATCTTCAAACTCTCTTCAATCCTCTTTAGACCTCTAATGTGCACATTCACAAAGAGGGAAGATGTTGTGCCATATAGGGGCTTGCCTTAGTCAAACCCCATGTAAATTTTTCCACTTTCACAATGGCAATGTTGATGATAAATGGATAATTGAAAGGAAGGAATGATGAAATCATAATGTGCTACAACTCACTACCCTTCAATAGCTTCCTTGAAGGACTGAAGTCATACACATCTCCTCAAGGATTTGGATCTTTCTTGCTTGAATACTTGAATGCTTTATAGACCTACAAAAAGATGTTAGCCTTCACAAAATAATGACAACATGATAACATAAACTCACAAAAATATTGACATGATGCTTGGATCTTGAATTGCTCAAATGAAACTCTAATAATGTTGCTCTTGAATTGGCCTTGAATTATTTTAATGTTCACCTCTTGCTAGATAGATCTCAAGTGATGCAATAACTAGGTATTTATAGGTGTTTATCCAATTTCCCAAAAATTAGATTCCAAAAGCCAACACTTCATAAATTTGAATATTGGATGTTAAAATATTGCGAACAACATATTTAAATTTGGGTCCTATCTAAGAAGAGGGACCTAGTCACCCATGGGCGAATGGGTCGTGGCCCAAATTTTTAGGACACTCAAAGTAGAGGATAATTAATGATTGAATGTATTTATTCAATGATTTTCCTCCTTCAGAAAATGGTAAAAATTAGGCTTTGGAATGCATAATTTAGTAAATTAGAAGCTTAATTAAGTCCAATAAATTAGGGCCACAAAACATAATGTGAAATTGTTAAGGTATACAATTTTCTAGACTACACTTATCATGTTCTTGGCAACCCTAAAACCTTTGCTACTATTGCCTTTACAACATCTATTCTTAGTTCTTTGACCATAGCTTCATCATTCTGCAAAGTTCTTGCAAACTACTGAGTCATAATTTTATTAAATTCAATTAATTGGAGAAAATAATCCAATCATCCAAATTGTTGAAAATTTTGAAGACATTGTTGATCTTCCAATATTAAATTGTGTGCTACTAGTTCTCTTCCGATGATATCTCCTCCCATTGTTGCAATATTTATAACCTCTACCAACTTCTGCTACTTCTTGTTGTTTCTTCAAATACTCAACTACTTGGATGTTACTCTTTTATGCTCTAAACTTATGGTCATTTCTTTATGGCTAATGAAGGGAAATGAAGGGAATTGATAATTGTATGTAGTTCTTTGAACCTTGTTTTCAAATAATTTTTTTTGATGATGACAATTAAACCTTTTTCTCCCCCCAACTTAGTTATGCTATTTGTCCTCAAATAAAATGTATAGAAAGGACGAGTAAGAGAAATTCAAAGCATTTAAGATATAGGATTCATCAAATTTTAATGTGTGCATGATTTTTAAAGAAAATAAACATCAATAGGATTAAATGTCAATTATATTCAATAATAATACAAGTACCCATAATGTTGAAGTGATGGAAAGATGGCGCATGCAAATGGAACTGAATATCATCATGCAACTATGAGAAAAAGATTTAAAATGATGGTAATTCAATGTGAAGTATTGTGGTCATACATGCTATAAAAAGTAGCTTGGTGTGATTATGGCACGTTTTTGAGAAGTGTGATTGTTGGAAAGGAAAGTTGCAGGAAGTACGGATTTATGAATGATGGAACATGATGCTACAGGAAACACGTGTTTGAGTGAAGTTGTTGTATTTTAGCATGAGAGAGGTGATATGAAATGGTAATTGGCAGTGGTTATAGGTATGATGGGAGTGAATTAGATGTAAGTGCTATGGGTAGTTGAAAAATAGGTCCCATTTTATTGATGTGTCTCAGGGTTGTTGCTACAGGTCTTGTGAACTTCTACTACACGTCCAAAAATAAATGTTGGTGATCATAACCTGTGCATGTGAGATTTTTCTATTAAGAATTATACTTTATGAGCATCAATAAACAAGCTAGTTGGCTCTACTACTGATATATCACTTGATGTGTCATCCTTGTTTGCAATTTTGGTGCATATAATTCTGAATTGAATTATTGTTGCAGATTATGTAAGAACTCTTCCTTTTGCAACAACTTCTTATAAAGCTTGAGTTTTTGGCCATTAAAGAACTCTTCCTTTTGCAACGACTTCTTATAAAGCTTTAGATGTAAGTGTTATGGGTAGTTGAAAAATAGGTTCCATTTTATTGATGTGTCTCAGGGTTGTTGCTATAGGTCTTGTGAACTTTTGCTACACGTCCAAAAATAAATGTTGGTGATCATAACCTGTGCATGTGTGTCCATGTGAGATGTTTCTATTAAGAATTATACTTTATGAGCATCAATAAACAAGCTTGGTTGGCTCTGCTACTAATATATCACTTGACGTGTCATCCTTGTTTGTAGGTTTGGCATATAATTCTGAATTGAATTATTATTGCAAATTATGTAAGAACTCTTCCTTTTGCAATGTCTTCTTATAATGCTTGAGTTTGTGGCCATTAACTAATAGTGAGAATCTGACTGAATCAATGGTAGTGGGTGATCCCACAATAGTGGTTTACAATTTTTGGCCAAAGTGGACACTATTTTTATTTTTTTAACTAAATCTTCACATTCAAGCACCTATAGTGGCTAAACCATGAGGAATTTGAAGATGATTCAAACTAGAGTCTTGTCACATTTTTTCTGTAGATTCTAAAAATATTTTTTTCAAGATTTTTGGAATCAGATTACACTTCTTTTACCATCTCTCATGAAAACTAGTTTTTTTCAGGAAACAACATTTTTAAAAAGTGACACACACCGTATAATGCATAAATTTTTTTCCATTAAGGATAAAATTCTAATTCTTTCAAATTTAGATTTGTAACTTTGATATCTAGTGCTTCCACTTGGTTAGATATTTTTTATTGAATATTTTTCTTTAATCAAGTTTGAAGTCAAACCAATTACAATTCGGACATAAGCGTGATCATATAACGCATAGCCTTTTTATATATCGGTTCAATTTTATTTTTTGTTGGATCAAGGACTCCAATATCGGTGCACTCCTATTTTTCAAAAAATTGATGTCTTATTTTCCACATGTGTAGAACAAAGACCTTCATTTTTGGTGAAAAACCTATGTTTAATAAAACTAAAAAAAAAAACATAATAAAACCAAAACATATTAAAATTATATTCATTGGATAGCTCATTCTGAGGACTACCTGATTCTAGTTGATTTTGTGAAGACTCCTCCATTTTAATCCTCAACTCGAGCTTTGAAGCATAAAAAAATAGATTTTTTTAGTGTCTCAGGAGGGGGATGAGGGGTAAGGGGAGTTCGCTCAAACCCTGGTTCAAGTGAACCCCCCTTCCATAAGGGGTTTTCTTTGATTTTTGGGTGGGAAAGCATCAAAAGGGTTCGCTCGAACCAATAGGTTAATACAAACCCCTAAAATCAAGTTTTTTGCCATGGGGTCATTTTTTGTGAGTTTTCCTTCCTCACTTGAATTGTAAACCACTATTGTGGCTTCACCCTAGTTGAATTGCTTCGTTTTGAAAAACATGTTGAATTTCATATGGGCCAAGCCACCTTGTATATAGTTTGTCTTTGTCGTCTTTATACCTGGAATCATATAGCAATGCTTAGTCATCTGTATTGAATTCCTTAGTTTTAGTGAACCGGTCATGCCATCTAATCATTTGTTTTTGTATAATTATGGTATGGTGAATGACTTCCATTCTAATTTAATCTAAAGCATTTAGATTGTGTAGTCTTTCCTTCTAGGCTTTAGGTATGTCCATGCCAAGTTTTACTATTGTGTGGAGTGTTTTGTATTGAAACTCAATTTTAAGGACAACTTTCTTCCCATACACCAATTCATATGGTGTAAACCCTATTGTAGTCTTTTAGATTGTTCTATATGCCTAGATTGTTCTATATGCCTAGATTTCTTCAGGGAGTTTTGTTGCTTAGTCTTTTCTATGTAGTTGAACTATCTTGGTAAGAATACCTTCTACTTGTCCATTAGCTTGTGGATGGCAAGGGGTGGATTTTTGATGCCTAATCTCATACTCCTTGATTAAATTTTTAATCAAATCAAAAGTGGATTGAGGTCCTTGGTCTGTGACTATCTCTCTAGGAACACCATACTTGGTGAAGATATCTTCATACATAAATTTGGCAATATTTTCATCTCTTGTAAATTGTAGCTCTTTCACCTCCACCCACTTTGTGAGATAGTCTATGCATACTAGAATGTACTCTTTATTGTTAGATTTTGGAGTTACTGGACCAATGAAATCCAATCCCCACTTGTCAAATGGTGAAATTATTAGCTATGGTTGGAGAGGCATTTCATCATTTTGAATAGGTCTTCTCATTCTCTAGCATCTGTCACACCTCAGGTTGTATATTTAACTGCATCTTTGTGAAGTGTAGTCCAATAGTAACCAATGTTTAAGATTTTTAGATTTGTCCTTTTAGTTGCAAAGTGCCCTCCACAATGCTCATCATGAAAATCCTTATGGATTTCATAGACTTAATCCTCCTTGATGCATCTTCCCATTATGTTATTAGGCCCTATATAAACAATATAACTAGCTACCCATGAATAAGGTAAATTGTGTTCCACTAGATGACACCTTTTTTTGGGTGAGAGATGTGGTAGTGTCCTCCCCGCAACTAAATAATTAGCTATATATGCATACCAAGGTGTCTGCACTAAGAGGGGAAATAATTTTTCATTTGGAAAGGAGTCATGTCCACTATATCTTCTGTTGATTTTATTTGCAGCCTTGAGAGAAAATCAGCTACTACATTTTATTTCCTTGGTTTATCCATGATGGTTATATAAAATTCTTGCATTAATAATAACCATCTAACAATTCTTCCTCCAACCATTGGTTTGTTCATCATATATCTTATGACTGTATGGTTTGTATGAATAAAAATAGAGTATCTAGTGATGTAAAGTTTGAACTTATCAATGGCATATACCACTACCAACATTTATTTTTAAGTAACTTTGTAGTTAAGTTCAATAACCTAAAGATTCTTATTGATATAGAAATTTGCATATTCCAAACTCCCATTTTTTGTCCTAACACAACACTAATGGAAAAATTAGAAGCATTTGTATGTATGTGAAAATGAAGTGTCCAATCAGGTCCTCTCAAGATAGGGGTATTTCTAAGGGCTATTTTAAGGGCTTCAAAATATTATTGGCATGTAGGAGTCCAATTAAATTCAATATCCTTGGAGAGGAGGAAAAGCAATGGGGATGCTATCTTAATGAAGTTATTAATAAAAATCTTATAGTAACCTGCATGGCCACTAAAACTTCTTACATCCTTTTTCTTTTGAGGAATAGGTAGAGTGGAAATCACTTCCATCTTATTAGGTTCCACTTGTATTCCTATACTAGACACAAAGTATCCCAAGACCACTCCTTTAGTCATCACCATGAAGCATTTTTCATGACTTAAAGAAAGGTTGTGATCTTGACACCTTTGAAGGACTTTCTCCAAATTAGTCAATGATTCCTCGTAATAATTCCCATAAGTGGTGAAATCATCCATGTAAATCTCTATGGAATCATGTGTAAAATATGAGGATATGCTAAAGACTATTCTTTGAAATATTGTAGGGGCATTACACAATCCAACTGGTAAAATTGAATAGACATATGTACCCCATGGGTAGGTAAAAGTGGTCTTGTCCTAATCCTTTGGAGCTATATTTTTCTAATTATAACCACTAAACCCATCTAGGAAGGATAAATATTTCTTACCTGCTAGTGAATCCAACACTTGATTAATAGAAGGAAGAGAAAAGTGATCTTTCCTTGTTGTTGTGTTTAATTCCCTATAATCTACACATGCCCACCATTTTTCTCTCTTCTTTGGCACAATAACCAATGGGAAAACCCATTTACTATCAAATATGGGATAAATGAACCCCGCATCCAACAATTCTTATAATTCTAAATTTTCACCATGTCATGCACAACTAAGTTCATTGTCCTCTATGGTTGCCTAACTAGCTTGTAGCCTTTTTTAATATAAATTTTATGCATGTATAGGTGAGGATTTATACCCTTCATGTCATGATAGTCCCATGTAAATGCTATTGTATGAGCTTGTAGTATTGTTAGCAATGAATATTGTTGGGTAGTTGTTAATTGGTTATTCATATTTAGTGTTATGCCTGGTGTGATTTCCATGGTTAAGGAAAAAGATATGATAGAAGCAACATCAAGTCTTGACAGATTAAGATTGCAAGTATGGGAGAGTAATGTATGAAAAAGTTGAGAAGTAGATTTAGAGGCATTTGTAGGTATAATATTGTGTAAAGGGCAGTGTAAGCATGTAAGATAGTTGTTGCATTTCCCTACCATAAGAGTTTTGTATAATGTTGACAAGGACTTTATCTTCATCTTGAATGTCTAGATCATTGGGCTATGCTCTATGTTCATGAGTTTTTATAAGGATTATTGGTCATCTTCTTTGAGGGATGGCCGTATAGTTTTCTCCAAGTCTGCATATGGTTGTGCATGTGAGTAAAGGACTAGTTTTTTAGTGACATTCCCATTGGAAATGATCATGTCTCCAAACCTACAACCAATGAATGCAATTTTAATGGATAGCCATGTCCTTAAGATTAAGGGGCATCTTGCAAGGTTTTCTTTAGGTTGTAAAACCATAAAATCTACATGATATTCCCATGAATCTAGTGTGATGACTAAATCTTCTATAATACCCTTTGGTTTAATAGTTGACCTATCCGTGAGTTGTAGAATAATAGGTGTGGGTTGGAGATCCATCAACTAAAGTTGTTGCATGGTTTCTCTTATCATAACATTTATAGTGGCTCTTAGGTCAATTAAGGTGTTTTTGATGAGAGTACCATTAATTTGGACAACTACTACATGGCTTCCAAGGTTTGCATATTTTGGAACAACTATATTGCCTAACATGATATCAAGTTGTCCTAAGACATGAATAGTCTGGGGGTCCTTCCTTTTTTGCCTAGCTTTTTAATGCACAACTATTTCATACTTTTTGTGTATATTGTTAGTTCCTTAATTGCTTGAATTAGGGGTATTTTATGCAAACATTTCTAAGCTATCCCTATAGATTAGATTTAGGTTCAAAATGGGATTTTTGTGTTGTTAGTTGCTTAGGAAATAGTGGCTTCAAACTTGTGATGTTTTGTTGTGCCTTACCTTATTTAGGATACTTTATTTGATTGTCAATATTCTCCACTGTAGGATCCTCATCAATTAGCTCCATAATGTGAGGAGATAATGGCCCAACAAGCATCCCTCTTGAACAAAGGTGGACATCACTCACCTCAACCCTATAAGTTGGGTATTGGATGGTGTCATTAGTATAAGTCTATTGAATAGGCTTGTTGTTAAGGTTTGGTACAGGTTGGGCAGATAGCTAAGGTGCTCTAGGCTTGATGGTGTTACTATGGCTGGGTTTGGGATTATGGTGGGTTGTTGTGGTTGTAAGTACTTTATATCTTGGTTATGAAATTGTTGATTCCCATGTCATTGTGGTGGTCATTGGTTCTACTGGGGTGGCCACTAGAATGTAATTTGGGGCTTGGTAAGGTTGTGGTGGCTATATCCATTATTGTGTAACCCAATTAGGTAATTGGGCCTTTGACCATAATTGAATTTATGTATTATTCCAAGGTTGATTGTTATAATGAGATAAGTTTAAATTGCCCTTAGGAAAGGACATATTGTAAGATAAGGGATCTTGAGGCATACTTGGTATTTTTTCCATGGTTTGTATTGAGAAATGTAAAATACTTGGCCTTCCTCATCCTCCAAGGCTTAAAATTCAGGCTTCCCTTGCTTCTCTTTATAAATTCTAGCCAACTTATTGCATTTACAATTTATCCTCTTCTGGTGGCAATGTGGACAGTAGTCAGTGAGAGCTTCCTCCACATCCTCTTACTTATTTTTGATATGTAAGGTGTCCAATTGGGTAGCTAGGTGACTGATTATGTCCTCCTTCATGTTGGACATGTGAGGTTATTGAGTTCCACACTAGATACTCCAGTGGATGTTTTATTGGAAGAAAAGGTTCTATCAACTTTAGTCTTCTTTATGGATGACCTCAAATATTTTATACATACCTTGAAAAATTTGAACCTTAAAAGGTAGTTGAGAGATATCTCTTGCCTCTATGAGGTTTAAAGCATCCATGTAGTCTTCTTTTAATCCTCAAAAATGCTAGCTTTAATGACTCGGGGGAGAGCCTATTCTAATGTGATTTATTCAAAAAAAATCGAAATCTTTCCACATAATCCTCAAGTGGTTCATCTTACATTTATGACATCTTGAAGATGTTATCTCTCTTCTTGTTTGTTCCTCTATAATAGACTTGATAAATTTGCAAGAATTTAGCTTTTGTTGTCTCCTAGTTGGGTATTGCATTTCTTCCCAACCCCATAAACCATCACAAAGCAACATCTTTTAATGTGGCTGGAAAGAGTTTGATTCTACATGAGCACCCATAGTATAATCATAACTTTGACACATAACATCAAATTCAAACAAGAATGTATCTAGGTCTTCAATAACCAATCCCTAAAGAAGGGGGTATATTCTTAAGAGTAGTGACCCTTTCTTAGTTTGTTATTGGAAACTCAAATGTCACATGTTCTGTTGAATTTTCCATCGCTTCCTCAGTCATAGTGTTAAGATGCCTTCTAAAAGTTTCCTCTAGGCTTGGAGTAGCTACTAGTGTGAGGGGTGGTTCTCCTTTATTGATTCCCTCAATAGGTTCTTTGTTTACACCAATACCTTCAAATTCTTTGTGAATTGAGGGGAGAAATATAACCAAAATGTCTCTCTACCTCTGCATACAATAGTTCTTTGATCTTTAAATGGTGATCCCCACACACTATTAGTGAATAGTTTTCTATTGATTATTGAGTATATATTGGTACTAATGCTGGAAATAAAAACTTACTAATCTATGAAAGCATTGAAGACAGATTTTTTAAAATATAAATAGGAATTCTAAGCTTAGCACCATCCCCAACAAAAACACCAAAAATTTAGAGCTTATTCTAATGTCTAATTAACTAATGTAGATGATCATACATATAGCTCTTGACGAACCTATATATCCTAAATTAAGAAATTCATCATTCAAGAGAGGGCTTCATTAAATTATTAACTAAGGAGTCATAAACTTTAGATAATTTTGGCACCATATATGCATTCAAGAATCCTATATGTCCTATATTAATTGAGTATAGGTGATTTGAGCAAAGATAAATGCATCAAAAGATTTTACTTGAAATTAACTCATCTATAAAATAGGCTAAGAAAATAATAATAATTGTTAGTTGCTATTGTTACTTATCACTTATGACTGTAACTGATAATTGTTATGTTGTAGCATGTCCTAATTCAACTAACCTTTCAGAGTATTTTAATAGAATATAAACTAAAGACTTACAAGTTCGAAGCTACAATACACCATTCATTACAATATAAATTGGAAATTATAAATTATAACTTACAATGCATAATATAATGAATTATCTAAACTAACATGACTCAATAGTACCTCAAGTGTCCCTTTCTTGAGTTGTTGCATCCAATGGATCTCCTTCAATTAGTTAATTCAAATAAACATGCCAAAATATATTCTCTTTTATACTTCAATCATACATAGAGTTTTGAGCAAAATATAACAAAATCTTAGAGAATTCAATCTAATACATGTAAATATTTAGCTATTGGAAGTTTCTCAACATAATATCCTCTTATATAGAGGCTATGAGAGTCCATTTATTTGAAAAATATAAACAAAATAAAATTAGATGTCTACTCTCCCATGAAAACAGGAAGAGGACTAGAGGCCCTTTAATAAAAAATAATTAGTAAGAACAAGAGTGTAGAAGTTGAATAAGGACTCTGCACTATTTAAGATAACTATTGTTGATATAGTGTGGAGTCAGATCAGTCTCCAAGTGGGAGATTTTTTAAATGTGGATCCTGATCAAGCTTGGGGTTTACATTTTCCCCACTTTGCTTGATGCGTTTTCTCTCCAAATTAATTAATGTGGGAATGTAAGGGGGGCAGAGCCCCTCTTGAGCAAAAATTTCTTAATATTTGAATAAAGAATTTACTACATATTTGTATTTGAATTTTAGTTAAAACAGTTGGAATAACTGCCTAAAAATGAATAGTTTATTGTTGCGAATGGAAAGCCAATAGTCACAATTTTATTTGCTATGGTTCAAATTCCAAGAGTCGTGTGAGAATTGAATAGCCATGGCATATGATACTTGCAATGAAGAAAACATGTGAAATATAGATTAAACAATCGTGTGGATGTGATAAAGTTTTGATCATAGTTTATTGTGATTGGCACAAATAACACTGTGTGTGGGAAAATAGAGTAGTGAATTCATGGATTAATTGTTGCATATTGCACCTATTACTATAAGTTATTGTAATACGTATTTGTTGGAAGTGAATTTAATACATGGATTTTTTTTTATGGACATAGCCCAAGCATAGGGTGAACACGTTAATTTTTTGTATCACTATTATTCTATGAATAATTCATTCCTTTGTTCTATTTATGTTCATGTTTAATTAAATCTGCATATAATTGATAATTCATCCCTCTATTTCCTGTTTGCAATTCCTAACAGTTGTAAACTAGAAACATGCCCTAACAGAGCAATCCTGATTATAACTACTATTCCTAATTGGAATAGACTCCTTTCTCCTCCATAAATTATTAAAAAGATGGAGTGACACTTGCCCATCCATGATCTTGTCCTCAAATCATTGCCTTCATATTATTCTGAAAGTATGCTCATGTTGTAGTAGATTAACTCCTCTAGTTGCATTGAATTGTCATCCTTCTATTGTAGGTCAAGAAACATTTTGTTGCTAATCAACAAATTCTTCATTGCATGGGTTAGTTCTTATTTCTTAAAGGAATTTTTATTGTTAGCAACTATGATTAAACATAAAATTCTACTAAGCTCACACACATTCAAAGTTCGCACACACATTTATTAATATAATATATATCTCCTTCAAATGCTTTGAAATGCTTAAATTATATAAAAGGTTTGGTAATGTCTTTTTGAGTTTAGCAAAAATAAGATAAAAAAATGCAACTATATCAAGGAAATTGGTCATTCTTACGGCTCATAAAATATCATAGAGTTAAAGGGTATACAACTCTTGATTTGATCAAATTAAAAAATCTTATTCAAAATCTTATAGATAGGAGTGCTATTGTTTTTTAAGATCGTCTCTCTTTATCTAATAGTGATCTCAATGTATACATAGATCCAATCCCTAACTATGGTAAAGGGGGTTCTTGTATCAATGGTAGTGACTCCAAAGATGCTATTTTAAATATGTTTTTATTCCATATGAACACACCATATGCTCAAACATAAGCAACAAATACACATAGGGGTAAAATATGCTTCAAGATATCCCTTCCATCCCATCTGAAGAATCACAAGACCAAGACAACACTTCCAACCTAACCAATTATCCCCTTCCATCTCATAATCAAGATCAAAGTATCCCTTCTATATTATCCTATGATCCCTCTCCAAATCAAAAGAAAAGCATCCCTTCCACCCTATCTCCCAATCCCTTCCAAATTGAGATCAAAGCACACATTCCATCCCATCTAATGATCCTCTCCCATATCATGATCCCATACCTTCCACTCCATGTAGTGATCCCCTCCCTAGTCAAGATCAACATATCCTTTTATGTAATGATCCTAATCCTCCACAAGACCCCATTATTTATATCCAAACAATGAATATTGAAGCACTAACTAAATTGGCATCCAAATAGTTTCATCCAAAATCCCATTCTATCTCTAAGTTATTCATTCCATCGTGCATATTCCTAAACCTATCCAAATAAATCCTTCTTTCCTTCCTTTGATCTTTATTATCCTATCCATATCCTTCATCATATATCCCTTATCCTAGATCCAATTCATCCCCCTACTCTCATCTTTGATCTTGATAAAATTAGAGGCAAAAATTATTCATGTATGCTTTGAGAAATATAATTTATCCTCACTTCCTCTACTTGTATCTATATTATTTATGCACCATCCTTTCACCTAAAAAATCCTTTACTATTTTCTATCTCTAATTTTATTTCTTTACTTGGACTCATATGTATGCTTCAAGTAAACAATCCTTATCTTATATGTTTTCTTGGACTCATAAGTCTATTCCAAGTAAATAATTTCTATCTCATTATCCTCTTGCTTAAAATTCACAAGGATAGTTCAAGTAATCATATCTCTATCTTGATCTTTTTGCTTGAAAATCACAAGGCTAGTTCAAGTAAATATATCTATATCTTGATGTTTTTGCTTGAAACTCACAAGGCTAGTTCAAGTAAACATATCTCTATCTTGATCTTCTTGCTTGAAACTCCCAAGGCTAGTTCAAGTAAGCAGATCTCTATCATTTTTTTTGGACTCATAAGTCTGGTTCAAGTAAAATTGTCTTGATCTATTTTCTTGGATTCACAATACTAGTTTAAGTAATTATCAGTATCTATATACCTATCATAACAAGGTTTCTCTTCATTTATCCATCTCATAATAAGTGATCCCTATACCCAAATAGGGGTATCTTTTTCTTGACCTATTCATAATATTGGATATGTATCACTACTTTACACACACTATTTACACTTGATACTCAAACAAAAAAAACTCTGAAGGGTTTCTAAAATTTTTCATTAGTGAAAGTGCATATAGGTTGCATTTTTGCATCTCAATTAATTGAAAATCACATAAAATATGCATTTTCACTTAGGTTACAGATCATGTACAACATAAAAAGCATAAAAATCAATTGATTTTTTTTGAAAATCTTGAAAAAAATCCCTACTGGGACTTATTCACCACCTTGGGCGAATCAGTCCAAGTGCACATCAAAAACTACCTTTTACAACATTAAAAACCTTGTTTATGCACTTCTATTTGCTGCCATTAACTATCTGTTTCAGTTGGTTGAGTTTCTATTACATGCATTTCACTAGATCTAGCTTAATTTGGCTCATTTCATGCATTGATTAATTTCAAATTTGCATTCTCACATTATTACATAACACAATGAGTCAATTATCATGTTCAAAATCTAAAAATTGCATTATCCCTTTGCACGTTTGCTTTAGCATTATTGCATTTCAAGTTTGTAGGACAATTATTAAACCATGTTTTCATTACAAAAATCTATGGTTATCATACTTCATGTTCTATTTCTAGATCTTTTTGAATGTTGTAAGAAAATTTTGATAAGTGTGTATGAATATGAGGTCCTTTCCCCTCTCTTTTTGTTCATCGTTGATCCCTCTCCTAGTATCCCTTCTATGGGTGAGGTTAGTCTAGTGAAAGAAACCTTGGGTAATCATGACAATCACATTTGCTCTTCTCCTGATATCTCTCCTACTTGTGAAGAAGATATTATAGCGTTAGAAGAACTAATCAATGAGAGTTTTGAGAACCTGAGTTGTTTCTCTCATCTTACCTCTCCTATTAGGCAAGACATTACTAAACAAGAGGACATAACAATAAGTAATCATGACGATCACACAACACAACAAGAGACCATTGAAACATACCTACGTTCATCTCCCAACATCTTCTCCTCTTGTGATAATGATGAAGATATGTTGGTGTTAGATAAGAAAACATTTAAGATCTATGACAACCCTCCTTATGTTCCTTCCCCCACCTATCCTATTTTGGAAGACATTATGGGACAAAGGAATGAAACTATGGACCACCATGACAATAACATTTGTTCTTCTCCTAGTATCTCTCCTAGTTGTGAAGAAGATACTTTGATGTTAGAAAAAAAACCAATGAAAGTCATGAGAATCTCATGTCGAAAAACATTATGGAACAAGACAACACCATCATTGCTAAACAAGAAAATTCAACCATTGATCATTCCCCTACTTGTGATGAATTCATTTTAGTACCTTTGAATTTCATGAACATTTAGTTTGTAGATCTCCTAAAAACTCTCTTCTTAGGGAGGATATGATGGTGCAAGACAATTTGAACATTGACACATGTAATAAGGTTTCCTTAGGTGAAGATGATGAAGTGACGTTAAACACCTCTTCACTAAGAGATCATGCAAATAGGAACAAGCTCAAGTTGAGGTTATGACGCCACAAATTGGATCTCCTTTAATTAGTGAGCTTCCTATGTCACTTCCCATTAGCGAATCATATAAGAAAATAAGATATTTCTTGAAATCTAGGAAGTAATATAACAATGTTTTGCAACAACCAAGATATAACACAGTTGCTCAAACATGTAGGGGACCACAAATCACTCCCGCAACATCACCATTACCTCAACATATCGTGCCTAGTGTTGACGACCTTAAAAAGACTCCCACTAATATATCCGTGTGGCAACTCATTCAAATATCACCTACATACAAGTGTTTATTTCAAGAAATATTGCAAATAAAGCAGGAGGAGATCCAATCTTATATGAAATTGAATAATGTAACATCCTCCTTTCATTCCATGCAAGTCACGCAGTCAGAAATCACATTCCCTAAACATGAATTACCCTCAATTGAGATCCAAAACAAGAATGAAGCCTTGATGATAAAGGTGATCATTAATGAAACTACAATTAGGCACACTCATAGACAATGAAGCTGAAATTAATGTTTGTAGCATAGACCTCCTAGACAAAATTGGCGTAGACAAGAAGCTTATTCAACTTATTGCTAATCATATTCGTGGCTTTGACAATGTTAATAGTTAACCATTAGGAATGATCACATTACCTATTGAGGTGAGACCTGTAGTGTTGCCTACCCCTATGCATATCATGCCAGGACCCCTTTCATACAACCTTCTCCTAGGGAGACCATGGATCCATGCTATGAAAGGAGTCCCATCTACTCTCCACTGTACAATGAAATTTGAGTATGTAACAACAAAATATACACGGTTGAAGTAGATGAATGAAGCTACAAATCATATGATCACAACACTTCCAACTCCCCTAATACTTTCATTCCAAGATCAAAAGTTGAAATTATACAAGTTGATACAAAACTCTTTAGTGATAATTGGGGGTTGTTAGATTTTACACCTCATTTCAATAAAGTTTCCAAAATCTCACCCTCGAAGTCCAAAGAGTCATATATACAAATGATTCCTTTTCAGATACAAGTTGTAATAACGATTAGGGTTTTACACCTTCCTTTATAGGAGAGTACAAAATCTCACAATCTAAACCAAAACAACCTTGTGTTTCATTCGCTCAACTTAGTTCTACAACATTACCCCATAGTGGTGATGGGGGCTATATAACTCCCATCCCTCATGAAGGGACGCCACATAACTTTAAAAAGGATTTGTGCTCTCGTGAAGAAGCTAATCCTTCTTAGAAGCATAAACTCCCTTCATCCGACTCAGAAGATTGTTATGGTATAAGATAAAATCTCCCTCCTACACATGGATACAATGAATACACGAAGAAAAATGACATACCATACTCTTTCAAGAAAGATCTAGGTTTACCCCCCTTATCTCCATTTTCATCTAAATCCTTATCATTTAGTGTGTGTATGACATCTTGCTCAACTAAAGGAACATCTTCTACTATTGATCAAGAGAGTATCTTGTCGAGACTCCTCCAAGATTGTTTGATATCTCTCCCACCAAGAACACAAAATAAATTTTACTACAAGAATTCATTTTTCTCATATTACAAAGTTCATAGTCATTCTACTAATGAATGTGAGGCTTTAAGCAACAAAATTCAACATCTTAAGGACTATGGTGCTCTTCCTTGTGTTGAAGCACCTAGTTCCTCTCATTGAAACTTATTTGAAATCCTATTCGGCTCATCCCTGTCCTGCACTAAGTGGGGGCAAGGGGTTAGGTAGCCTTGAGCTCATATGTCACTTGTCATTGTCTCTTTTGGCTAGTTGACCACCTTTCATGTAAATATAAGAGCAAGCTTGGGATGTGGACAACATGCCTTAAGTTGGATCGCATGTGACATACTACCTTTTTCATGACGTAGCTTACATCAGAAACATATGACTTGGCATAGGGATTTCTGAATAAGCTCTCATGTCTTCTTCTACTTTAAAGCAATTGCTCACAGTAATGGTGTTAGCAACTGCTTTAAAGTGGGGGCATACATTGACACTCATGTTTCATTGTGCAATTTTCTTTCTTCTTGTGATGCGTCCCTTTCTTGGTGGTGTCATTTGGCTTGATATCCTCCAAGAGCGTGATATTTCTTTGATTTGTCCTCTCTTGGAGACATGAGGCACAATGTTCCCTAAGAAGAGACCTTACATGAACTAAGAAAAATCCATTTGAACATACCTTACACTATTTTGCACTTACAACAATCGTTATATGGCCACCTTGCACAACACAACTTGCATGCCTGTAGAGCCATCCTGTTTGTTCATGAGTTCCAAGCATACAAAGTTTTGCTTGTCTCATGAAGCTCAAAGTTTATTTTTGTGTGGTGCCTTATCAAAGTTATCAGGAGGTATAAATTTTGATATGGTTTGAGTGGGAAGCCCAACTGAGGCATGAATTTCCCCATAGCCATTCATGTGTGTGTGTGAGTGCATACCAACCATAAGTGTATGTTTCTCACCTTTTTGAACTTCTCACCCGATGGACAGCTTGAAGTTCCGTCGCCTCAGAGTTATTATGCACTTTTTTTGGAAAAATAATCTAGATCCGATCCACATCGTGTTGGAAAAACGGTTGAAGCTTGATCCACCTCATTTTTATTTTACTTGTTTTTGTTTTGCTTTCTTTTAGTTAAATTGACATCGCATGTTTGTGTATCTTGATGCTGCATATCATACACCTTATGCGTGTCCTTTTGTGCTTATGTCAGTTTGACGTAGGATCTTGGATCCTGGGGTCTTGACCACCTCCTTGATCTCTATTATCCTAAACCATCCGCATTAATACACTTGGACCCCTCTTGAATATCTACTTTAGTGTGAGTTTGAAGCAAGTTCATCCTCTCACTAAAGTGGGGGCTAGATGTAATGACAAAAAAGAGTCCCCCTTGGAAATGGTATAATTTCACATAATTTGGGAATAAGTAAATAACAAATTGAACTTAATGTCGCCTTGATCTAGTGTTGTGATGTGTTTTTCACATCCACATTAGGTCTAGGGCCCGCATAAGCTAAATAAACCTAAGCTTTCCTTAATTTAGTGTTGTAAAGTGTATTTATTTACACCTTCACATTAAATTTACAAGGCTTGTAAATTAAGTGGACCTAATCTAGTGTTGTAATGTGTTCTACATATTCACATGGGATTTAGGGCCCTTTTAAGCTAAATAGGCTCAATTTTTTCTTAATTTAGTGTTGTAAAGTGTATTTATTTACACTTTCACATTGGATTTTGGGCTCCCTTGCATTTATAACCTTCATATAATCATTAATAGGCCCCTATGACCCCATATTATGCATCTTAAGGCATGTTTTATTCAAAAACCTAACAAAATCAACATATAAACTTAATTTACACACTCCTTGACATTCTAGCAAGCAAAATAGCCCTTGTGGGACCCATTCACCACTTTGGGAAAATGAGTCCTATTTGGCCTATTTTCGAGGTTTGAGTGGAAAAAACTAGGTTTTAAGCTTAAATTTCTTCTATGTCAGCCTTTGGGATCAAATAAATGATCATTTGAGTGGATTGCCTATATAAACAAGTTTTCAAATCACTATTTCACATAAGCATTCATGATATCAAGTAAAGCAAGCAAGAGTTAAGCATTCCAAGACTTCACAAGAGCATCAAGATAGCATTCAAGATTATTTCTAAGGCTTTTAAGGGCAAAATTCTCCATCAATTGTTGCAGCAATTCAAGATCCAACATCATGTCAAGGATATCAAGCATCAAGCATGTTATTGAGCTAGTGTTGTGATGTAACATTGAAGATCCAAGATCAGGCATTGTTCTACATCTATTGTCAAGATCAAGACCTACATCCTTCATGGCCATTTCATGTTGAGTTGTAGATTTGCAAGACATCATTTACAAGACATCATCCAAGGTATTATTGTCAATGATTCATGTTCTTTATTTCATGTTTCATGCCCTCATTTCATTGTCTCATCACTTGGTTTAATTACCTACAAGGGGTTTGACCAAGGCAAACCCCTATTCACTAAGAATCAACAAGTTTTCTCCTCTTTACATGTGTGTTGCAGATCTAGGTTTCTTGGAGCTTAAAAGATCATTGAAGATTAGGTTACAAGCTTGTTGAAGTTGTCTCCCCATTTGCAAGGTCATAATCTTCACTAAAAGGTCATCTACAACCTCAAAATTAGAGTTTCAGATCTGAAAACCTAGAGAAGTAGATTGAGTAGACTGAGAAGAGTAGATTTAGACTTTGAATTCCCAAAGAATCAAAATAGGACTGATTCACCACAAGTGGCGAATGAGTCCCAATACAGGTGTTTTCAAAGATCTTTGCAGATTCATATACCCTTTTTCCTGAAACCCGCTCTTGTGCAGAAATCCAGAACTGGGACTGATTCGCCCAGAATGGTGAATGAGTCCCACTAGCTCAAAAATTCAGAATTTCTAGCATTTCAGGACTCCTTCTAGCCATCTCTAGATTTCTAGGTGCACACATTCTACTCTGTAGCTTTTTGTTTTGTTCTTCTTGCATTTCTAGGTCATTTAAATCAGGCTTGCATCATATTATGGTTTTACATTTCATCTTGCATTTCATTGTCTCTTCCAAGTTTAAACTTGGTGGTGAACCCCTCATTAATCTCTAAACATACCCTAGGATACCCTATAGTCAGATCTCTTTTTCTTTTCTTCATTAGATTGAGATCTTTAAGGTGTCCTTGAGTGTAGCAATTGTGAAATAGGAACCCTATCCTTGTGCTCGATTCCTCCAAGGCGGGGAGTACTATTTCCATTACTACATAAAGAAATTTGGAAAATGTTTTGTTGTAATCTTAGAATGTGGGATAACAGTGATAAATTGATTTGGTTTGATACTCTAATCTGTAATAAAAAATTGAAAAAAGAATGCAAAACTTTCTGGATTTTTCTCTCTACTAAGATTATGTGGCACAACTCGAAAGTGAGGAATGATGAAAAGTTCATGGGTAATAGGTGGAGCTTTACTGAGTTTTCAAAGAAACTCACTTTTCTTCATATTGTATCATAGTTATCATTGCACATTGGGATCTCCCTGCCCATGTTTGTTAGCTTGGTCAGAGATGGTTCAACTAGGATCGATAAAACTGAAGATAGATGCGGACACGCGTGCCAACTGGAGGGAGAGGAGAACGATATCTTCCTAAAAGCCTTAAATGAATTCCAAAGAGAGTTTAATGTGACAGTTGCAGTGTAAGGAAGACATAGGAGGACCCCCCGCCAGACCAATCCAAAGTGATGCGCAATCTGTGGTTGGAGGTGATGAAAATGGATCAGTTGAAGAAGAAAACACTAGCAGGGCGAGGGAGTAAAATGCGTGGTCTCAACAATTTTGGTTTCCAAAGTGATCTTATTTAGTTGCTGTCTCCTTTTGTAGCAAAATGATGTAGTGTTCACTTTTTGTATATGTTGGTATATTAGCACTGTAAATCTGCGGTCAGGCAGCGGCTATAGCACTGTTATATAATTTTGGGGGTAGATGTAGTATTACTGTGTACCAGCTGTGATATTATGTATTATCATCCAAACTATCTTTAATACAAAAAAAAATCTATGAGTGAATCCTCTATCTTGAACTTCCACAACTTGAAGTTCTTTCCGTTAAGTCTCTTTGTCTCTATTCTAGACATGCTTTCTATTTTCCTAAAATAAGATCTCAATGTCTCATCTAAACATTCTCCCACTCAAAATAAGATTAGTTCAAAAAACTCTTTCTTGTCACCTAGGTCCCAAGTTGATCAGACTTTGATACAAAATCAAAGGAAGCTAATGTGTGTAAATACTTCCTATGAAGATAGTAAATCCATGGAGGCTCATATCTAACAATTTATATTGATAAAATCACACATGCATTACCATTTAAAGATATGCAGCTCACAAAACATTACATAGCTCAATATACATATTGTAAAACCTTTAGGAAAAACTAAACACTCCAAGAATCTAACCAATTGTATGACAATAACAATATATTTATATACAACTTTAGGTATATGATGTTACATGAGTATCACCAACATTAAATACTCAACTAATTTTGACAACATAAGTGCATCCTTACAACACACTATGAAAAATCCATCCAAGTACCCTAATAAATAAAAGAGAGACAAAAAACCATCTAATGATTTTTAAAAACCATTCAAGCCAACATGCACAAGGTACATGGTTCCCAAACCACATGGCCCAAATTCTAATGCTCAATACTAGGTTCACATTCTAAGCTATATTTAGAATATTCCTTATAGCTATCATAACTTGTCATAGTTCCAACTTAGGCACCCAAGTTTGTCATGTTCATCCATTAAAATATTCTTCATGACATGCACCATAAGACTACCATAATGCTTTAAAAGATTCTAATGTAACCCCATAATCATGGTCTCACATATCACAATGTCATAAGATACTCTTACACATTATAATGAAATTAGACGCTCTTATGAATTAGTGTCTGTCCATTTATGAGATTGATATATTGGTAAATTGAATTAGTGTTTGTCCATTTATGTAACACCCTAACACATAGCTTTTAAAACTTCACATAACAACTAGTCAAGAGAGAGTCAACTTGGACCAATTTTAAAATTAAAAATTAAAAATTAAAAATTCAAGCATAAATAGTAGCTACAATTTTGAACCAAGTTCAAAATCACATCTACGAATTTAATCTAGATTAGAGAATCAAGAATCTATAGATTTGATTATGATAATTGAGATATTTGAAATCAAGTTCAATAAAACATCATATCATTTACCAAATTTTATACATAAACATGCTACTTATAAATTAATTATTATATATGAAACAAATAAATTTAAATAAATTCTACATAAATGAAAAACTGTTTTATAATAATTTAAACTATAATTTATAATAAAAAAATTAAAAATGTCTAGCTGAATGAAAAGATCACAAATCAAAATGAAGAGCGTTAGCAGATGGGTATTTGTGTTTTGTTGCCTATGGGCACTATTCTTATCCCTAGTCACAGCTTATACCAAATTTGGAAGAAAGGCCTTCCCATCAGACTTTGTTTTTGGACTTGGATCTGCAGCCTATCAGGTTTGCCCATTCTCTTTACTCACTGTATTTGCTTAATTAATAGCAATGGTTTATTTTTATTGCAGTTGAGAACAGCTTCTTTTACTTACAATTTATAATGGTTTTCTGAGATCAACTGCCTAGGAAACTAGTTATTCTGGTTTCTTATTTTTCATCACTCTCATTAGGGAAAGGATTAAAACAATGAATGTTTTTGCATATAGTATGAAGGAGCAGCTCGAGAGGATGGAAAGGGTCAAAGCATCTGGGATACTTTTGCGCATATTCCAGGTTTTATTTGAGGATGGGGAGGATATTATTGTTATTTAAATTACATTGACTATAACCATCAGTAGTAGCAGTTATTATTATCACCATTTACTTTTGTTTCCTTGTCTTTTTATGCTTTTGCAGGAAAAATTGTTGACAATAGCAATGGAGATGTTGCTGACGATCAGTACCACCGTTATAAGGTTTGCAATGCTATGTCTGTTACGGGTCTAGGCAAATTCACCTCCAACAATTCACCGTCAATAAATTCACCTCCAACAATTCATCGCCAACAATTTATCGTCATGACAAATTCATCTCGTGAATTACTAGTGATGAATTTGTCACATCGATGGACAATAAATTGTTGGAGATAAATTTGTTGAGGGTGAATTTGCCTAAAACTGTCTGCTACATTTTGAAATGATTATTATAGATACTGAAAATGTTGTACTATTGCTTTGTTTACTTCTTTAATAGTGGGTTAAATCAAAGTATAGTCAATAGGACAGACTTGACTATTGATTGATGTAATTAAACTTCTCAGGACGATGTGAAACTTTTGGCCGATTTGGGAGTTGACTCGTATAGATTTTCAATTGCCTGGACTCGCATATTCCCAAGTATGTCATAGAAATTTCTCTGTACTTTGATGTTGTTATTTGTTTTACGTTTAGTCTTTGATAACGATCCCCCAATTTTTTGGGCAGATGGAAGAGGGAAGGTGAATAAAAAGGGTATAGCTTATTACAACAATCTTATCGACGAGCTTATTAAGCATGGTATTTTTATATTTAAGTTTGTTTTGTTCACAACAGTTTGTCTTTCTGTAAGGGGATCAGCTTTGATTATCTTAAAGATCTAACAGATAAAATAGATGTATATGCATGCTCAGAAATTTTATGGGAAAATTGTAGGCATCCGTCCATTCGTGACGATATTCGATTGGGATCTTCCACAGGCTCTCCAGGACGAGTATGGAGGTTTCTTAAGTGATAAAATTATGTAAGCTAACTCTCCGCCATCTTGCCATTTGTTTTAACTTAATAAAAAGTTCCATGCTTATGTTTTCTTCTTTTTGTGTCCAGAAAAGATTTTGTCAACTATGCAGACATATGCTTTAAATCGTTTGGTGATCGAGTCAAGAATTGGGTAACAATAAATGAGCTGATAAGCGTGAGCGTGTATGGATACAACTATGGAAGCCTTGCTCCTGGCCGCTGCTCCAAAGCAGTTGGAAATTGCAGCGCTGGAAATTCAGCTATTGAAACATATATTGTCAATCACAATCTGATCCTTTCACATGCTGCTACTGTAGAACTATACAGAGACAAGTATCAAGTATGCCAATTCAAGATTTCACTCACTTTTATCTATTACCTCCCTTTATTTTCTAAGACAATACAAGAAATTGATCATCACTTGTCTTCCTTAATGCAGAAAACGCAGAAGGGAATAATTGGCATCACGCTCGTAACCCACTGGTTTTTACCTCACAGCAATACAATAGCCGACCAAAGAGCCAGTCGACGGGTTCTCGATTTTTTCTTTGGCTGGTCTGTGGCGATCCTTACAAGGTTCTTTTTTTGTGCGCTTAAGTGATTGAATAATAACAATATTGTTATGTTTTAAACAGGTATATGGATCCTCTAACAAGAGGTGAATATCCAGCTACAATGCGAGCTATATTAGGTGCCCGTCTGCCCCGTTTCACCCAAGCACAGTCTAAGCAAGTGAAAGGCTCGTTTGATTTCTTGGGCATCAATTATTATACTGGAATGTATGCCATACATTACAGCTCTGCTCAAAACCCCATGAACAACAATTTCACACAGGATGCGATGACCAGTTTAGTCTGTGAGTGAAGAAAATTTATATTTAAGAGAGTTTTGTTTCTAGTGTCAAGGTTTCTCTACTTGGCCATCGTCACCCAAAAGCTGGGTTTAACTTTAGTAAAGTGGATTCCAATAAAACAATACATGATAATATTAAATACTCTTCTCCCTTCCTGCAGATGAGCGTAATGGTGTTCTGATTGGACCCCAGGTAAAATTGGAAAACTAGTTATGAAAGTAATTCAATATTTTCGAGGCAGTAATTTGATGAAGTTTATAATTTATCAGGGAGGAGCAGATTGGCTGCATGTTTATCCAAGAGGGATCAGGGAGTTGCTCAACTACGTAAAAGACAAATACAACAATCCGCCTGTTTACGTCACAGAGAATGGTAATAATACAGACATATGAGGCCCAGGCATATTTTTCTTTTCTCTAGACTGTGAAAGCAAATAATAAGTTAAAATGTGTGCCCATTTCAGGGATCGATGATGCATACAATTCAAGCATGACTTTGCAGGAGAGACTGAATGATACATGGCGAATTAACTACCATTCCAAGCATTTGTTAAATCTCCTCCTGGCAATAAAGTACCCTGCTCGCCCTCTCTTCTAATGTTATCATACAGTTTCCTATCCTCTATATAATAATTTGATATTAATTTTTAATGTGATCGAATAGGGATGGATGCAACGTGCTGGGTTATTATGGGTGGACTTTTATGGATGATTTCGAATGGGGCGGAGGATACCAGAGCAAGATGGGCTTTTATTATGTTGACCGCGCTAACAACTTGATCAGACATGCAAGAGCATCTGCTCACTGGTTCAAAGACTTTTTGAGTAACTAGTATTTATCTATATTATCATTTTTACATTATAATAATGGTGCCCTGAGGGGAGAGGGGTCAGTAATAACACTTGTGCTTATAATGTTGAGTTTTGCAACATATTTATATTATATATTGTCAATAATTAGTTCACAAGTAAATAAAAAAATAACCAAATGTTGGTCAAGATGGATCTATACTTGAACACATGAACACCTGTGAATGTTATATAAAAAAACATAAATACATTCATTAAAAAGTGAACTAAATACCTTTTTGTTTCAAATAAAATATCATACCTATCCACTAGGTGTTCATTAACAAAATACATTTATTAACAAGTGAAATAAATACCTTTTTGTTTCAAATAAAATATCATAACTATTCACTAGATGTTCATTAACAAGTGAAACTTGAGTGTGTTATTTATAAAATAAGGTACTCATTTAAACAAATATTGATTTCATAGTGAAAAAATATGATTCTTATGTGTACAACTATTGAGATAGCAATGTATATGTGCATTAGAGTAAATCAATTTGTGTTGGATATAGAAGTCAAAGGTAACAAATATTTATGGTTACCAATAGGTATTTGGTCCATTTAAGTTGCCTATAAGACATTTTAAATAAAAATATGATATTCTACTAACAACAAATGATTTTTTTTGTTCAACTACTAGGGATACTATGATTAAGTTTTAGTCAAATCTTAAAAAAGTTAGTTTATGGACACTTCTCACTAGACATGCTGATGTGACAAGTTATATGATGAGTCACACCTCCAAACCTTAGTTGTAGATATATAAGAGGCCAATTTGCATTTCTAAAAAAAAGGACCTATTATTTCCATGCAACAGATACATGCTCACAAAGTTAGCTCGTTCAACTACTAACCCCTCTCCCCTACCCATCCTATATAGGTTTTTCAATGACATTATTAAATTTTTCACGTGAAATGACATCATTTGTACGAGGAACTACATACATGTCTACATATTTATGAGCATATATGTATATGTGTATGGGTAGGTATAACTATATATATTGAAAAGCGATTGTATTAAAATATTAGTAAAATCATTTACATGTGTTATTAGATGGTAAAATTTTTGTGCGTGTGGGTATATATATATAAGTTGAAAAGAGATTGTATTACAAATATTAGTAAAATTATTTGAAGGTGTTATTGGATGGTTTCTTGATATATAAATAAATTTGTAGGATAAACATTCTATCAATTATTGACAAAAATAATATGCACTATTTATATATTTATATATTGGTCATCCAATAACACCTTTAGATATTTTTATTAGTTATAATAGTTTTGACTTAATTTTATAAATATAGTTTTTCTACATGTATATGTATATAAAATATATACACTTATGAATATATGTGTATTGTACATGTATATTTGTATAATTTGATAAAAAATTGTATTAAAAGATTAGTAAAAGTATTTAAAGGTGTTATTTGATGGTCCATAGACTTATACAAATACTTTTGTAGGACATGGAACAAAAAAGTATTGTTTCATAAGATTATTTATATATTTATTTTTGAGTCATCTAATAACATCTCTAACTAATTTTACTAATCACAATACTTTAAAATAAAAAATTTAAATAGATATATTTTTAAATAAAATATCTAAAATTTTGTATTTATTTTATGTAAATTTATATTTAATTTTTAAAAGTAATTATAATTATTTATTATAAAAAAATATTTAAAAAATTATGTATCTAAATTTTAAATTTATTTTAGAAAAAATCTTATTACTTTTTATTCCACAACAAAATTAATATTCATTAATTTTATATCACAACAATATTATATATATAATTTAAATAATTATAAATTATTATACCATCCTCTCTTCACAAATATTAATTATAATATAAAAAACTAAAAAATTACACACTATTACGATTAGCACTAATTAAATAGTTACCTACTACAATTTTTTATAAAGGAATTCCATCACATTTTGGAAGGATGTCTATCCTATAAAATATGCCATCATATAAAATCCATTTAAATTTAATACATTATCTTTCAAGAATGTACATCATATAAAAATAATTGATATATGAGGGAAAAAGTATAGATGTGTAAATATTTTTTTATTTTAATAATATTGTTAGTGAACACATTTCAATCATTACAATTTTTTTTCTACTTTGTATTATGCATCTTAGTTAGCACAAGATTAACAACTTAACATCTTTGAATATAATATTTTTAATGTTGTAAAATAAAATTATAAGTAATAAAAAACCTTGATAGTGAGAAAAAAATTGTGCTAAAATTAATCAAATAGGGGTTGTTTTCCCTTTCAAATTAAATATAAAAAAACTAGTATTGTTAAACCTCTAAAGAGAAAATACCCTCCAAGCTACATTTCCTGACATGAACTCAATGATTGAGATGCTCACTCTACTTATTTTCACTTGCACTATTCATAACATATAGTAGCACATTTTTTTTTCAAACTATTGAATATTATGGAGAATGTCTGTACATATAGTGAGAAGTGGTTGGGTCACATAAGAAGTTGAATCATACACACTGACAATGGTGACAAGTTTGTTCCTCCAAAATAGCAAGAGGATGTGCCACCTACCTTAGAAGATTTTGACCAACTCTCCAAGTCGCTACATAGCCACCTAAGATGGCTTAATGCCAAGTGTAGAATTACATGCATAATTACTTAATAAGTAATAATAATATTCTACACTAACATAAGATACTTCATTATTTTTAAGAGCTTCAACAATCACTATTCTTAGTCATATATATTCACAAAATAATCTTGTTCAATCTTCTCCAAACTATGAATAGTGTTTAATAATTGAGCAATTTAAAAGAGATACTCATATTTTATAACAACCTATATAAGAATAATTTTTTTTATCATTAGTATGTATGCTACATGAAAATTAAAAGTACATTTCATTTAAATTTTTTAAAGACTACATAATCTATAAGTATGAAAAAATATTTTCGAAAAATATTGTTGTGAAATTTTAAACCCATTTATATTTCAAATAAAACTATATGGGACACATATCATATGTTTTCTTATCACACTATAATACATCTAATCTTGATGATTACAATTACACTATGGGACCCATCTTAGATGGTTGGGATCACAATATGATAGATCTAATCTTGATGAGTAGGATTGCACTATGATATACATATTAAATGGTTGCGATCACACTATGATACACCTAATATTGATGTTTAGGATCACACTATGTGATATCAAAATTTGCACGTGTCTTTTCCATTAACCACCTTTTTATAATATGTTTTTGTCTTCCCTAAAATACAATAATTTTTTTAGAAGAAGCTTAAGCTCTTCTTACCTCTTCTTAAAATCTCAAATCTATGTTTAGTGTAAAAATTTAATTGACAAAGGGAATGTTAGTTTCCCTTATCAAATGATCTTGTACACATTACACTTAGATTAATAAGACCTTTTTTATTTAAGATCCTAATCTACTACTAATTAGAGTAGATTATGCTAATTAAACTTAAGTGTTTTAACTATAAAATATTTTCTTTGTTATTTATTTATAACCCAAGTATTACACATAAAAAACTTCATCAATTCACATTCTAACATAGGACTTAAAGCCAAACTATACAACTAATGTAGGTACATCCTTGGTTAATGACAACCATCATCACAAAATACATACATACATAAATAGATTCTCTTGAAAATTAGATCATTCTTAGATAGCTATCTTGAATTTCATTATACTTAGGAACTTTATATATTTCCCTCAATAAATTATCATGCATAACTAGAGACTAATAGTCAAAGGACATACTTTTGGGACAAAAAGGCAAAACATTAACTATAACCTAGAAGTCCACTATATTTTTATGAGAGTGCAACATCTTTAGTTAATAAAAACATAATATTTTTATTTTGGAATGAACTTAGTGTTTGAGAGGAATTTTTGTGGCAACTAATTTGTAAGGCTCATTAAACCATATATTTAAAAATAATAATGATAATACGACGAAAAGCTCTTAATTTAGACCTATGTTTTGGAGAAAATCTAGCACTAATTTAAAAAAATCATCGAGAGAGAAGGTAGGAATTTGAGAAATTTATCAAGAGATATTTGTAGGGATTTAGGTTAAGTAAAGTAGAGTTGGAAGCGATCTTTCTTGTACTTGGTGGGTTTTTGTTTTGTTTGGAAAAGGGATCCTATGTCTAATGTCTAGATCACTAACATCAATCCTTTTCCAATGAGCATTGGGAGAATTTAGATCGACAGGGATATGAGATTGACTAATAACCTGAAAGGTGAATTAGTCATCCATGGATCTAAATTTGGGTGTTTGTGGATTGGAATAAGATTGGAATTTTGATGTGATGCAATGATGTAACTAGCTAGACTATGTAAATACAAAATTCTGTTATGAATTTTGAGAAACTAAAAATAGTAGACAAAATTGAAATCCAAAAAAGTAGAAGACAAACATAAAAGAAACTAGGATTCAAATTTGAGTTGATTTTAGCCAGTCTAGGGCACCCTATGTCCTAGATTGAAGCCTTAATTTCTAAAATTGATTTCATAGTCATGTGGCACCTGGTTTGTAGCTTTCATCTTTCGAGATTGGTTGTCAAATCTTCATTCGTTGATCAGAAAATGCATATTCCATGACTTGATGGCTTGTAGGGTTGATGAACAAATAACCTTCAATATCTCTCCAATTCAATTTAGATTTGCAACCTGCACACATGAAGAGAGGGAAAGGGTTATGCCATATAGGGGCTTTCCTTAGTCAAACCCTGTGTTGGTATTTCTACCTCCATAATAGAAAAAATGATGATAAAAGAGAGTATATCCTTTTACTTGGGATAAAGGCTAAGTGATAAACAAGTAATGAATTGGAAATTTTCTACAACTCACCACTAATATTTGATCTCCTTGATGGAATGAATTCATGCTCATCACCTTCAAGGATCAATTGTTTCTTGGCTTGATTTGATTTGAATACCTACAAGTGTTAATGCTCAAAAATAAAATGCATGCAAAACTTGAACAAACTCACATAAAACTTGACATGATGCTTGGATGACACAATGTTGCACAAAAATTCTAAATATTTTACTCTTGATTGATTTTAGGACACTTGATTTGCTCAATTGAATTCTTAGTATGCTCAATTTTATACCTTAGGATTAAAGTGATCAAAATAATTTGTATTTATATGTAATTTTTCTAATTTCCCAAAAATTAAATCTCAATAGCTAAAAAATATAATTTGAATTTTAAATAATAAATTAACAACACCGACTTATTTAAATTTGGGGCCAACTTAAGTGGTCTAGGGTGTAGTGGTGCCCTAAAATAGATCCTTCATTTTTTGGGATCCAAAGTGTTAGCGGAAAAATATTAAACATACATAATTTTATTTTCCATATTTGATTTTCTAATAAATGTTTAAATTGAGTGAATTCATAATTAGGAAATTAGTTGTATAATTAGGTTCATACGTTTAGGTGGGAGCATAACCTAGTGTGAAATTGTCAAGGGTGACAATTTATGACGCTACATTTAGCCCCCACTTTAGTGAGAGTATGAACTTATGCTAAGACTACCACTAAAGTAAGAATATGTCAAGAGGGGTTCAATTATCTAAATATTGAAGAGATTGGGTGACACTAAATCTAGGGGGAATGCACAAGCCCCCAAGATTCAAGATCCTATGGAAAAACAACATAAGGACAAATGAACACACATGTATGAAATGCAGTGCAATATGATAACAAAAAGAATATATGATAATGAACGACACATAATATGAGCATAAACATGAAGTAAACATAATCCAAACATAAAGAGAACATATAAAAGACAAAAACAATAAAACACAAACACAACTTGGTTAGTACTAAAAGGATTCAAGTCAGTAAATCAAAGAGACCTCAATCTTAAATTTATCTCAAATACCAAACACCATATCTCAAATGTGATGTTAGATAAGAGAATTTTCTCATGAGTACTAGCATGCTATGTTATGCCAAGTCACTCATGAGCTACATAGATCCACTGGCTAGCAAGTTGCATTATGCTAGGTCTCCATGCAATATGATGGGTTCCACAAGGGTAGCAAGCTAAGTTATGCTGGGTATCTCATGGAACACATGGATCCACTAGCAAGAAAGTTGCATTATGCTAGGTGGCATTGTTAAACAGGTGCTCTAGTTCAAGAATCAACAAGTTGCATTATGCCAAATCCATAGACTATCTTGCAAATCATGCCACAGGGAACACATAAAGTTTAAGGTCATGAGGGACAGTTTAATGTCACAGCAGAAAAAAAAATCACCTCAGGGGGTGCACAAATTTTAATATCACAAGGGATGAAGAAAAATCACCTCAGTGGGGGCACAAAATTTAACGTCATAGGGGATGAATGTCACAAAGCCACACCTTAGGGGGCATTATAAATAACACGACCACAAAAGGTGGATGCCAATAAATAGATCACAATATATCTAGGGGCACTACTCCACAAATGGGAGGTCACACCTTAGAGAATATCACACATGATACTACCACTAAGAGAGGACATATCATGGAATGAAGGAACACAGTTTAAGGAATACTAATCATAGTACTACCACAAAAGGGAACATAACATGCCATGAAAAGTCATGCTTTTAGGGCATATCAGGCCTAATACCACCACCAAGGAGACACTAACATAGATTAAGGAGGCCATACTTTAGTTAACATCCATGTGATATTACTACTAACGAGGTCACACATTTGACCTGAAATGTATGATATCATCACTAAAAAGGGACCATTTCTTATACAATAATAGTATTATGGAGGGTAATAAGCAAGGCTTAAATATTAGGCCTTGGCCTTGAATAAATACTAGCATAATCAATACAAAATTTTTAATCCTCTAAATTAATATGTGATACAATACTCTTATTCTACTACTAAATTATTTTAGTTAAAGCTTGCAAATTTGTGATCTCTAAATTTTATTCTTCATTACTAATTGACTTCCAGTGATTATGAATTTAATGTTTATATAGTAAACAAAATAAATTAGGTGGAAGTGCACCAACTACCAAGGTGACATAATTCTCTATACACACGAAATATATAGATAGCCTCATTTGAGATAAATAAAATGTAGTTCTAGTGATCAATTATCAAATCAATGTAGTTCTAATGATAAACCTCCACATAATAAATTATATTGGAAATATGTTGAAATATTTGTGTGAAGTTTATGTGTTTACTGCATAATCCAAGTAGATTTTCTTTGATAAGAACCTTGACATCTTGTTTTTTATTAGATAAGCAAGGAAAGGGCCCTGATCCTGAGGTTACAAAGACAAAACAACAAAGAGAGAAGCAGGCTAGGAAAAACAACGCCAACCACCACTAGAAAGTAGCAGCAAACAAACCAAACTAGAGCCTAAAAAGGTGCGCAGGACAAGTAACCAAAATTGCAACCACAGAACCATTATCATCATAATCAAAAATAAAATCCCTGGATATTAATACACAAAATGGTATGTAGAAAATTTATGAGATTAACCAAAGTCCACCGGGTACGAAACCATAACAATGCTATTAAGAAATAACAGTCTAGGACAAAACCACTAAGAACCGAAAGTTTCATAGCACACATTTGACCAAAGCAAATTTAACACCCAATTTTTTCCAAATTGGGACACAAACTCCCTCCAAGCAGGGCCATCTTCAAATTTTGAACCAGGCCTTACAGTCAGTAAAATAGGCCAACAGGCCACCCTCAAAGTTGAAAAAATAATAACCTGAAACAACAACCACCCCAAGGGTGGGTAAGACAAATTGTACTTCTAACTCATACCAACAAGATTAAGAGGATCCTGAAACCCAAACCCCCAGAAAATAGATAAGCCCAACAACACTCCTTGATAAAACCATCCCACATTGATCCTATTACTTAAGGTGATGAAATGGGTTAATCAGGTATATAGATCCTCTAACAAGAGGTGAATATCCAGCTACAATGCGAGCTGCATTGGGTGCTCGTCTACCCCGATTCACCCAAGCACAGTCTAATCAAGTTAAAGGCTCACTTGATTTCTTGGGCATCAATTATTATACCGGAATTTATGTCATACATGACAGCTCTATTCAAAATCCAATGAACAATAATTTCATACAGGATGCCCAGACCAAATTAGTCTGTACGTGACGGTAGCTCTCTAAATGCCTGATCAGTTTTAGCAATCCTTGGTCTCTTTACTGAGGACCGAGGTGTAATCAATCTATGCAGTGGATCCCAGTTAAACGGTACAACTAAATAGTTTATGAACTTCGTGATATTAATTAACACCCGTTTATTTGTGCAGATGAACGCAATGGTATTCTGATTGGACCACAGGTAAAATTAGGACATCTGTACTGAAAATCAATTTAGCCTTTTTGACGCGATAAGCTGATGAAGTTGCATGAACTATATAATTTATCAGGGAGGAGCAGATTGGTTGCATGTTTATCCACGGGGGATTAGAGAGTTGCTCAACTATGTGAAAGACAACTATAACAACCCGCCTGTTTACATCACGTAGAATGGTATAATGCAGCCATTGGATGCCCAGGCATCTTAATAACTAAATATTGGGATTACTTGGGTTTCTTTAGTAGATAATTTAGCAGTAATAATGACTGAAAGCAAAAATATTCGTCTGTTCATTATTAGTTAAAATGTGTGCACTGTGCAGGGATCGATGATACGTACGATTCAAGCATGAGTCTGCAGAATAGGCTGAATGATACGGCAATGTCTATAGGGGTGACAATTTGCACCCCATGGCATCGATGCCCATCCGCTGCCATCCCTGACATACCCGCTGCCGTGCCTTTGGCAATACGGTGCTGCACAAACATCACGTCTGTCCTTTCTATGCCTGCAGCTGTCCACGGATGTCCACAATCATTATATGATTTTCATGTTACATATGTTATGTGGGCAGCGGCTATTTTTTTTTTTGTGCCTCTTTCTTTTTGTTTTAAGTTTTTTTTTAATGTTTATAAATAAACTATCTAATGAAACAAATTAAAATATCATTGATTTCAATTAAAATATTTAGATTTTATTAATAATATTTAGATAAATAAAAAAATATTATTTATCATTTCTTACAATTTATTTATTTAGTAATTAATTTGAAATTTTATCTAATTTTTTAAATAAGTTAAAAAAATAAAAATTAATATATTTTAATATCTTAAAATTTAATTCCACAAAATCTGTTGTAATCATAATATAATATAATTTTATTTATATATTAGAGTATGTATCTTTTCAAAAAATCTAAATAAAATATATTGACATATGTTTTTCTTAAACTTCTCTTTTTAATCAATTTATATTTAAAAATTAATTAATCTATTAAAATATTTAAAAAATATTAAATAAATCTAATTTATTTTAAAAATAGAATAATACATAAGTTTAAATGTAAAAGTTAAAATAAATACATTATTTAATTTTATTTATAAGTTTATTTATTCTAATGCCACGCCCTTCATAAAAGCCCTCTCACGAGCCCTACTTTCAGATTTATAATAAATCTTTCATTGTGTTACCAGTAAATCTTCACCCAGCGTGTTAAGAGAGTGGAAGAGGCAATGAAATTACGTAATGACGAGTGGAGGAATAAGTGATTGTTAGGTAGTTATCATCCATAAAATATGGAAGCCAATGCACAATAGAAAGTAAAAATTGTGAAGACACTGCATAAAATGATAAAATGTATCAAAGCTAGAAATACAATGTAGTAATGTATGTAACTATTGAAAATAGGTTAATTGATTCATTTTGAAAATATTTTAAAGTAAAAAATATATTTTATAATATATTGTATTATATATTTATTTACATATCAAATATACTGATGTAAAAAATTATTGATATAAATTAGCATTTTTATAAATTAAAATTATACAATTATTATAATATATGATCCCCACCTTAATATGCACGTGAATAATATAAATCATGCATTTTAATGTAAAATCTATAATAAATAAAATTGATAGATAAATATAATATATGTAGTGAGGATAATTCCTCACAATCTATTTGTGTTACAAATTAAGAAACATCATTAAACATTCACATACAAGTAAGTAGAAACTATGAAATTTCTTTAATGGTATTAAATTGCATAATCAAAAACATTTGCATTCTTTCCAAACATGAAATACAAAATGTCTAAAATTAGTTCAATGTGTTTAGCCAATAGATTCTTACAATCTAGTTACTACTTGTAAGCTATTTTTAGTGACACTTTATATTTTAGGACCTCTCAAGTATTTCATTTATATAATATTTAAAAAAAAAAAATTGTTTGTGTAACTTATAATAAATGAATTTTTAATTTTTTTGTTCAAATTTAATTATATTTAAAATTTGATATCATTAATTATTAAGTTTTAAATATGCATTAGATTTTAGATTTTTATCTTGTTTATCACATGATAGGGGATGTTTTTGGTAGACTATTCAAAATATTGGCTAGCAAATACCTAATTATTTATTATGTTTGAGCTCACTAAAAACATTGGCTAGCAAATTCTCACGTTTAATATATATTGTATAGATATTTTTTATTATTTTTAATAAATTATTTTATTTATTATTAATTTTAAAATTGTTAATAAAAATTATTAATTATTATTTAACTATATATCATAAATAAATTATTATTAAACATATATTTCTCATCATAAATTAATTAATTATTACAAAATATTATTTTTACACAAAATATATAATATAATATAGATTTTTAATGATAATATATAAAATATAATATAATATATTTTATATTTACTCTATATTTCTTATATACATTAAATTATATTATATGTCATAAATAAATTCCTGTAGAAACATATATTTTTAATCATAAATTAATCATCAATAATTATTATATTTATATTATATTATAAAATCATATAATATTATATTCTTCTAACAGCTTATCCAAATATAATTCTCAATAAAAAAAAAATTCAACTAATATAAAATATAATATAATTCAATCAAATATTATAATATTTGTGCTTAATAAATATAATTATATGTGCCGTGAATTGAAAAAGTTGATATCCAGCGAATTTAAAAAACGGAAGATACAAATGCAGATAAAAAAACAATGAGACTGCAGGGAAGTCTACGGCGAATGGAACGAGGACTGACGGATCACTCTGACTAGCAGATACGGCACTGGCAGACAGTTATACGGCCATCAGAGGCACAGCAGATATGTCAGACATGCGGCAGGGCATGGGATGCCCATCGATGCAGGTCGGTGCAAATTGTCACCTGCATAGCCAGTGCCATACGTACGATTCAAGCATGAGTCTGCAGAATAGGCTGAATGATACATGGCGAATTAACTACCATTCCCAGCATTTCTTACATCTTCTATTGGCAATAAAGTAAAGCACGGCACTCTCTGCAAAGGTTATTTTGATGATTGCTTCTACTCTCTAAAATATTGATACTTATTTTTTAATGTGATCGAACAGGGATGGATGTAACGTGCTGGGTTATTACGGGTGGACGTTTATGGATGATTTTGAATGGAGCGGAGGATATGAGGGCAAGATGGGCTTTTATTACGTTGATCGCAATAACAACTTGACCAGACATGCAAGAGCATCTGCTCACTGGTTCAAGGACTTTTTGAGTAACTAGTATATTGCCATCTATCTATCTGCACTACCATTATCTTATTATAATATCACTGTCATTTCACCGCATTATAAAATAATGAAACATTGCTGCGGATTGTTTGGCTAATGAGACTCTAATGTTAATCGCACCTGGAAGGTTCTAGATTGAGAGTCGGTATCTTTTGATCAGACTTCATAATTTCTTTAGCTCTTTCATAATAATCTGGTTTGATCTTTCTAATTTATTTTTCTTGTCTCATATATATTTTTCTTAAAAATAATGGGTTGTGATTTTTAATTTTTTTTTTTTATGAATAATTATTATTATTTAGAAATTATTGTATAATTCTCTATAATTCTTTAATTTAATATATTTATCTTTTTAAAAGATATAAAAAATTATTAATATCTTGTCTCACATGATGTGATTAAGGACAACCTGTCTCCCCACTCATGTCAAAACATTGATTCTTGTGTGAAGTGGCAATGAGAATTTTATACAAAGGAGACAACTATAACTTAAGTTGATGTGTATTAGTTAAAAATATTAGTTAGATTTGACATCAAGAGCATCCCATTACAAGGATAGTATTCTTTACAACACAATCTCCAGTGGTGATAGGTTGAGATGCATGATGATTCCAACAAAATGCACCAACTACCAAGGTAACATAATTCTCTATATGCATGAAATATATATATATATATATATATATATATATATATATATATATATATATATATATATATATATATATATATAACCTCATTTGAGATAAATAAAATACGTGGTTAGATATTTATCATGAAAATTAATGTAATTCTAATGATAAACCTCCATCAGATCAATTATATTGGAAATAAGTTGAAATTTTGGTGTGAAGCTTATGTGTTTAGTACATAATCCAAGTAGATTTTCTTTGATAAAAACCTTGACATCTTGTTGACCAACATCAATTTTTGAGAAATCATGTTACCTCAGTATGCAATTAAATAATTATGAATTTTGATATGAATTAGAATCTCTACAATCAATTTGTATTTTTGCACAATAATACCTCATCTAAAGCTTCTAATGTTCTAAATGGTGACTAGAACAATTCAAGCTTATGTATTAAGAATAATCTTTTGTAGTGAGAGTACAATGATTAGGAACTTTCAAGCAATCCATAAAGAAAATATTTTGATTGATGGAAGGTTCCCATTGAACATTAAATACTCCTACATCATTATTTCTCTAAGACTGTTTGTTCTTACCATTATTGACCTAAACTAAAGAAAAATATAAGTTGAATAATTAATACTTGGAATATTTCCAAGAAATTATCGAGGTAATGCATTGTCATCAACAATGTACAAAATTTTCATTCATTCAAATCAGTAATTGTAGAAATATTGAAAATGATTTATAAACACTCCTTGTTGTAACTATGCTCTTAATATATAGTATAATCACCATCTCCTCACATTCCTATGGTTCAGGAATTGAAGAGAAATGACTACTTTTCATATCTACTCATGTTTTTTATAATGAAGATATCTGAACTGTTACGGAAAGCTATTGTGAAAACCAAACTTGTCCACTTGTCTTAGTTTCAGTGTCTCCCCATTGACAAGAACCACCTTCATCTATTTATCTCGAATCCTAAATACCTTTTTCCACACCTATTCCAATATTCTTAAACATCCTTTTAAATTTACATTAAAAATTTATCATTGATTCATAATTTCTTCAATCCTTTATTACCACAAATCTTTTCATGGTACAATGTTCATTTGGTGGATGGACCTAAGCTTCCAACCAATTTCACAATATACCAATTAAGATTTACTCTATCTAAAAATCGAAATGAAATGTTTTGCATGCAAACTTAAATCTTCCAATTTTTATGATCCGTCAAAGTAAAAATCTATGGAGATTTGAGGGAAATCTGTGTTCGCTATCTCTGTCACTCCACTAAAATTTCTTTTGGAGAAAAAGGGAAGTTTGGCTGAGATGGGTGTGATAAGGATGATATCATCACAGTTGGTACAAAAAATAATTACCTTTTCTGAACCGACACAACTTTAAATACCACTTTTCAATGTGCTCTCCGTAGCGTTTGTCAGCGCACTATAATTAGAAAGAAGCAACGGGCCTTCAATGTTTCAACCCACAAATACAATATCTAAGTGTTAACAAAAATATAGGAAAATAAATTTATTGGTAGTACATAACTAAAATATATAAATTCAAAATTGCAGAAAACTGAATTCACTTGACAATTAAGTTCATTTAAATACCTTACGATTGACCCATAATAATAATAAAAAAAATGTTATGAATGAATTCAGAGATTTCCTAAAATATCATTAATAATAATAAATCAAGTTGTGATAAACATAAGTCACGTTTGGCATGCTAAGCAAGAAAATAAATATATACCTATTATGTAAGATGACTTAAAAATAACATTTTGTAGATGTTGGACATGAGCTCATTATTAATTAAATGTAAGTCTTAGGATATCTAATCGAAAATCACTGGTATACAGTTGTATGTTCTGATACGGGAAGTGTTTGTACATATGGTAGACATTGGTCCTTTAGTGCCTTCTTTCACCACTACCAATAATATCAATACTATGCCTTTAGACGGTCCTAGAGTTAGAGTGAATTGTGTGCCTTTGGGATACGAAATCCTTTTATTTAGAAAATATGCTTCTGCCACCTTGACTAGTCCGACTTTGTCAACTAATCCTATCTTGAATGCTATTTTACAAAACATGGGACAAATGTAATAAAAATTGGCCAACCTAACTAGATTTGCCTCTCAATCTACATTGCAACCATACTATCATAGTAGTCCCTTACTCCTCACTATTCTAAATGTCCACATCTCTCAAGGGATAGAAATCCCAAATTTTGATAAGTACAATGGCAGGGGTGACTTGTAGACCAATGTCTCATCATTTAGCGCAATATGTACTGATTTCTTCCATCATGATACTTTGTTAGTAAACCTATTCCCATGATACCTCAAGGATGCTACGTTAGAGCATTTTTGCTCACTTCCTGGCAACTTCATATTTTCTTTTGACCAATTGGTTAATCAGTTCTTGCAACAGTTTCAAGCAAACATCGGACCGAAGATCACTTTCTTGATCTCGTCCATTGTAAGAAGAGAAATCATGAAAAAGTAATTGATTTAATTGCTCAATACCAATCCCTATTTTCTCAAATCTCTTACACCCAACTAGATTCAGATGTTTAGTGTGTGTTTGTCAAAAACTTGTTATCGGCATTGAGAGAAAAGTTCTCTTGATAAAATTCCCTTCCTTTGCCCATTTGTGTGTTACATTGAGAGAATACCAACAAATGGTGATGTAGTACAAGGGTCCCTCTTTGTCCTCCCATCCTAATAATCAATTAATCATGTTTGTTTTTGGAGAGCCTAAAAGAAATAAAGTAGTAGTGAAAGTGGTTTGGATGTTCCTACTGAAAAGAACTCTATGGGACAAAATAGAATCTTTACAAAATTATCTAAGTCCTACACTAATTTTCTTCAAAAGATATTAAAAAATGGTTTAATCTCTCTCCTAGAGATAAGATCGCTTTTTGAACCTTATCCTAACTGGTATGATCCATAAAAGTTTTTTCAATACCATCGGTTCCTTGGTCCTGATACTGAAAGTTATGTGCATCTTAGATGCATCATCCAAGACCACATAGATAGTAGTACCATCTAACTCATTAGTAGAAAACAAAACTCCAATAAATCTATAGCCAAGCCTAATAGCCAACTACAAATATACATAGATTCTTTCCCTTCTCATTCTGCTAATCTGATTATGTCTGATTCTTCTTCTGCTAATCTTATACCCTCTAAGTACATTGATATGGTCTCATCACTTATGTTCCTCCTCTAACTCATGTGGAAAAATTCCTGACATTACTTTCACACCACATGACTTGCCTTTGAATAGGGAACCTTCTTCGGTTTACATTTTGACTCAAGTCAATGGGAACATTGTAACCGGTGTTATGGTTGACCCTTCTAGTTGAGTTAATGTTATTATGGAGGAGACCCTCTTTATCAACAATTTACATAAGGAAAAGTATGAAGATTCAAAGACCACAATTTGCACTCATGATGGATTTTTTGTGCCTCCTATTGGTTTTATTTCTTTGTTGGTTTTTCTTGTACCTAAGTTTGTTGATGTCTCATTTGTCATGATACTTGAATCCAACCTATTTCTAGGGTTAAACTAGGCATTCCATGGATTGTCTCCATGAATGTGTTTGCTTTAGTTGTCCAAAAATGCTAAAAATTTCCTCATGATGACATAGTGCATACTATTCAAGATACTAGATATAAACTATCGGTTTTGCATAGGGGCTTCTCTCTAGATCATTTTGGCCTACCCCTATTGGACCTTTATTGCCCCATGGAGATTTATTATACAAGGCCTATTATAGATACAAGATGGGATTTGTGGCCCCTAATGCTATTTTCCCACCTTCTCGTGCAATTTCTATGAAGGCCTCTATTTGCATGCAACAACATGCTTTGTCCTCCACACCTTCCTCTTCAAAGGCTATAGAAAAGTAGGCTCCCTTGCATAGATCTTATTCTTTCTCTTCTTCTATAACTCCACAACCCATGTAGTGTACTTAGTTCCTTTTATTTTTCCCAACACAGGAAAATGAAAGGCATGCGTGTTATGGAAGTCTAAGCCACAAGTCTTCCAACTCCTGATATTACCCACTATTCCTTGACCCACCTGTTGATGTGTTTTTTATGCACTTCTCAACACAAGCAGTGTGTAGGTGCACTACCTCTCTTGAAAGACAATCTTCCACAATAAAATTGCAAAACACTATCCCAAGGTCTCTAATGTCAGGTTTTGACAGTGCTTGGAATATCTTAGTTGTTTGATGTGATTTGTTAGAATCATAAGGCAGACTTATGGATGAGTTACAAAGCATGGGAAGTTGGGTCTTGAAATGGAGTTCCTAAGATGGAGAAGTTGTGCGTTTGTTGTAGGTTCAAACATCATTCTTGAACTCCATTTTTATCATTGGATTTAGCTTTACAATGTGCAGTGAACCTTTCCTAAGGTACTTATTTAAAAAAAAAGGAAAAAGGGCAGGGAAGAGAGAAGGTTCCTGGATCTGAAACTACAAATGAACAGTGATCATGGAGGCTGCTACAATAGAAAAATTCCCTAAAACTAAGTTTTGCTTGACCAAGAGAACCTATAGCTAAACAAAACCATTGCAATCTCTTAAGGTCTGCTGATTTTCAAATTGCACATGCACATCATGAACATGCAATCGAACTAAGTTGCAGCAATGGAATAAAGAAGCCCAGGCTAACTTTACACAGCAGTTTGTCATCAACAAATGCTAAAAGTATGGGCTAAAAGTTCATCAAATACCATAACAACAATTTCCATTATCACTTCCATTCAAGAAACTAACACTAAAACTAACATGGAAGGTAGAACCATGCATGCAAGATGAGCAAAATCAAAGAGAACCTCCATAAAATCATGCAATGCTTTTTACACCAGCTCTCCAACCCTTACAAATGAGGGGCAAGCCCTTATTTATAGTTTTCTAAAGTTTGAATGAATGGCTAGGATTAATTCACAATGAGTGGCCCAGATTCAATTACATTAGGGTTTCACCTACCCCCCATTATCCAACAATTTAAAATACATCATTGTCTTTTCCCTTTTTTGTCATCTAGTGCTCAGGTGCTGTAGCAATTTTATCATTTAGCTGATTGCCCTTTTACTGTAGCTAAAACTGCCCAAAGGTTGTCTTCTTACTTGGTGTGTTTGCAGTGTTCTTCCTTGGATCAAACGAGCCCGTCGACAATTGGCATCAATTGATTGGTTGCCCCTGATTCAGGTGGACAACTCATCACCATCTGGTGAAAAGTAGGACAACTTCTTCATGCCTTCTTCAAGACCACCCCTTGCATTTTTGTCCTTGACCTCCTTGGCACATGCCTTCTTCTAACTCTGATCCTGTTGGTGGGTGCGAGGGGGAGAGACGAATATGAAACGAATCGTGATAGGAGCAATGCGCTTTCCTTGTTCAGATTTCTTGATGGGTCTCCTAACAGACCCGTAGTAGGCTCCTTGAATCCTGCATACATGAAGTGTCGTGAGTGCTTTCATACACAAATCAAGGAAAACATTAGTCAAATCTTGCAAAATCCTTGTTAGATCCATCCATGCATCATCAAAAGATCATAATATTCATATTTGTAACTCATTTAGATCATAAATTAATGCGGGCCTAAGGAGGCGGACAAAGAACGAGGGACAACAAACTAGAAGGGAAGTTCCCGGACCTCACAAAACATAGCAAACTGAGATTTTTTAATTATAGCACATGGGAAAAGGAGAAAGAAGAATGCCCAGAAAAACTTCCTCAAGATTGGGCCCATTTCAAAAAAAGTGGAAGTTCAAAACGACCACGGAGGGACGGAGTCCCGGAAATGGCCACGGAGGGGCCGATCTTCAGAGGCTGGGTTGCCGGGGCCTCACGGATGTTCAAAACGACCATAGAGGGGCCGGGCTCTGGAGGCCAGGCTGTCGGGGCTCCACGGATGTTCAAAACGACCACAAAGGGATGAAGTCCTGGAAATGGCCATGGAGGGGCTAGGCTCCGGAGGCCAGGCTGCCGGGGCTCCACGGATGTTCCAAAATAGCCAGAGGGGGACGAAACTCTGAAACCACCGAAACTTAACTGAACGTTGATGAAACCTTGACAGTTCACTTAAGTACCACAAACACATCCCAAATCCACCAAAAAGTTAGCCTCAAAGTCAAAAATGTGGAAATCGGACTGACGGGGGTCCACATATGTTCAAAATGGCCATGGAGGGGCCGGGCTCCGGAGGCCGGGCCGTTGGGGCTCCACGGATGTTCCAAAACAGCCAAAGGGGGACGAAGGTCCGAAACCACCGAAACTTAACAGAACGTTGATGAAACTTTGGTAGTTCACTTAGACACCTCAAACACATCCTAGATCCACCAAAAAGTTGTCCCTAAAGTAAAAAATGTGGAAATCGGACCGACAGGGGTTCACGGATGTTTCCAAAACAACAGGAACAAGATAAAAGGCAGAAAGGGGACAACTGACTTTATTTCTCTGTGGATTTGAATACCCTAAGTAGGTGAATTTGGTAAGGGGAATTTGATCGTTTGAAGGAACATGACCAATTTGGGTTTGGAAAATGGGGCACACAAAACAAGATAGGAGCAAAGCAGCTTGTCGGGAGAAAAAAAAGGGGGTCCTTACCTACGGCGGGGCGTGTGTGGAAAACATGCACAACAAATGGCGACTCGCTGGGGAAATACTCCAGAGTATTTTGATGACAAATTGGAATCACGAACCCTGAATCTCTGGTTCCGACCTTCACGCTAGGGTAAACAAACCAAACGCCCAACCAAAGGATCAAAACCACTAGCCAACCCAACCTTCAGTATACTGAAAATCCAAGTGTGTGCAGTTGCGTTAATTCCCATCTTTCAGTTGCTACAGGAACCCAAGCTCCGTCAAGTTAAGCTACGTAGTTTATTCTAACTCCAAAAGCATCTGGGACATTGCCTCACTGCCAGTTAGGCGTCCATAGCCCCGATGAGGTTGTCGCTGTGATTCTCTTGAACATCGCTCTACTGCCAGCCAGGCGTCCATAGCCCCGGTAGAGTTGCTCGGATACCCTTGAAAAATTGAATTTTCTCTTTCTTTTAATTTTC
This sequence comes from Sequoia sempervirens, assembly GCA_007258455.2. Classification (NCBI taxonomy): domain Eukaryota; kingdom Viridiplantae; phylum Streptophyta; class Pinopsida; order Cupressales; family Cupressaceae; genus Sequoia; species Sequoia sempervirens. The sequence goes on from VDFB02271358.1 coordinate 209,970,392, forward strand.
AATGTTTTCTCTCTTTCTTTCTTTTCTCTTTTCAGTTCTTTTATTTTAACCCGCAAGCATTGAAGCTCATGCTCAGAGCTGAGAATCACAGTGGCACTGGAGCAGAATTTTAGATTTTTCACTTAACTAGACTTCACAAAAGGCCCTATAGTGACCATCGGATTTTTAAGATGTGTAAGAGCTGTAAGATTTCAGAATACATCAGAGTCGGACTAAACCAACAACTTATCCCCTTTGAATCAAACACCCAGATCACTTGACACTAATAGAAGACCTTCACCATCCACTTTGAAGACTTGATTAGAGTTTGACAAAGAAATATGTAGAACAACCCTAGGCGATAAGTATGGTTGTTGTGCACACAAATGTGCCCAGCTAAAAGCAAAGGGACCTCGAGCAAAGCAACAACAAAGCGAAAGAAAATAAAAAGAAAACAACCAAAAAAGCAAGCAACCTACACACACCAACTAACCTAAGGAAAGCAGGAAAGCAAAGTATTTACAAGAAACCTATTCTACTCGAAACGGGTTATGTATAAAGATATTTACAAAGAACTATGTTCAGGCAGGGCGAGCTGACATTAACGTTCATTGGATTTTTCAATGCATGCACAAGCAAACAGGCAATTGTTATCGTTCTTAACCATGCAAATTTATCTTTATATTCTGAAAAAAGAAATTCAATGTTGCAACACTCAAGTTCAATCACATCATCATGAAAAATCAGCAATTGAGGAGGCTCGTTGAACCCATGGTTAATCCATAAACATGTTTGTTTTCCCTCATTCCCATAATCAAAATAATAAGTGCAGTTATGAGAAATAATAGGGGCAAGGAAGGATAGAACCTGGATGTCATCACATGGAGGTGGCAACGTTGGACAGTTGAGAGCAAGCACAACATTGTCGATAGGTGCATTGGTAGCCTCAGGCGGGCGTGGTGGAGGGTGCATCACTTTAGACATTAAGCTTGCATGAGGCTGGGAGGGTGGGGCAGCAAACAACTCTTCCAATCTACCAATGGGACCTACAGCCTCAGTTGGCAATTCTTCAAAAAGAAATACTTCTCCACATTGATCATCTGCAAACTTGGGATCCATTTGGTTGTTGTCCTCAAGGGGCAGCATGCTGTCTCGTCTCCTTCCCCAAGTATCAACCTCCTTTTTATGATGTTCAATGTCATGGGATAATGACATGAACAAATCTATCATATTACAACTCCCTAAATATGAAGGAGGATCAACAATGGTCATGGCGGAAGGACTTCTAGTTGCATCTTGTAGTTGGTCAATTCTATCATACTTGTTGGAAGCCATCAAAACACCCCCACCTTTGTCTTTTTCCCTTTGATGTTCATGCATCTCATTATGACGTTCACTTGTTTCCTCTTGCTCACTATCACTGTAAATGGAGAAGGATCTCCTCTCCCAATCTGGAAACTCTAGTGCATCATTGTTCGGGGGCTCAAGGAGTATGTATTCATCACTACCGTCTTCTGGGATGTCCTCTTCCTCAACATGAGCATACCGCCGTAGTACAGTTCCCAATGGAAAGAAGTCATCAATTAATGGAACCTCATTAAGGGGACCAAAATTCACTACGCAATCTCCCTCCAAAGACTCGCCAAAAAGCCCATCGTCCATGGTACACAACTGCTCTTCAAGAGGAAGAACTTCTCGGTAACTGGTGGACAACATTCCCGTTTGATCTACTTCATCGCTCGGAAGTTTGAGACTATATTGCTGTCCTTCTTCTATTGCTGCCCCAACATCCTCTTGAGGCCTACCTTTAACTGAGCCATCACTTGATTTAGGCTTTTGGTCTTCTTCTTCGATATGGGCAACAAGTAGAGGAGGTCGGGTACTTGGCTGCCTTGCTTGTTCTTTGACTTGCTTGATGGCTTCTTGGCACAGTTCGCATGTGAGCTCTGAGCGTGATGAATCATGAAGCCTGCACCAATTTGGCAATAGTAGCACCTCCAAATCCACTTGGTATTTCAACTCCGACCAATCTTTTTCCAACCTGGAGATGAGTTGGTCATATCTCTCCATGATTGGGTCCTCATCATCACTTGGGAGAGAAGTTGGATGGTGAACAGCCATGGCGAGTGGTTGTTCCCACTCCTCCAAACTTTCATTTTCAGATTCTCGATCGCTGTCATTGACGAATGAGAGATCTTATAATCTGATTTCACTTATACCATCGTCATCATTTTCTGCTACTCCAATGTTGTCAACCTTTTCTTCTTCCTGTTCTTCAGCATCTTTGTTGGCTGTCCCAACATGCACGGCTGTAAACTTCATTGGTTCATCATTACCTACCAATTGCTCTTCTTCTAGAGTGGAGGACTACCTTTGATTGGTGGAGGGAAGACCTTCTAAATCAGTTTCAATCAGATTTCCACCAAGGCACCTTGCTATCCTAGTGAAATCTGCCTCTTCCTCTTGACTTTCAACTTCAATGATTGCTGCTCCAACATCAGCCTGTATCAAATTTCTTGGTTTATCCTTACTTTGCTATCCTCCGGATGTTGACAACTCTTTTGCCTCATGGGATAACTTCTCTTCATTGGAATTTGGCTGCTCCAACTTATTCGAACAACCCTTGGCTTGAGCGATGATGTTGTCACATGATGGACACATAAATTCTGAATGTGGTGCATTGTGAAATCTACACCAACTTTCCATTAGTACTTCCTCCAAACTTGGTCCATCCTTGCTGCTCAAATGTTCTTAGATCAACTCCTTGAATGCTTTGGTTGCCATGGTTGTCAACTCTTCCTTTGGGTCTTCGGGAGCCAAGGGCTGGTATATTTCCCAAAAGGGAATTTCTCCTTGCAAGATCCTTTCGATTTTGCTCAAGAAAGCCAAACATCCCAATTCATTATATCTGCGAGTGCAATGGATTTGACATCTGTCCACCAACGCGAATTGCTGCAATGGCTTCTTAAGTCTCTTATTCAAATCTGCATGAAGCTGAGTGATGTCAATTTGTGCATGCTTCTCCATTTTGACTCAGCTTCTACTTGCCTTCAATTTTTATTTTATTTTTAGCATTAAAAGAGATCTCCATATCTCATATTTCTTGTTTGAAAGTGCTATTTTCAAAGTGCCAACTTTCAACTTTGTAGCCTCAACATGTCAGGCTCTCCTTCTAGCGCCAGTTCTGTTGATGTGTTTTTTATGCACTTCTCAACATAGGTAGTGGGTAGGTGCACTACCTCTCTTCAAAGACAATCTTCCACAATCAAATTATAGAACACTATCCCAAGGTCTCTAATATTAGGTCTTGATAGTGCTCGAAATATCTCAGTTGTTTGATGTGATTTGTTGGAATCATAAGGTGGACTTACGGATGAGTTACAAAGCATGGGAAGTTGGGTCTTGAAATGGAGTTCCTAAGATGGAGAAGTTGTTGTGCGTTTACTGTAGGTTCAAACAACAGTATTGAACTCCATTTTTATCATTGGATTTAGCTTTACAATGTGCAATGAACCCTTCCTAAGGTACTTATTAAAAAAAAAAGAAAAAAGGCAGGGAAGAGAGAAGGTTCCTGGATCTAAAACTACAAATGAACAGTGATCATAGAGGCTGCTACAGTAGACAAATTCCCTAAAACTAAGTTTTTCTTGACCAAGAGAACCTATAGCTACACAAAACCAGTGCAATCTCCTAAGTTCCGCTGACTTTCAAATTGCACATGCACATCATAAACATGCAATCGAACTAAGTTGCATCAATGGAATAAAGAAGCCCAGGCTAACTTTACATAGCAGTTTGTCATCAACAAGTGCTAAAAGTATGGGCTAAAAGTTCATCAAATATCATAACAACAATTTCTATTATCACTTCCATTCAAGAAACTAACACTAAAACTAACATGGAAGGTAGAACCATGCATGGAAGATGAGCAAAATCAAAGAGAACATCCATAAAATCATGCAATGCTGTCTTCTATTGTTGCAAATGCTTTTTACACAAGCTCTCCAACCCTTACAAATGAGAGGCAAGCCCCTATTTATAGTTTTCCAAAGCTCGAATGAATGGCTAGGATTAATTCACAATGAGTGGCCTAGATTCAATTACATTAGGGTTTCACCTACCCCCCATTATCCAATAATTTAAAATACATCATTGTCTTTTCCCTGTTTTGTCATCTAGTGCTAAAGTGCTGTAGCAATTTTATCATTTAGCTGATTGCCCTTTTACTGTAGATAAAATTTCCCAAAGGTTGTCTTCTTACTTGGTGTGTTTGCAGTGTTCTTCCTTGGATCAAACGAGCCCGTTGACGATTGGCATCAATTGATTGGTTGCCCCTAATTCGGGTGGACAACTCATCATCATCTGGTGAAAAGTAGGACATCTTCTTCATTCCTTCTTCAAGATCACCCCCTTGCATTTTTGTCCTTGACCTCCTTGGCACAGGCCTTCTTCTAACGCCGACCTTGTTGGTGGGTGCGAGGGGGAGAGACAAACATGAAATGAATGGTGATAGGAGCGATGCGCTTTCCTTGTTCAGATTTCTTGATGGGTCTCCTAACGAATCCGCAGTAGGCTCCTTGAATCCTGCATACATGAAGTGTCGTGAGTGTTTTCATACACAAATCAAGGAAAAAATTAGTCAAATCTTTCAAAATCCTTGTTAGATCCATCCATGCATCATCAAAAGATCATAATATTCATATTTGGAGCTCATTTAGATAATAAATTAATGCGGGCCCAAGGGGGTAGACATCAAATGAGGTATAGCAAACCAGAAGGGAAGTTCCTGGACCTCACAAAACATAGCAAAACCGAGATTTTTCAATTATAGCACATGGGAAAAGGGGAAAGAAGAATGCCCAGAAAAACTTCCTCAAGATTGGACCCATTTCAAAAAAAGTGGAAGTTCAAAACGGCCACGGAGGGGCCGGGCTCTAGAGGCCGGGTTGCCGGGGCCTCACGTATGTTCAAAACGACCACGGAGGGGCCAAGCTCCGGAGGCCAAGCCACTGGGGCTCCACGAATGTTCCAAAATAGCAAAAGGGGGACAAAGCTCTGAAACCACCGAAACTTAACCGAACGTTGACGAAACCTTGGCAGTTCACTTAAGTACCACAAACACATCCCAAATCCACCAAAAAGTTAGCCTCAAAGTAAAAAATGTGAAAACTGGATCGACGGGGGTCCACAGATGTTCAAAATGGCCATGGAGGGACGGAGTCCCAAAAACGGCCATGGAGGGGCTGATCTTCGGAGTCCGGGCTGCTGGGGCTCCACGGATGTTCCAAAACAGCCAAAGGGGAACGAAGCTCCGAAACCACCAAAACTTAACGGAACGTTGACGAAACTTTGGCAGTTCACTTAGGCACCTCAAACACATCCCAGATCCACCAAAAAGTTGTCCCCAAAGTCAAAAATGTGGAAACCGGACTGACAGGGGTCCACAGATGTTTCCAAAATAGTAGGAACAAGACAAAAGGCAGAAAGGGGACGAACGACTTTATTTCTCCGTGGATTTGAATACCCTAAGTAGGTGAATTTGGTAAGGGGAATTTGATCGTTTGAAGGCACATGACCAATTTGGGCTTGGAAAATGGGGCACACAAAACAAGATAGGAGCAAAGCAGCTTGTTGGGAGCAAAAAAAGGGGGTCCCTGCCTACGGCAGGGCATGTGTGCAAAACATGCAACACCACCCTCTATGGTAAGGGGAAAAAGGCATGTGGAGTTGGCCCTTCTTCTATTATTTGTGCATCTCAACCTTTGATCCCTCCTCCTATTCCTGCACCTACCCTAAAAGAAGATAAAAGAAAGGAGCCTATGGCTGAGACCCCTATTTCTATCTCTGCTCCTCCTGTTGCTCCTCAGGAGCTTGGTCTTCCACTGGAAATGGTCATGGAGACTACTCCTCTGGTGGAATAGGATCCCTTAGATTCTTCTCAACCCACTATTGCTAGTTCCTATAGTCATCAGAACTGAATTGCATGTGAGTGCAAACATTGTTGATGGGCATTGACCTAAGAACGCAAGGCTTCACAAAAGACCAAGGATGAATCTTTTGTCTCTGCTTCTACTTCTATCTCTGCTCTTGTTCTTGTTCCCATTCCTATATATGTCTTCGCTTTTATTCCCATCTCCTCTATCTTTCTTTCAACTTCATCGACAGATCTCAATGAACCTCACCCCAAGCTAGTGCAAGTGTTCATTGCTCCTTCTTTAAAGCCTCCCTTGATTACCTCTTTACCAGATCTTCCTCCTTTCCTTGAGATTGTTGACATGCTGAATACAAAGGGTGTGTCTACCATGGCTCCTTTCCCTTCTCCCTCTTCTACTTTTGATGCGAGGATCCTACATCCTCTACTTAAGCACAAATCAGAGCACGAAATCATTTCAAATGATGGTTAGAAAAGGTCTTCTTTGCCTTCTTCATCTTGTTCTACTTTGGTTTGTACCATTCTCGTGATGGATATGTCACCTCCTTCCCTAGAGTCTATCACTACCCCTCTTCCAGACTCCGATAGTGACTCTTTGGTCTTTCATCCTCCTTTCGTTCACTCACACCACTTCATTTCAGAGAAGTGTATGTTTGAATTGCTAGAGGATATCCTGACTTTGTCATCTATCTTTGGTTGATCGATGGCGTTGACCTCAAAGGAGCTTATTAGTGAGGACATTGAGGTTGCCTCCTATGGCTCTTACTATAGGTGAGTCGGTTGGCACTGCTCTTGCTATCCTCCCTCTACAAGCTCATCTCCCTTCCCCCTATGATGATCCAGATTTAATGAAAGATTACCTATTGGAGGTATCAAACTCTAGAGTAGTACCCCTTCTTTATCTTTAGATTAGCTATGTGTGTTTGTTTGCATTCCCCCATTCTTGTTTGTTTATGTTTGTGCTCTCACTTAGAGGACCCTTGATAACCTCATAGGTACTTGGATATAGGAGAGAAAATATGTCGTAATTTTTTTTCTATGTGTTTCATTATTCTTCTATTTGTCATAAAATTTAGTTTTCAAATTGGGAATGATGCAAAGCATTGGGGCATTTAGGTCTCTTCCATGTTGACCCAACTTTTTATTTGTCTTCATGTTCTTTTCGTATTCCAATATGTTTGGGTGTGATGATAGGTCATACAAATTATACTATGTTTATCTATATACATTTATGATTAGTTTTGACTTTCAATAATTGGATCCCCTTGTGGTCTTGATTTCTTCATGTTTTTTTTGCTTGATGTTGTGGATTCTATGTGTTGTCCCTCGCATGACAACATTCCATGAATACATCTTACCATGTATGTCATGTAACACCATTTTTTGTATTTTCTTCTCCTTAGAATGACCTATGCTCCTTCGCGTAGCAAACATCATTCCAAGGGGTGGCTATCATATCTACAGTTTATGCTTATTTTTTAAAAATGCATGTCTTAAAATCTTGATGTCTCTTGATCTTGTCATCTAGCTTGGAAACAATCTGACTTGACTTGTCTTATAATCTCGTCTTATTTTGATAGGGGTTCTCTTCCTTTGTAGGGTTTGTTTCTTTCACATGTCTTTATAAATTCTTGTTGTGTGGTCTCTAGCATAGCACATCTTGCTAGCCATACCTATCAATGTTGTCTGATCAAATTTATCATGTCTATTTTTTTGCTTTTTTTTTCAAACATGTTTGTCTGCAGTTAACGTTTTGTGGTGAGATTACACCTAGCTTTGCATGATGAAAGACCCATGTCATTTTCGTCTGTGGCTCAACTTTTCAATTGCATATATCGGATTGAAGACCTCCATCCTCTTCATCTTGGGTATATTCTCTTCAACCTCTTTCTATCTACATTAGCTCACATATGTTGGAATACATATGATCACTAAAGTGGGGGCAAAATATAATGCCAAAAATTGCAACCTATGCAATTTTGCATTCCATAACCTCCCCTTTAGCCTAATTGAATGTGATAATGCAATATACCCTTCACCTAACCTTAATTTTGTGCCTAACCCTTTTGTTTTCGGTTGTTTAAGCGAACTTTTGTCATGGGCACTAGTGCAACACATAGACATCTGCACACTGTGCAAACATCCTAAAAGGATTATTGTCTGTGTAGCCATTGGTAAGTTACACTTCTTGCTTTCTCATAAAGCGTAACGCCTCTTGGCTTGCAGGCACGCCAAAAACGTCTCCTTGCATGCGTATATTCATTTCAAACCTTCATTTTTGCCATATATTCAACTCTATTTGATCTATCACTCTTCTTGCTCATTTTTCTTCATCTTTTGCTCTCATTCTCTCAATCTATCAAGCTCTCTTGCTTGTTTTCTCTCTACATCAACACTTTGGTTCTCTTGGCACATCTTGGATGTTGCATACTCTTCCTTTCAACATCACCATCTTGCAAAAGGGAGGGTAACTTCATTCCCTTTTCATTGAATTATCGTATTTATGCTGATTAGCATATTGTTGTTGTAACTTGTCTACTATCTTTGTCTCGTCTATTTATTTCCTTGTCTATTATCTTTTCTATTTATCTATCTAGTTGTTCATGGAGGCGGGAACACCTATGTGGGGGTTTGAGTGAGGCAAGCCCCTAAAACAACCCCAACATTTTCTCTTCCTTTTATCTTGTTGCTTTCATTTTGTTTCATTCAATCTACGCTTGTTATTCCCATTGGTTTTCTCATTTCTGTAATTCTATTAGTTTAGCACACCTTTAATATTTTAATTGCTGAGTAGCTAGTTGGCTCTTAGTTGTCTCTGCTAGCAAGCTCTATTTTCGGATAATACAAGACTACATCGCATTGTATGGATGTCCACACGTCGTGCTATTGCCCTTGGCCAAAAGCCTATCAGTTTGCTCATGAGATCTTTGAAGCCTGCTTTTTAGTCCTTAAAACTCTTATCTTTTAATTCATCATAAAACACAAAATATAAGCAATCTCCTTTATCCTTATTTGTTAAACCAAGCTCTAATCCTTGAGATAGTTGAAAAACATTCATCCTTGATAAAGGGCTGTCAATTTTCCTCCTCTACATTTGGAAGGCCATTATGAAACCCAAACTTGCCCATTTTACTTAGTTTTATGTCTTCCCATTGGCAACAACCTTCCTCATCTAGTTGTGACATGTAAAAAGTAAAGTGATCCATATCACAGCAAGTTGTGATAAATATGGGAACACGCTTATCATGCTACCCAAGCAAAGAAATATATATTATGTAACACGTGAAATAAGAAATAGCTTTTCGCACAGACCTTTATTACTGGTATTCAATTATGACCACATATTCGTTGAAGTTAGAATCCATTAAACATTTTAAAATATTCAATAACCCATCCATGTTGGATATGATTTAGTACACAACAAAATCTTATCAGATTGGCTGGTTGCTTTGTTATCCACACCAGACAACTCATAATTGAAAATGTCGGAAAGATAATTTAGTTCATACTTATTTTGGTAAAAATAGATCGAGAATTGAGGATAGACATTGCAGGGAAATGGATTTTGCATGGCAAAAATAGTATAAATAGGTCTTGAGCTGAAGCAAAATATCAAAATGAAGAGCTTTAGCTTATGAGTGGTTGTGTTTTGCTATCTGGGGGCACTTTCCCTAGTCAAGGTTATACCCAATTTGGAAGAAAGGCCTTCCCACGTTTTTGGACTTGGATCTGCAGCCTATCAGGTTTGTCCATTCTCTTTATTCACCCGTATTTTTTCAATTACTAATAATGGTTTATTTCTATTGCAGTTGAGAACTGTTTGTTTTACTTATAATTTATAATATTTGTCTGAGATCAACTGCCTAGAAAACTAGCTTTTCCTGTTTCTTATTTTTCATCACTCTCATTAGGAAAAGGATTAAAATAATGGATGTTTTTGCATATAGTATGAAGGAGCAGCTCGAGAGGATGGGAAGGGTTAAAGCATCTGGGATACTTTTGCGCATGTTCCAGGTTTTATTTGAGGGTGAGGAAAATATCATTGTTAGTTACATTAACTATAACCTTAGTTAGTAGCAGTTCTAGTATCATTATTTTACTTTTTTTCCCTTGCCTGTCTATTCTTTCACAGGAAAAATTGTTGACAGTAGCAATGGCGATGGGTGATCTTCCGGGACAGCCCAATGCTTCACCTCTGTGAGCATCACCTAGATGCAATGAGTGCTAAGTGGACCATTTATTATCATGAGAGATGGGTTCTTGTGAACCACTACTCATGAAACACAGGTCAATGAGTTTGACTCAAAAACTACACTGTTGAATCCTGATAGCAATATCATAATTTTACATGAAGTGAAAAATACCTCCTACTTATCAATGGCAATGTTGCTGATGATCAGTACCACCGTTGTAAGGTTTGCAATGCCATGTCTGCTACATTATGGATACTGAAAATGTTGTAATATTGCTTTGTTTACTTCTTAAATAGTGGGTCTGATCTAAGGATAGGCGATAGGACAGACTTGACTATGGATTGATGTAAATAAACTTCTCAGGACGATGTTAAACTTTTGGCCGATTTGGGAGTCGTATAGATTTTCAATTGCCTGGACTCGCATATTCCCAAGTAAGTCATAGAAATTTCTCTGTACTTTGATGTTGTTATTTGTTTTATCTTTAATCGCTGATAGTGATCCCTCAATTTTTTGGGCAGATGGAAGAGGGAAGGTGAATAAAAAGGGAATAGCTTATTACAACAATCTTATCGACGAGCTTATCAAGCATGGTACATTTTTATTGAAACTCGTTTTGTTCGCAGCAGCTTGTCTTTCTGTAAGGGGGTTAGCTTTGATCATCGTAAAGATCCAAGCCAATGTTTCTAACACGGAGAAATAAAAGTCATGTAAACAGTAGTATAGTAAAAATACATTAGACAATGGAGAAGATCTATCCGATGAAATAGATGTATATGCATGCTCAGAAATTTTATGGGAAAATTGTAGGCATCCGTCCGTTCGTGACGATATTCCATTGGGATCTTCCACTGGCTCTCCAGGACGAGTATGGAGGTTTCTTAAGTGAAAAGATTATGTAAGTTAACTCTCCGCCATCTTGTCATTTGTGTTAACTTAATGAAAAGTTCCATGCTTATGTTTTTTTTCTTCTTGTGTGTGTGTCCAGAAAGGATTTTGTCACCTATGCAGACATATGCTTTAAAGCGTTTGGAGATCGAGTGAAGAATTGGGTAACAATAAATGAGCTGTTAATCGTGAGTGTGTATGGATACAACTATGGAAGCCAAGCGCCTGGCCGCTGCTCCAAAGCAGTTGGAAATTGCAGCGCTGGAAGCTCAGCTATTGAAACCTATGTTGTCACTCACAATTTGCTTCTTTCACATGCTGCTACTGTTAAACTATACAGAGAGAAGTATCAAGTATGCCAATTTAAGATTTCATCAATAACTGTTTTCATAGTTCCCTTTAGGGGAAGGGGATATCAATCACATGCATTTGAAAATGCTGAGGAATGTCTGTATTATTGCAGAAAGCACAGAAGGGATCCATTGGAATCACACTTGTAACCCACTGATTTTTACCTCACAGCAATTCATTAGCCGACGGAAAAGCCATTCGACGGGCTCTCGATTTCTTCTTTGGTTGATCTGTAACGATCCTTATAACTCGAATCCAGTGTGCTTATGAGATTGAGTAGATAAACACAGTAATATTTCCGTTAATAACGTTTTCTGTTTTATAGTTTTCTGTTAATTTTCTTAGTTTTATCATGATATCGGAGTTATATTTCCTCTGCCATTAATTTTCATGATTTAATGATAAATATTGTTATGGGTTAAACAAGCATATAAATCCTCTAACAAGAGGTGAATATCCAGCTACAATGCGAGCTGCATTGGGTGCTCGTCTACCCCGTTTCACCCCAGCACAGTCTAATGCAGTGAAAGGCTCATTTGATTTCTTGGGCATCAATTATTATACTGGAATGTATGCCATACACGATAGCTCTATTCAAAATCCCATGAACAATAATTTCACACAGGATGCCTGGGTCAAATTAGTTTGTACGTGACGGTAGCTCTCTAAATGTCTGATTAGTTTTAGCAAGCCTTGGTCTCTTTACTCATCGTGTAATCAATCTATGCAATGGATGTTAAAATAAACCCTAATTTCTCCCTCCGGCAGATTACATAAATCTGTTTTCTGTCTTATCTTTAACTTGCCACGTATTTCAAGTTTTTATGCCACCTACAGTCTGATTTGTTTTGGCTTTATCTCCAATCTCCACCGCCTCTGCTCACCGACTGTAGGAGATTAACCGTTTGTGGTGGTACCTATAAATCCAGCTTTATGCAACGATTTTGACATAATTTTTGTATGAGAGATTAAATTTGTAAGAGCTCTGTAGAGTCTCATATATCTGTTTTTGGGCATTTTCAATATATAGAAGATTTGTTTGTGTGCAGTAGCATACTTTATCTACGTGCTCTGTTTTAATTTGCATACTCTGTTTTATTTTAATTCCCCTGCATTCTACAGATTGGTATCAGAGCTTTATAGATTCAGGGAGAGCTACGCTGAGTGTGAGTGAATTCAAAGATTGTTGCAACTCTAAAGTGCCCTTCCCTTCCACCTAAAGATTTCATCTATCAAAAATTTGAATCAACATGGCTTCAAACAGCAGTTTGGCTCAGCCACAGGTTCCTATGCTGACTGAGAAGAATTATGATTCTTGGTTTATTAGAATGAGAACATTATTGCATTCTCATGAACTTTGGGGATTTGTTACTGATGGATATTCAGAGCCAGTTGACTATGCAGCAGAAATGGCTCTAACGAATGCAGAGCGGAATCTGTTAAAGGAGAACAGAAAGAAAGATAACAAAGCTCTTGGGCTTATTCATCAAGGCTTAAGCGAATCCATATTTCAGAAAGTATCAACTGTAGAATCTTCGAAGAGGGCTTGGGACACTCTTGAAACTTGTTACCAGGGTGTATCCAAGGTGAAGAATGTCAAATTGCAGAACTTGAGGGGAGACTTTGAGAATCTAAAGATGAAGGATAGTGAAACTGTGGATAGTTTTATGACTCAGGTCATGAATGTTGTTAATCAGTTGAGACAATATGGAGAGGACCTCTCAGATAAGAGAGTGATTGAAAAAGTACTCAGAAGTTTGCCAAGGAAATTTGAAGTTGTGGTTATACCTATTGAAGAGTTTAAAGACATTAGTCAAATGCAGATTGATGAGTTGACTGGTTCTTTGATTGCTCATGAATCCAAGATGTCCAGATATGATGATAATCCACTGCAGAATGCTTTCAAAACTCAGCTACATGTTACCAGAGGAAAAGGAAGAGGAAGGTCTAGTAACAAAGGAAGAGGAGGCAGAATTGTTGATCAAAGAGACAACAAAATTCATTCAGAAGCTGAGGAGAAATATCGACATAACTCTCCTAATTTAAGGGGGAGTGACAGCAAAAATTGGCAGCAAGGAAACCAAAGGTATGATAAGTCTAAGGTACAATGTTTTTATTGCAAAAAGTATGGTCATTTTACTAACAAGTGTTGGAAGAAGCAAGCAGATGCTGGTAAGCAGTTTGCACACATCACAAAGGAGTCTGAAGATAATCATAAAATAGTGTTTTTGACTTGCAATGTGACTCAAGCAAGTTCAAATGATGTTTGGTTTTTGGACAGTGGCTGCAGCAATCACATGATTGGAAACAGAGAAATGTTTACCAGTCTAGACACCAGTGTTCAGTCTGAAGTAAAGTTGGGTAATGATTATAAAGCAAGTGTTAATGGTAAATGACTGATTTCTGTGTATACCAAGAATGGTGAAAGAAAAACAATAGATGATGTGTATTATGTACCTAGTTTAAAATGTAATTTGTTGAGTATTGGACAACTGATGGAGAAAAGGTATAGAGTGTTCTTCAATAATGAGGTATGTACAATCATTGATAAGTATCCGAGTAAGCAGGTGATAGCAAGAGTGGAGATGACAAAAAATAGGATGTTTCCACTTAAAATCAGTAATGAACTATCTAACTCTTTGAATGCTTATAAAGTTAAGAGTTTAGATGAATCTTGGTTATGGCATCTAAGGTATGGCCATTTACATTTTGGTGGTCTAGATTTGTTGCAGAAGAAGTTGATGGTGAAAGGGTTGCCCAGTATTCAACAACCAGCAAGTTCATGTGAAAGCTGCATACTAGCAAAGCATCACAGAGAGAAATTTGTTTCTGGACTCTCATATAGAGCAAAAGGTCCATTGGAGATAGTTCACACATATTTGTGTGGACCGATGCAAACACCGTCATTGACTGGTAATATTTATTTTTTAACCTTTATAGATGATTATAGTCGGAAGACTTGGGTTTATCTTCTGAAGCAGAAATCTGAAACCTTTGCTATATTCAAAAGGTTTAAAGCCTTGGTTGAAAAAGAGACTGGCAAATATATTAAAGTTCTAAGATCAGATAGAGGAGGTGAGTATATGCTAAATGATTTTATGGAGTTTTGCTAGGATCATGGAATCAAGAGACAGTTTACTACTTGCTTTACTCCACAACAAAATGGAGTAGCTGAAAGGAAGAACCGAACCATTATGAACATGGCTCGGAGTCTGCTGAAGGAGAAGCATCTATCAAATGAATATTGGGGAGCAACAGTTATATGTTCAGTTTATATCTTAAATAGGAGTCTAACTAAGATTGTGAAGGACCATGTTCCCCGAGAAGCTTGGAGTGGTAAGAGTTGCAGTGTATCTCATTTGAGAATTTTTGGGTGTGTTGCATATGCACATGTACTTGTAGAGATGAGAAGAAAGTTAGATGACAGAAGTGAGAAGAGTATCTTTATTGGATATAGTGAGGAGTCTAAGGCATATAGGCTCTATAATCCCATCACCAAGATGTATATTATTAGTAGAGATGTTAAGTTCAAGGAAGAAGAGGCTTGGGATGGAAGCAGAGATAATTTTGTTCCAGATGGAGTTGTATTATCTCATGAAGATGATGAAGGAAATGAGCAGGCCATACAAGATGGACAGTTGATTCCACAAGGACATACACCTCCAACAAGCACTCCAAGAAGACAATCTCTAGGAGTTAGCTCATCACAATTTAGAACACCCAGAACTCAAGAGCGTGGTGAACCATCTGGCTATGGTGGACAACAAACAACATAATCAGAGGTGAGTAATGAATCAAATCCCACACTAGCTACATTAAGGAATAGAATTAAAGGTCAGAAGTCTAGAAGCTTAAGAGAATTATATGAGCAAAATGAAGAAATAGATCAAGTTTCAAATTTTGCATTGATTGCATATGATCCAGTAAGTTTTGAAGAAGCTATTAAAGAAGATGTTTGGGTAAAAGCTATGGATGAAGAGATTGATGCCATTGAGAGAAATAACACTTGGAATCTTGTAGATTTACCTGAAGATAAAAATTGTATTGGTGTTAAATGGATTTATAAAACTAAGCTAAATGTTGAAGGTAAGGTTGAGAAGCACAAAGCAAGACTTGTAGCTCAAGGGTTCAGTCAACACCCTGGCATTGATTATAATGAAACTTTTGCACCTGTTGCCAGACTTGATACGGTGAGGATGGTGTTGGCTATTGCAGCACAAAATAAGTGGAAAATGCATCAAATGGATGTAAAATCTGCATTTTTAAATGGATTTTTGGAAGAAGAGGTTTATGTGAAACAACCTCTAGGATACGAAATTGAAGGACAAGAAGATAAGGTCTATAAGTTAAATAAGGCGTTATATGGATTGAAACAAGTTCCCAGAGTATGGTATACCAGGATTGATGAATACTTGAATAGCAGAGGATTCAATAGGAGTCCAAGTGAGCCAACCTTGTATACAAAGGTAAATCAGGAAGGAAAAATTTTGATAGTGTGTTTGTATGTTGATGATTTGATTTTTGCTGGAGATCTCTCTATTGATGACTTTAAGACAGCCATGAAAACTGAGTTTGATATGACTGATTTAGGATTGATGAAATATTTTCTTGGTATTGAAATTACTCAATCTGAAGATGGTATTTTTATTTGTCAATCTAAGTATGCAAAAGATCTTTTGAGAAGGTTTAATATGGTGAACTGTAAGCCAGCTGCAACACCAATGGCAATTGGTACAAAACTCAGTAAGAAGGATCAAGGGTCAAGTGTTGATCCAACTTTGTATAATAAATTGGTTGGTTGTCTCATGTATTTGACAACATCAAGGCCTTATATAATATTTTCTGTAAGTTTAATTTCCAGATTTAAGAGTCTCCCATGAGCACCCACTGGCAAGCTGGAAAGAGGATCTTAAGATACATTGCTGGAACAACAAATTTTGGTATTTTGTATACATCAGTTTCAGATTTTAAGTTGACTGGATATTCTGATAGTGATTTTGCAAGCAGTGCTGATGATAGGAAAAGCACATCTGGGTATGTATTCAGTTTTGGATCAGGTTCAGTAGCTTGGGCATCAAAGAAGCAGCCCATTGTGACCTTATCATCTGCTGAGGTAGAATATGTTGCAGTGACAGCAGCAGCTTGTCAAACTGTTTGGATGAGAAGAATTTTGACTGAGTTGTTACATGCACAGGAAGAAGCAAATCAAATTTTCCGTGATAACAAATCTGCCATTGCCTTAGCAAAGAACCATGTTTTCCATAAGAAAAGTAACATTATTGATACTAGGTTTCATTTTATTCGAGAATTGGTAAATGGAAATGAAATTTGTATGGAGTTCTGTAGATCAGAACATCAATTTGCAGATATATTTACAAAACCCCTGACAAAGGAGCTGTTTGAAATTCACAGAGAGAATATAGGGGTCTGTATGATTAACACCAGTTTTTGAAGCATATATAGTCGAAATTAAGGGGGAGTGTTAAAATAAACCCTAATTTCTTCCTCCGGTAGATTACATAAATCTATTTTCTGTCTTATCTTTAACTTGCCACATATTTCAAGTTTTTATGCCACCTACAGTCTGATTTGTTTTTTTTTCTTTATCTCCAATCTCCACCGCCTCTGCTCACCGACTGTAGGAGATTAACCGTTTGTGGTGGTACCTATAAATCCAACTTTATGCAACGATTTTGACATAATTTTTGTATGAGAGATTAAATTTGTAAGAGCTCTGTAGAGTCTCATATATCTGTTTTTGGGCATTTTCAATATATAGAAGATTTGTTTGTGTGCAGTAGCATACTTTATCTACATGCTCTGTTTTAATTTGCATACTCTGTTTTATTTTAATTCCCCTGCATTCGACAATGGATCCCAGTAAAACGGGACGACTAAATAATTTATGAACTTCGTGATATTAATTAACACCCGTTTACTTGTGCAGATGAACGCAATGGTATTCTGATTGGACCCCAGGTAAAATTAGGACATCTGTACTGAAAATCGAATTTAGCCTTTTTGAGGTGATAAACTGATGAAGTTGCATGAACTATATAACTTATCAGGGAGGAGTAGATTGGTTGCATGTTTATCCACGGGGGATTAGAGAGTTGCTCAGCTATGTGAAAGACAACTATAACAACCTGCCTGTTTACATCACGGAGAACGATATAATTCAGCCATTGCATGCTCAGGCATCTTAATAACTAAATATTGGGTAGATAATTTAGCAGTAATAATGACTGTGAAAGCAAAAATATTGCTGTGTTGATTGTAAGTTAAAATGTGTGCACTGTGCAGGGATCGGTGATACGTTCGATTCAAGTACGAGTCTGCAGAATAGGCTGAATGATACATGGCGAAATAACTACCATTCCCAGCATTTCTTACATCTTCTTTTGGCAATAAAGTAAAGCACGACACTCCCTGCAAAGGTTCTTTTGATGATTGCTTCTACTCTCCAAAATATTGATATTTATTTTTTAATGTGGTCGAACAGGGATGGATGCAACGTGCTGGGTTATTACGGGTGGACGTTTATGGATAATTTTGAATGGAGAGAAGGATACCAGAGCAAGATGGGCTTTTATTATGTTGACCGCAATAACAACTTGACCAGACATGCAAGAGCATCTGCTCACTGGTTCAAGGCCTTTTTGAGTAACTAGTATAGTGCCATCTATCTATCTGCAGTATCACTTCAGGTTCAAGGGATAATGAAATATTATAGAAGTTGACTGTATGGAAATGACTTAAAGATAGAAATGATAATTTGAGATTGATGTGGTAAGTGTTAGAACTTAGTTTGTAAGGAGAAGGGTGAATATTGGATTACGATTTCAATGTTTAGCTGACACATGGAAGATGGATTTTGGCTGAATTCAAACTGTTATGATCCATAAATTAGACATCATGTTGGATGTGATTGCATAGAGAAGTGATAGGAATTGGTTAAATAGTTCACGTAATTGAAATTTTATTACTCTAAATATGGTTTTGAAGGAGCCCATTTCTTCAACATCATGAGATAGTGAAGTGAATTAAAACAATAGGGTAGCTAAGAAAATAGCACGTTTTAAGGAAAACTTTACTGACTTGGTTTTAAGAGAAAAATCTTTTGAGAAAAAAGGCCCTTTCTAATTATGTCTGAGCATTACCTTACAATTTCATCATATTCCTAATTAATATTTGCTTGCCAATCAAAATGAAACTATAAAATTTATAGACATTGATTCAATGCATTATGATGTTTTAAGAGTGTAATTAGTTTAAAGAGATTAAACTTTAATTGTTTTATTTTTGGTTGATTAGCGTAATTAATTAATAAGTCTTTTTTGTAAATTTTTAAGTTTAAAAATGTTATTCTACATGAAAAAAGAAGTTTTCTCAAAATATTATTTAATCGTCAAAGTATTTGACTTGATGAAAAAAATTATTCCTCTCAAAATACCAAATCATTTTCAATTACTTAATACATATTCTCTATTAACAAATCCATTACATCTCTTACCAATACAAATCCTAATTATAAATATTATATAAAAATACTTGAAACTGTGAATTATAACTTTTTAAAATTAAAAGCAACATACCAATACCAACTAATTACTTTAAATTGTAGGCACTATTCATCCACTTTGACTTGGGTCGTTCATCCTTATCATGTACTTGACATCCTCATTAAATCGTAGCAAGGGGCTCACCTCAAGATTGTACTTTTAATAATGTTGAAGAGAAAAATGGGCAGAGTTTGTGAGAAAAATATTACGAAACTCTACCAAAGCATAATTTTTTATAAGATGAGACAAACCAAAACTAATCACCTTACATATAACGCTTCAATCTATTCACAATAAATGGAAAGTAGATCTACAAAAAATATCTTGATAATAATAGAACTGTTTTAGAATTTCCAAAAATATTAATTCACTGAAACCATGACAAGTGACTTACCTAAAGATTTTGTACAAATTGTGTTGTGTTTCCAACAATGCTATTGAGAGAAAATGAGCAGAGTTTGTAGGAAAATTTTATGAAACAACAATCTTTTTTGCAAAAGAGATGAACCAGAACCAATCTTCGTACTGTTGCTACTTCAATATATTCATAGTAAACAAAAAGTAGATCTATAAATATATAGGTTTTAGGGATACCAAAATATGATTTGATTCACTAATTTCTTCATTATTTTCATGATTGGTGATCTTATTTTCAATAATCCCCTTTTTAGTATTGTAATCCATATTTTCATAAGTCTTAGGCAATTATTTAAATCTTATTTAGATTTTTGATTTAAATGTCTTTTTTTTCTTAAGGTCTTTTGTTGAGGGAAAAAAATTGTAGTGTAGAAAATGTATCCCTTTACATTTTCACACTTGTTTGGATCCTCCCTATTAAAATTTGGCTTATTTATTCCTTAATTGGTCCTATTTTGCATCCACAAGCCTAGTTAAATGCATTTTTGTAAGGATAATCCCAACATATAATAAATGGAGAATCATAATTTAATGTTTTTTGGCTATGTCTACCGGATTTAGGGATCTGGGACCCATACACCCATCTAGGCATATGGGTCCTCCCTAGGTCTTGGGCCCTGATTTCAAATGTTACATTGAACATAACACTTCTTGAAATTTGTTTCCCGAGTTTAAGCCTCTGAGACTCATACACCCAACCTGGCATATGAGTCCTACTTTAACCTAGGACCTATTTTAATTCAAATTCTTGACGATATTTTGTTATCCTTAGATTCAATTTTTAAATGTTAGCTTGTAGTGTTGTAATTTTAGGGAATTAAGCATAAACAAGTATAAATACAAGGTCATTTCATTATGTTTGATCTAAGATTTTCAAGAGAGCATTCGTAAGGAAATTTTATGAGATTAAGAGCATTCAAGAGAAAATCATTAAGCATTTGGAGCTACATTCAAGATTCAAGCATCATGTCAAATTGTTCATGCATCATGTGTGTTTGTGAGCTAACATTGATGATGTAGGTTTCATGATTCAAGCAAGCATTCAAGACAAAGTTTCATGCATTCAATCAAGAGTGAAGATCCACATACATTGAAGCCATTTCACACAAGTTTTCAACCTTCATTTCAAGGGTTTGGTGAGTTGCAACATTGCATAATTTGTTCATTCATCATTCCTTCATGCTTTTCTATTTTACTTCAAGGTTTAATTACCAAAATGAGGTTTGACCAAGGAAAACTCCCATTCTCTAACAAAACAACATTTTTCTCTCTTGATGTGTGTTTGTAGATCTAGGTGAATTGGAGCTTGAAGATCCTTTGAAGGAAAAACTACAAAAGTTGTCAAAGTTGTCAAGAAGTTGTCATCAAGTCACAGAAAATCACCTATAGACTAGAATTCAAACTTTTAGACCTAAAGATAGGATAGGAAGGAAAGTACAGAAGATCACTAGAGGCTACTGAAGTATCAGTCAAACCCTAATAACAAGACTCATATGCCCAACCTGGTATATTAGTCCTAGTATTCCCCTTTTCACCATCTTTCTATAGATCCTGATCAGTCATCAGAAGATTCCAGATTCTACCCCAAAAACCCTAAAATGGGACTAAATCGCCCAACCTATCGTATTAGTCCCAGTGTAATATGAAATAGAAATTTCTAGGGTTTATAGATCTTATTTTGGCCTCTCCATTTCTCCAAGTACTTTTTTGTTTCATTCTATTTGTTAATACGATTTCATGCTCTCAAGTTTCTAGGGTTTGTGCATAAGTGTTTGCATTTCTCCTTTGAAGCTTCATTTAATGGTGAACCCCCACCCAATTACACTAGAAATCCTCTAACCGTTCCTCTCGAGTCACTTGGTTGAGGGATCTAGGTTTCCTAATGAACTAAAGTGAGAAATAGGTCCAATTCCAACTCCCAAAATGTGGAACCCCTAATCCTATTTCCCTTTTGTTTCAGTTTGTTAAATGAAATTGAGTCAGTCTTATCAAGATGGATATGAGCAATAGTATAGTTTTGCATGACTAAATGCTTAGGGTTTTTGTAAATGTTTGGATATTTTATGTACACAAGCATGGTTAGAATATTTTTCAACTCTCTAAGTTGCTTTCTCAACCTCCTTTTACTTAGAAATACTTTAGGGCTATACATGTAATGCATGGCCAACTTCATGGCCAAGATTAGAATGTAGGAAACCTATAGACTTCCCTTTCTTTTCAAAGACAATCTAGAGCATATACGAAAATTGATTGATATTCTTAGTTAACTCCTTTTAGCAGAGAACCTAGAAAGGATGACTGAGCAAAAAGCATAATAAAGAAAGGACAATCACTTAGGAAAAAACATAAGTTGTGAAAAGAGAAATTAATGTATAAATAGAAGAGAGCAGTTATTTTTTAAAGGGATAATAAACTAAATATTGAATGAAAATGTTCTATTCAAAAAGAAACTACCAAAGGAGACAATCATTAATCTTATTCAAGGGTTGTATTAAAGGCTAAAGATGAGGTGAACGGAGGATGAGCATAACCATCTTATAGTCCTAGATGCAAAAAAGCAATATGGCAGTGGTAGATTAGTGAGACAACTAATCAATAAAGGGGCAGTAAATTCAATGCTTGAAATCATAGTCAAAATCTATAGACTTAAAGAAGACCAAGTTATGATGGGAAGTCTTAGGCGTTCAAACTAGCTATATCTTAAAAGTTGGAAAAGTATGAAGGATGGAGAGTAAAGAAATTTTAGAGAGAGAACAATGCTTTAAGGTGGGAAACATGATCATGGTGATCATAGGGGTAGTCATTAGTTAATGAGTAGACTCTATGATCATGACAGTCCCAAGCTTTAGCGGATAACCCTTATAATGAAAAAGGAGGAGAAAGACATCATAATGCAAGGACATAATGGAAATCCTCCTTGGTAGGTCCATTAAAGATATATGCAATTCACACAATAATAGTGAATGCAAGTCTATGGAACTCTACTAGGGATCAAGCAACAATGCATAAGTAACATGGGTATGTGTAGATAATGACATTCAAATGAGTATGAAAATACATAAATGTGGTGGACTATCACAAGAAAAGTAATGGAAAAGTATGAAGGGAAGTCCATCATGAAGGTGTGAAGGTTGTTTCAAGGACACTACTATGATAGAATTAAGAAGGATAAAACTTATAGAGTATAATAATGCATTAATAAGTCATCAAGCTCATAAGGAGGTCAATGCCAGGGGAAGACCAAGTGATGCACTGTCAAAGAAAGATTGAGCAAGATCCAAAGCAATCACATTGAGAATAATTTTCATGGTTTCAAAGCACATGGTTGTGATGCAGAGTTAAGTGTGTGATTTCAAGTTCTAGATCATGGTACACATGGGGTGACTTGTGTCTATGCATGAAGAAGTAGTGAAGTTTAAACCCCTAGGGTTTCATGGGAATATTGATGACTCTATGCATGATCATGTGCATTAAGTAAACAACTATGAGGGGCTTCCATCACCACCTAAATAAGGAGACAAAGTTTTATTACTTTGGAGGCATAAGTATGAGTACTTCTAGTTTCCTGTAGAAGGCATGGTGCTTTGACAACTTGGTTTCATGGCCTTGTCTCAATGAACCAAGTGGTTGTGTGGGGGTTAGAATACAATGACAACATACAGGCAGAGCTCAAAGAGTATTTGAACATTGAGTGCACCATTCAAAGGGATAGTCAAAAAGGTGTGATAGTCATGAATAGAGCCATCAAGAGGATGTAGTGTTTGATGTTGTAGGTATAATGCATTAAAACCCTAGTGTATTTCACTTGCATAGTCTTGAAAAAGTTAGATAGCAATGATGTAGGGAAAAGGGTAGTCTTAGAGACTGTGGATAGTCCATAAACACAAGAAAAGGTGACAGTCATGAAGTATATACTTCAGGACAATCATAAAATATAGGCTATAAACCATTGATGACTAATAGGATCAGCAAGGCCACAATGGATGGGGTCTTACAATGACAATCTTGCAAGCTCCTCTTCTAGAAACTCTCCTACTTGGGAAGACATCTAAGTGGCACAAGAGAATGAGATCATTGACACATTTCTTGACATCACTTTACCTAGTCTCCATTCATCCCTCACTTGTAAGGATGCTTTAGAGAAAGAGGATGAAATCATGGAAAAACATGGAAATCACATTTGTTCTTCTCCTAATATCTCTCCTATTTGTGAGGAAGATAGTTTGGTGTTAGATGATACACTTATTGAGAGTCATGATAATCTTATTTCTTCCTCTCCTAATGATTCCCCCACTTGGGAACATCTTACTAAACAAAAGGATCCTATCATTTATAAGCAAGAAAATCATTCTTCTCTTGATGTCTCCCCTATTTGTGATGAAGTAACTACTTTACAAAATCTAACCATGGAATGTGATCAACATCTTGTTTGATCCTCTCCTAAAAACTCTCCTACTAGGGTAGATATCATGGTGCAAGAGAATGATAGAATTCATGCATGTCTTTCAAACAATAGTAATGTGGCTTTATTAGATGAAGATGATGAAGTGACAAATTAGACTCCCCTTCACTAAGAGATCATAAAAATAAGAATAACTCTTTTGAGGTTATGAACATTAGATATCCCTTGAAGAAATTTCTTGAGCTAGTTCTTATCCTTTATCCATCCTCACATCAACCTCAAGTTTAAACCAAACCTGTGCTTATCTTAGAGCCACCTGAAAAGAAACCATTAGCTCCAAGAGATATCTTGAACTTTACATGGAAAATTGATAGTAAAAATGTTTCACAATGTAAGCAAGTTACAATACCACTACTCACATATATAATACAAGGAACAATAGGCAACCAAAAACCATTCCTACTTCATTACCATTACCTCAACCTATCTTTCCTAGTGCTCCTCATTTGTCTTTACATAGTGGATAGGAGATGATCTTGTTGAAAAAATTAAGAATACTCTTGCCAAAATTTCTTTATGGGACCTTGTTCAAGCCTCACCTAGTTATCATAGCATGTTTCAAACTATCTTGTAACAAGTTGTGGTTCTCCCTAGTTCAAACCTGAATGACATAACAACCCTAGTTCAAGGAATGAATGTAGACATTGTTTTCCACTAAAGTGAGCTACCTCCTTTGGAAGTGCAAAACAAAAATGAAGATTTCATGATAATAGCTATTATTAATAGGAAGGGGATAAAGAGAATCCTTGTTGATAATCACTCAACCCTTAACATGTGTATTATAAACCTTTTTTATAAGATTGGAGCAAACAAAATCCAAATTCAACCTAACTCTTTATCCATTTGTGGGTTTGATAGTGTAGGGAAACAACTGCTTGGTGTGATCACATTACCTATAACAGTTGGAAATACCACATTGCAAAGTCCTATTCATTTCATGCCTGATAATATTTCATATAATCTTCTCTTGGGTAGACCTTGGATTCATGCAATAAATGGGGTGCCTTCAACTCTTCATCATAAAATGAAGTATGTTTACAAAAACAAAGTGTATACAATCAAAGATGACCTTGAACCAAAAAGTTTGTACATTGAGAAAGACAAGGAAAATCCTTTGAAAATATTGATATCAACTACACAAGTGGAACCCATGCAAGAGAGAAAAATAAAAGCATATTGAAGAAGTCACAAAGTTATTGGAGGATGATTGGGGTTCCTTAGATTTCACACCTACATTCATGGGAGAATACAAGATCATAACAAAAACGTATGAAAAGGGAAGAGAACCAATGATAATGTCAACTCAAAATTTTGAAGAACCTTCAAAATAATCCACTTCAACCACTTTAGAAGAAGAAAAAAATTACACAACAAACATGAACAATGACTGAATCCAAAATAAATGGAAAATATTTATGGAAGAGGTTATGAGATTTTGAACAACTTGGTTATAGTGGAAAAGGATTGTGGTGCTCTTCCTTGTGTTGATGTACCTATTTATTCTATTTGATATTGATTTTTCATCCTCTATTGTTTCTCATTGTTGTGTGGAATTAGTAGCTTTATGTGTCTTGCTCATTGCCATTCATAGTGGTACAATTTTTGGTGAGACCATATCTCTCTTGATAGCAACTTGATAATTATTGGTGGTTGTCTTTGTCTCTATGATTGGGGGGTGAGGATAGCTAGTTTCTTGAGGTGTGCATTATTTTCAAGGATTACATCTTCCTCTCTTTCTACTTAAAATACCAACATAGCAAGTAGTTGACATTTTAAGTGGGGGGCATATGGTCCCCCATTCATTGTTTGCATGTTCCCTTCTTAGTGATGATATTATATACCTCCTAGGAAGTGCAAATTCTTTTATTCGAAGTGTGGTATTCTAAATTCATGTGACGTGTCTTCTTCTTGGTGACATTGGGTTTGATTTCCTTCAAGAGCATGACCTTTCTGAGCATATGATATTCCTCTTAGTGGTAATGCTATGGATTGCATTCCCTAGGTTGTGAATTTTTTATTCTTGACTTTTCCTCTCTTGGAGACATTAAGCACGATGTTCCCTAAGAGGATACCTTACATGAGCTAATAAAAACACCTTTGAACATGTCTTATCCTACTTACATTTTGTTCATGAGTTCTTAGCATAGCGAAGCTTGTTAACCTTACGAAGCTCAAAGTTCATAATTTTGTGGTGCCCTATCATAGTTATTAGAGAAATAGCTTTGGTATGGTTAGTATGGCAAGGGCCTGTAGAGCTGGCATGACTTCTCACTTAGCCACTCTTTGGGGGCTCACCTAGTGGATAGCCTAACGTCCATTAGCCCGTGCGAGCATGTGTTGTTGTTTTCACATTGGACTCTAGACAGTTCCGCTTGTGAATATTTTTGGACAAACAATCGAGGCGTGATCCACATCGAGTTGGAAAAATAGTCGAGGTTTGATCCACCCTTTTATGTTTTTGTTTTAGTCTTTGACATTGTATGTTTGTGTATCTAGACTTGTTGCTATATATCATACATCTTGTTTGTGTCCCTTTGTGCTTATGTTGGTTTGACATAGGATCTTGATCTTGGGGGCTTAGCCACTTCCTTGGTCTTTGTTATCCCATGTCATCAAAATTGGTGCACTTGGACCCCTCTTGATGCATATTTGTCTACTTCAGTGTGAGTTTGACATAAGGTCCCCCTCTCACTAAAGTGGGGGCTAAATGTAGTGTATACAAATGTATCCCTTTATATTTTCTCATTTGTTTGGGCCCTCCTAATTAAAATGAACTTAATAATTTTCCTTAATTTAGTGTTGTAAAATGTATCTCTTTACATTTTCACACTTATTTGGGCTCTCTTAATTAAAACGAACTTAATTGTGCCTTAATTTAGTGTTGTAAAATGTATTTATTTACAATTTCACACTTATTTAGGGATCCTTTAATTAATTGACCTTAATGTTTTCTTAATTGGTCCTTTAATTTATTTACAAGCCAATTAAAATTACATTTTTTGAAAGGAAAACCCAACATCAATTAATGCCAATACATAACAGTTCACATTGAGCAATGTGTGTTCTAGGAATTAGGGCCTGGGACCCATTCGCCTGTCCTCCCTAAGACCTTGAACCCATTTTTGAATGTGTTTTTGGCGGTATTTTTATGATCCTACATTCAAATTTCAAAGGTTGTCTTGTAATGTTTGAATTTTGAGAAATTAAGGATAAATGTCTATAAATACAAGGTTATTTCACTATGTTTCACCTAGCAATTTTATTAGATTTCAAGAGCACAATTGAGAGAATTTTCACAAGAGTCAAGCTTTTTGTCAAGAGCATTCAAGAGAAAATTTCTTCATCATTTGTTGTAGCATTCAAGATCTCAAGTATCATGTCAAAGCTATGTTCATTCATGCATGTTTTTGGAGCTAACATTGTGATGTAGGTTTCAAGATATAATCCAAGCATTCAAGTCAAAGATTCAAAATAAGATTCAAGTATCAAGATCCACATCCATTGAAGCCATTTCATGCAAGATCAACATCAATATTTTGAGGTTTATGCAAGGTTTAGCTGAATTGTAATATTGTATTTTTCTACTCTCTTTGTTGTAGATTTGCAGGTTGAAGGAAAGCTAAAGATCTCAAAGTTGCATTTGTTGTCACCTTTGTTGTCATCTCATGGAAAATCAGATCCTAGATTTATTTCCAACTGCTTGACTGTGAAACCTGGAGAATCTGGAAGTACAAATACAAGAGTAGAGGACCGAGAATTTTTTTTGAAAAGCCCTAAAACGACCCATTCACCAATTGGCTCAAATGAGTCCTCATGCAACTTTTGGAAACAACATTTTGTAACAGGTGCACAAGATTTTCCCTTTATGTGATTTTCATGAAATAAACTATTTCTGTTAGTATTATGTTTAATCTATCAGATCCAATCTTTACATGTCATGAATGAACACATTTGGTATTTTTAATATTTCTACCAAAACCCCTGTTCAGTCATTTCTGTCAAAAGTTTTCTTAGGATGCTTTGCGCCAGAATTGGACAATTTACGACTGTTTTTGAGATCATTTTTAAGTGTCCTCCACTCATTTGATTTACATGAAATAAATTGTGTCTATTAGCTCTATGTTTAATCTGCTTATATTTGGTCTTACATTTCAGTTTTGAGTTGATTTACTATTTTTAGTGTGTCTCCCAAAAGTGATGTTTAGTCCATGCACACACATAAAGGAAATTGCAAGATTCCTCAAAGAATTCACTCATGCCTAAGGGTTGAAAGTGGATTTTAACTTGAAGAATTTCATTCCATGAATGAAATAGAAGAATAGGTAGGTTCATTCACCCCATTTTTCCCTTTCTATTTACAACAAGTTTTGTGAAACATTCCAAATTTAGTATAATACCTTATGTGTTTGAACCCTACCCCATTTTTCTATGTTTTAGGTAAAGTAGATGGACTAAATAAGGAATGCAATATGTTTTGGTTGATTCTTACTAATGATGTTTTATAGAAAATATGGATTAAAAGGAATGAGGAAATAATGTAGGGGGCTAAAAGGATGCTTACTGAGTTTTATAAAAAAACCCATATTTCATAAAATTATTGTGCAAGTAACCATAAAGATGGAGATTTCCAAGCAGAAGTTTCTAAGGTTCCTAGAAGATGGTATTGTCCTAATGAACACAAGGGAAATAAAGTATGTGCACACTTGGGTGTTTTCCAAAGACACAAGTATTCCGCTGCTAAAAGGGATGGAATAAATCTTGAAAAGATACACGCAAGAGATAGAAGGCAAAGGAAGAAAGGAGAAACATAACACAAGACTCCATATTAATGAACCTTCAAGACCTGGCAATGAAGTAGTTCATTACAATGAAGATCTTTTTGTTGGCCTCCCCCCTCCTAGAAGGCGAGAGTGGGAAGAATTTGAGGAAAGCGGAGCTGAATAATATTAGTGTTTTAAATTCTATTTTGTGGTTTTTTGTTATATCCTATATATGGCGAGAAAACAATGTAAATGTTAATACTAAGGCTACAATATAGGCATCAAGTTGTAGAAGACTTAAGAGTGATTTGAATGTTGTATGTTGTAGTTAGTATAAAATGTGAAAGTATAGATAATGCATAATGTAAATAATTTTTTTCTTGATCTTTAATACAAAAAAAACCTCAAATTGGATGATCTATTTACAAGTAGAACCCCCTTAATACCTTCTAGCTAATATATAATTTTAAAATATATCTTTCATCAACTGATAGAGGTTTTAATTATGGATTATCCAACCATATAGAAAATCACATAAACACCCATAACTTGAAAAGACAATAAAATAGAAAATGCACTTTTGTTAATTCATAGTCACAAATTGGATCACAGTCTATCACAAGGCCTTACAATATTAGGCCTTGGCCTTGAAAAAATACTAGCATAATCAATACAAAAATTTTAGTCTTCTAAACTAATATGTGATACAATACTCTTATTCTACTACTAAGTTATTTTAGTTAAAGCTTGCAAATTTGTGATCTCTAAATTTGATTCTTCATTACTAATTGACTTCCATTGATTATGAATGATGTTTATGTAGTAAACAAAAGAAATTAGGTAGAAGTGCACCAACTACCAAGGTGACATATTTATCTATACACATGAAATATATAGATAGCCTCATTTGAGATAAATAAAATGTAGTTCTAATGATAAACCTCCATATGGTCAATTATTTTGAAAATATATTGAAATGCTTATGTGAAGCTTAAATGTGTTTACTACATAATGTAAGTATATTTTCTTTGATAAGAACCTTGACATTTGGTTGACCAACACCAATTTTTTAGAAATCATGTTTTGCCTCAGTGTGGAATTAAATAATTATGAATTTTGATATGAATTGGAATCTCTTCAATCAATTTTTATTTTTGCACAATAATACCTCATCTAAAGCTTCTAATGTTGTAAAATGGTGACTATAATGATCCTAACCTATGTATTAAAAATAATCTTTTGTAGTGAGACTACTATGATTAGGACCTTTCAAGCAACTTATAAAGAGATTATTTTTGGTTGATGGAAGGTTCCTTTTGAACATGAGATACTCCTATATCATTATTTCTCTAAGACTATTTGTTCTTACCATTGTTGACCTAAAGATAAAGAAAATTGAATAATTAAGACAAGGAACCTTTCCAAGAGATTCTTGAGGTAATGCATTGTCATCTACAACACAATTTTTTCACTCATTCAAATCAGTAATGATAGTGAAACAATGAAAAAATAGGGGGGATGATTTCATATGGTTTAGAACATAGAGAAAAACCCACTTTCCAATTATCTCATTGAAGGGAAACCCTAGAGATCTCAATGCAAAGGAGAAAGAGATCTTGCAATAGGGCTGCTCTAAGGTCTGATTGCAGACTAATGAGATACACTATGAAAAACTTGATCACCAATACAATGGTGTTCTCTCCAACTGTTGTTGATCGATTAGTCCTTCTTTGGATATTATAGAGTTATTTTATATTAATCATTTCAAGGAACAATCTTTCAACCAATGGATTTTTGGTGACTCTCTTGGGGATGAATTAAGAAAGATTCAGTACCTTGGTTTAGAAATTCCCAGTTACATGGAGTCCAAGCCTTATACCAGAAGTGACAAAAGGAGAGGCCTTTCTGATTAACAGCAGTTGGACAATTCCCTAATGGATAAAAATGAGTCTATTAAATTGGAAAAATGCTAAGGCTGAATTACCCACACTCCCCTATAAATAAGGGAAAAGAGGGCTACCTTAGGCATTCAAAATTGGGTGGTTGGAGTCTAGAGTTTCATAGTTCAAAGAGTCCATTAGAAATGAGAAAAATGAGTGGCCAAACAAATGATTCTTACCATTGTTGACCTAAAGATAAAGAAAATTGAATAATTAAGACAAGGAAACTTTCCAAGAGATTCTTGAGGTAATGCATTGCCATCTACAACACAAAATTTTCACTCATTCAAATCAGTAATGATAGTGAAACAATGAAAAAATGGGGGTGATGCTTTCATATGGTTTATAACATAGAGCAAAACCCACTTTCCAATGATCTCATTGAAGGGAAACCCTAGAGATCTCAATGCAAAGGAGAAAGAGATCTTGCAATAGGGCTGCCCTAAGGTCTAATTGTAAACTAATGAGATACACTATGAAAAACTTGGTCACCAATACAATGGTGTTCTCTCGAACTGTTGTTGATCGATTAGTACTTCTTTGGAAACTCAACAAATAACCAAGCATAATTCAATATTTTGGGTCATGTGTTCTAGATTCAGTGATTTGGGACTCATACGACACCTTGGGCGTACGATTCCCAGATCACTGAATCTGGAACACATGACCCAAAATATTGAATTATGCTTGGTTATTTATCGAGTTTCAAGATTATCTTGAAAAAAATGCATTGAATAAGGCTTGTGGATGCAAAATAAGACCAATTAGGGTATAAAGAATCCAAATTAATTAATAAAACCCTAGATTAGTTGTACCTCAATTAAAATTAAAAGAAAGATCACCAATACAATGGTGTTCTCTCCAACTGTTGTTGATCGATTAGTTCTTCTTTGGGAATTATAGAGTTATTTTATATTAATCATTTCAAGGGCCAATCTGTCAACCAATAGATGTTTGGTGACTCTACTAGGGACAAATTAAGAAATATTCAGTACCTTGGTTTAGAAATTCCCAGTTACATTGGAGTCCAAGCCTTATATTAGAAGTGACAAAAGGTGAGGCCTTTCTGATCCCATTTTTGATGCTGTGCAAAGAGGTGAATTTGATGAAGCTTTAAGGCTAAGGAGGAAGATCATATATATTTACATTGAAGCCAATTTAATTTTGAACATGAGATACTCCTATATCATTATTTCTCTAAGACTATTTGTTCTTACCATTGTTGACCTAAAGATAAAGAAAATTGAATAATTAAGACAAGGAACCTTTCCAAGAGATTCTTGAGGTAATGCATTGTCATCTATAGCACAAATTTTTCACTCATTCAAACCAGTAATGATAGTGAAACAACGAAAAGATGAGGGGGATGCTTTCATATGGTTTAGAACATAGAGCAAAACACACTTTCCAATTATCTCATTGAAGGGAAACCCTAGAGATCTCAATGCAAAGGAGAAAGAGATCTTGCAATAGGGCTTCCCTAAGGTTTGATTGTAAACTAATGAGGGGTTCACTACCAAGCTAGGGCTTGGAAAGGAAAATGCAATGCAAGAGGTAATGCTTAACCCTAATATGATGCAATCTTACACTAAATGCCTTGAAAATGCATGTAATATAGAATATAAAGTTGCAAGATGAACTGTGTGCACCTGGAAACTTGAAGGAGATTGAATGAAGATTTGAAATGATGGAAACACTAATTTTAACGTTGACTAAGACTCATACGCCAGACTGGGTGATTTAGTTTCAGATCTGGGTTTCTGTACAGAAACAAGAATTTGACAAATGGGTGTCTGAAACTGCAAAAACTAGAGAAATGACCTATACTAGGACTCATACGCTAGAACTAACATATAAGTCCAATTAGTGTTTTTTGAAGCTTCAAAGTCTGAATATGGTATTAAATGTCTTCTTTGTACTTCCCAATTGATTTTCAGATCTGAAACCCTGATTTGCAACTAGTAGCAGTCTTCTAAGTATCTCTAATGCAAGGCGACAACTTTGACAACTTTCTCCAAACTTTCTCTTCAATGTGTCTTCAACCTAGACCTAGAAATCACACACTAAAGAGAGGGAAAAATGTTATTTTGTTAGTGGAAAGTGGTTTACTTTGGTCAAACCCCATTTTGGTAATCAAACCTCAAAATGAAATGAAATAGGAATGAAGAATGACGAATGAACAAAATATGATGTTGCAACTCACCAAACCCTAGCAATAAAGTGCTACAAACATGTATGAGATGGCTCCAATGGATGTAGATCTTGACTCTTGCTTGAATGTGGTAGATCTTGAGTTGAACACTTGCTTGAATCATGAAACCCTACATCACAATTGTTAGCTCAAAAACTAACATGATGCATGAAGACTTTGACATGATACTTGAATAATGATCTGAAATGCTTGATAATATTCCCTTGAATGCTCTTGAATTCTCTTGTAAACACTTGAATGCTCTTGTGAACTCCAATTTTCTATATGCATGAATACTTGAATGCTTGGGGTGAAAATGAGTGAAAGAACCTTGTATTTATACTTAATTATGCAAAATTTCCCGAAATTACAACACTACAAGCCGACATTAGATCTAGGAGAATAAAATCCCACTAAGAATTTGAATTAATTTTAATTTTGGGCCACATGAGACTCATACGCCCAAGGTGGTGTATCAGTCCCATTAGGCATAATTTATGGGATCATTTTCAAAAATGCTTAGAAAGGTGTAAAATTAAGATTGGGACCCAAAACCCTAAGTGAGACTCATACGCCCAAGGTGGCATAGATGAGTCCCAGATCACTAAATTTGGGCCACACAACTTGAAAACATCTGAATTATAATTGGATGTTGATTTATGTTGGAATTATCTTAAAAAAAAATGTATTAAATGAGGCTTGTGGATGCAAAATAAGGCCAATTAAAGCATAAATAAACCCAATTATTTATGAAAACCCTAGAAAAGTGTGAAAGTGGGTTATAACACTTTACAACACTCTAAATAAAGCACCAATAAGCTCATTTAGTTCACAAGGGCTCAAGACCTAGTGTGAATGTGTCAAACACACTAAATCAAGGCAATATTAAGCTTAATTTAACAAGGAGGGCCCAAACAAGCAAGGAAAAGTAAAGGGATACCTTTTCCGTTGCCATAGATAGAAATATCAAAAATGCTTTATAAACACTCCTTGTAACTGTGCTCCTAGTATATGGTATAAGCACCATCTTCTTAGATTCCTATGGTTCAAGAAATGAATGAGAAATGACTACATTCCATATCTACTCATGTTTTTTATAATGACAATATCTCAAAAATTTCAGAAGGCCATTGTGGAACCCAAACTTGCTCATTTGTCTTAATTTCAGTATCTTCCCATTAACAAGAACCTCCTCCATCTATATGTCTCAAACCCTAGATACCTTTTTCAACGGTTATTCCGAGATTCTTAAACAACCTTTCTAAATTTACACTAGAACCTAGTCAAGAATTGATCTTGAATTTATGATCAATCCTTTATTACCACAAATCTTTTCATGATACAATGTTCATTTGGTGGATGGACCTGAGCTTCCAACCAATTTCACAATATACCAATTAAGATTTACTCTATCTAAAAATCGGAATGAATTTTTTTGCATGTGAACTTAAATCTTCCGATTTGTATGACCCGTCATCCGTTGGATGGAAGTCAAGTGTCAACTGTTTTGAAAATCTATAGAGATTGGAGGGAAATCTGTCTTCGCTATCTCTGTCACTGCACTCAAATTTGGGAAGTTTTCCTGAGATTGGTGTGAAAAGTAAAGCATGATATCATCACAGTCTCTGCTAGTCGTACAAAAAATAATTTACCTTTTCTGAACCGGCGACACGGCAACTTTAAATACCACTTTTCCATGTGCTCTCTGTAAAAGATTTGAATTAAAGTTAGATATGATTTGCGACACAACAAAATCTTATCATTTGATTTTGTCTAGGAAAAATTGTGGCTATACCCAATTTTAAATGAAGGCTGAACATTTAAAGTCATTCTCTTTATTGACTGTATTCGACTTTTTAAATTATTGTTGAGAATAGTTTACAGTTCTTCTAACAATTTATAATGTTTTTTTTCTGAGATCAATTTTGGATGTTTTTGCATATAGTATGGAGGACTAGCTCAAGGGGATGGAAAGGGTCAAAGAATTTGGGATAATTTTGTGCATAAGTAGGCTAGTAACAGTTATTTGAATGTGTTTCCTTTTTTGTTTATGTTTTCATAGGAAAAATTGTTTGGCGCGATGTTGATGATGATCAGTACGACTGTTATAAGGTTTATGCTATGAAATGAGAAATTCAAGTAAGGCTATTGACAATGTTTTACTATGGTTCTTAATAGAGGAAAGCTTTTAAAGACATTTTGTTTCCACAGTCCATATGATAGATAGTGAACAAGATTTCTAGATTAACTGTGTGCACAATTTTTTACATCAACGTTTCGGATCATACTCCATGATCCATCATCAGGATGAGGAACAAATAGAAGAAGGCTTTGTTTACTTCTTAAATAGTGGGGAATATCTATTAGCTAAATTAAGAGAAGACTAGGTATGGTTCCACAAACTCTCTCAAATGAGTATGGAGGTTTCTTATGTGATAAAATATAGAATTCATTTAAAGTTAGTACATTGTCTTCAAACATGTACATTCTTTCCATATAAAAATATTAATTTTTTGGAATAAATTAAGGATATATAAAAAATCATTTATTTTAATAATCTTATTTGTGAACACACTTTGGTCATTACACTTCCTTTTTTATCTTGTATTATGTCTTAGTATTATTTTCTTGCATAAGATTAATAAATTAATACTATTGAATATAATATTTTTTCAATGGTGGAAAATAAAATAATGTAATCAAATCTTGATATTGAGAGCATAATTTTATGCTCAACTCAATCTAAGAGGGGCTGTTTTTCCTTTCAAATTAATATTAAAAAAATATCATTAAATCTTTTAAGAGAAAACAAGCCTCTAAGATACATTTATCAATATGAATTCAATGATTGAGACACTCACTCTACTTTTTTAGCTTGCACTATTCATAACATTTAGTCATACAACATTCTTACAATCTTAGTACGTAGAGGACTTTGGTGAAGGTTTAAAATTTTGAAATTAAATCGTATTTTGGTAGTGCTTTTTATAATAAGTAAGGAAACATCAAAAATAGTTTATGGTTGGGTAATTTTACATGAAAAATATATCTTACTTATATTTGTGTTCAAGGCAATTTCACAAACACAATGCAACAATGGTATAGGATTTTTCTTGGTCATCAATATAAAAAATGCATTTGACCAAAAAACACAAGATAAATATGCAAAACTATTCTTGATTGGATTATTTTTATGACAAAACTATTTAGAGTAGTATTCCATCGACTAGTTCTACTAGTATTTCCACTAGCTAATAAACTACTTTCTAGTCTCAAAATAATACACAACATATGTTAACTTGCTAAAAAAATATATTAATTTGTAAATAAAAATTTGTTGATAAAAATAAAGGTAATAGTCATGTCACTTTATAAATAAGAAAGAGTCCATAGAACACTTGTGCTTTATTCATTCTTTAATGGAGCTTTAGTGACCACTTTATGAAAATGGCAACCATCAAATATTTTTCTCAAAACTACCCTTAAGATGCTTCAATATTTTGAAGAGATCCATTAACCATTATTTTTAACTTCATATATATTGGTAGAAAAATATTGTTTCAATTTTCTTCAAATTATATATAGTTATTTATAATTGAGCAATATAAAAGAGATATTCATATTTTCTAGTTACTTGCATAGGAAGATAGTTGTCATATTTGGTACATGTTAAATTTTAATAAAAAATATATTGCATTTAAAATATTTATAGTCTACATAATTCATAATTATAGAAAGAATATTTTTGGAAAAGATTGATGTGAAATTTTAAACCCATCGCACAAGAAAATAGTTGTCATTTTCGATAAGTGATATCTAGGTTTCTTAGCAAGATATACCAATGGCCCAAGTATTGTAACTAACACCCTTCATCCATGCACATTATAACATAAGAATTGGGGACCAAATATACAAATGTAGGATCATACTTGGTTGAACACAATCCCCATCACCAAATACATTAATAAATGCCCTTGAAATCATCCTCCAAATCATCTATATAAAGTTATCTTGAATTCTATTATTCTAACATTGTTCATTTACCAACATCTTATGTTCTTTCTATAATCAAGAGATTCTATATGAACCTAGATGCCATAATATTTTAAATCTCAATTTATCAACCATCTAATTTTACCCTAGATTATATATATTTCTATTATTGGTGATAACCTCATAATGTTGATCCTTAACCTTTCCTACATAGTCCTCTATATGTTTCTCCTTTATATTAGTTTAT
The DNA here is from genome assembly GCA_007258455.2 of Sequoia sempervirens. Classification (NCBI taxonomy): domain Eukaryota; kingdom Viridiplantae; phylum Streptophyta; class Pinopsida; order Cupressales; family Cupressaceae; genus Sequoia; species Sequoia sempervirens. The sequence continues at coordinate 210,007,307 of VDFB02271358.1, forward strand.
CTCAATCCACACCATCATGTTTCAACAAAATTCTTTCCATGACAATAATTGACCTCTCTTTGGTTCAATATTAGGCTTTTCCATCCACTTGATTCTTCATCAACACGTGTAACACTTGCACATCCTTCATGTCCCTTTTTATTATTGCCACGACATTGGGAATATTCAAATGCTCTATTCCATTCTAGTCTACATCTAAGAAAATTTAATCTAAATGATCTTCCATTTCCTCTACCATATCTTTCATATCGAATATTCTTTCATTAGGGTATGAATTGCTACTTCCTCTTACCTCAATATCTTCATTATAGGGTGTTCTAACAGTTACCTTAATATCTTCATTATAGGGAATTCTATCACTACCATCAATGTCTCCCACCTATTTATGTTATCTTATTTCAAATCTATTTTCAATATATTTTATTCCTCCTTAAATACAACTTGATATGCATCTTCAACTATCTACAACCTCACCATACTCAATTCTTCTTGAATAGCTTGTATCAATCCATTAATCTATCTTACAACTTTTTCCATGCCTTCTTGTTAGTAAAATGATCACAGAGCAATATACCATAAAATGAATGCAAAAATATAATATAAAAAATGTACTGACATAAATATATATGCTTCACTTGATATGGGCTACGTCCATGGAGAAATAACTAGTCCTTTGTTTTATTTATCCAAAAAATGAAGGGATATAACATACAACACATTTGATGTAACTTCATCTTCTCTCTATCATAGTTTCCTCTCACAATATAATACAATACAATACTTATTCATAATAGAAGTTCCTCATAAAGGGGGTTACCTTGTAGGGTAAGAAAACCCCACATAATCTATACAGTTAGATTTGTGACCTAATGATGAAAAATCTATATTTATAATAAAAAAATATGTGTAAAAAAAATGGCTTTCAAGTGCACTACCATTGAACCTTTGGACCCCATAAAAGGGGTACCCCCTTGCACTCATTCTCACTCAAATTTAAATTATATATATATAAACCAATAAGATTAGGATCCCTAAAAAATAATATCCCACTTAGAGACTAATCACGAAAGCTCCATGAAGATAATCATGCCCCACCAACAATCTCCAACTTTGAGATTGATTAGAACAACCCAACTACTATTGCATTTGCTAGACTAGGCTCCAACTTTAGACTTGGAAAGTTTCTCATCTTCACCATCATCCTTGAAGGCCAATTGAAATTGAGCAAGAAATCAATTTCTATTGATTTATTATCTTTGTCAACATGTTTGTATGATTTTGGATAGTCTGTATTTTTTCTAGGTTCAATTATCCATCTTCCAAAAACTAATCGTAATGATATTTGAGATGGATATGTTTAGTCAAAGAATGAATGGTTGAGTTCTTTGCAAGATGAATGAAACTCTATCTATCACTATACAACTTGCTATACTCCTACTTCTTTCCCATTTCCTCCATAAACCTTTGTAAGTAAATCATCTCTTTAATATTCTTTATAGTATTGACATTCTCCAATTTTTTTGTTGAAATTGTAACAACCTTGTTCAATCTTGATATCCAAATTACCACTATTCCACATTCTATAGTAAAGAATACTTTTTGGTTCTCCTCCTTCTATCTATATCACCTATCAAATCTGAATCAACATATCCCTATAAAATAGAGTTATAATCTCTAAAACATAATTCTTTGGTAGTAGTACCTCTCAAATACCTAAAAATTCACTTTACTACATTCTAGTTGTCTTTTCCTAAATTGTTCATATACCTAATCACAACTCCCATTACATGTGTAAGATTTTTCCTTGTACACACCATGACATACATCAAACTACCAACTGTTGAAAAGTATGGAACCTTGGAAATGTAGTCTATCTCCTTATTTTTATTCAAACACATATCCTTAGACAATTTGAAATGGTTTGGAAAAGGTTTACTAACTAATTTCACATCCTAAATTTGAGACAATGTTAATGCACAACTTTTCCTATCTCTTGTTATTCTCATATACTAATTATTTTATTTTCATAACCTAAATCCTTCATCACAAATTAATTTGATATATTTTATAAGGTATCTGTTGGCAACACAAGGGAAAACAACTAAGAGGGTGGGTGAATCAGTTGTCACATAAATTATACATATTAAACTTATTCTCAAATTTGATAAATGATCATGAAAGCATAAACCATCACCACATCAAAAACACACATAACACCAAGATTTTTATGTGGAAACCCTGTTAGGGGAAAAACCACAGCGGGAAAAACCATCTCCCAGTGCTTGTAGTGAGGCTCTTGACTTTGCAATCCTTTTGAGGAAGGATTCCAATTGTTCTCCATTTTTCATTTTTAGGCCATGTAGTTGACTCTGCAAATTTAGGATCTAATTTTGATTCTTGGCCTCATATATTATCTTGAGCTTGTCCCATGCATCTTTGGCTATGGATGAGCCTCAGATGAAAGGATGAACTTCATCAGACACACTGAACAAAATGATCAATTTTTCCTTTCTGTCGGCTTGATCAAATTTATTTTGTTCATTAGCATCTATTTTGTGACATGTTGTGGTTCCACTAACAACCACATCCCAAAATTCTTCAAACTCAAGTTGAGTTTTTAGTTTGGTCAAGTCCATGTGGAATAGTTATTTCCATGTAGTAGCTGAGAATCTGGAAGAAGAAATTTTGGAGAACTGCTAGCCATTTTGTTAGCACAATAAAATGTTTTTATAAAGCAGGTGTTGGTCCTAGCTTTAAAAATGCATCTTTATAAGATGAATAATGTTAAAAAAAAAAAAAACAAAAACATCGACATTGACAAAACTAGGTATAAAATAAAACACCCCTTAAAATTTCAAAATTATATAGACTTATAGGGAAAATCAAATAAGAAAATGTGACTCCCTAAATAATATTTTCTCCCTAAATCAATGACCAATAAGAAACCATGAGAATATACCAATAATCCACAAATAAATACCTCAAAACTGGCACCAACAAACTACTTGACATGAAACATCGATCAAACCTCACAAACGGGCTTGCAAACAATATCAACACCAATATACAATGCACTCTCCAAAATGAAGGGGTCCACCAACGACCAAACAGTGAAGGGACCTGCTTGAGAGTAACAGGTGCAGGCTTGAGAAAATGGTGGTCAATGAGGATCACACATTTCAAACTGTGCTCAAAACGAATGAGAGAAGAAGTAAAGGCTCCAATAGTGTCAAAGGCAGAAAATAAAACTTCCTACGCAAGGATGAATGCTTTGTTCGCTGATCTTCCTACGCTGATTTTAGCACTCGCTTCTCCTTCCTTCACAAGCTTCAGCATGCCAGATGGTATGATCTATTACTTTCTTTCAAATGCATTGACTCTATCTACAATGTGCCTCTTATCTTATCGCAGGCCCTCACTTGGGAAGAGTGCAAATTTATGTGGATGGATATAAATGGTAGCCTTGAAAAAACTATCACTCCATCCACATTGATCTTCTCCAAATTAGCATCTCTGAAGGAAGTTGCACGGTTTGAATAAATCTTCAATCAATGACATATTCTTCACTCTCAGGCGGCGACTCCTTCTTGCATCAGCTATCTCTAGCGATTTGCATATACCTTGTGGTAGATAAAAATTATCTTTGGAAGCTCCTTGATTAGCGACAGTGACCTCCTATCAACATTCAATCCTTCAAATCATTTTGACTATACTATATCTACTAACCCGAGTCTCAAACATCAGCCTCTTAGAAAATAACTCACATAAATGGAGAAAATAAAGCCATAATTCAAGCCAATATATTTTCTCCAGAATAAGATTTTAAAATATGTAATCCAAAATATTCATCTGAGCCAAGGAAAAATAGGTGAAACCCAAGAGGCGTAACAACAATCACAACATACAAAGAAGAATCACACCCACGATATTCTCACTACTCTGATACCATATCAGATTTTGTGGAGCAATCGAATGATTTGCTTTACATTATGAGATATATTTATACATGAAGGAAAATAATAACCTGTGTATGCATAGGTTCAACAAATAGCTTAAATAAGCGATCAAACAATAACAAACCCAAACCAAATAATAAAAAGCAAAAACAAACACTAGATAGGACAAACCATATGGGTAGTGATGAAATATCCAACACATCCACTATATCTTAGCTACCACATCTTGTCTCTTGCATTACATCCACATATCTAATCCTTTCTAATTCCTCCAACCTCCCTTCAAACTTGATAAGGAAAAGGTAAAAATATTTATGAATTCTTTGGTATTTCCACACATCCACCCATCACAAACATCCTTTGTATCCTCAATTCAATGAATCTCTTACTACCTTCACCTATCAAGATATTCTTATTCTTACCTCCCTAGCCTAATCCCAATTTTACCCCACATCCTATTTTGTTAGAGACATACCCAACACTTCACCACTAACCTTATAAAATGTTAGGGGAAACTCATCCTCCGTATATTATATAGATACTCTTTATGCTCACATTCCCTCTATCTAGCCACCATAAACATCATCCCTATCCTACACCATCATACCATCATGCATTGCTACAAGAATACCACTACCTCATCATACATAAAATATTTAGAGTGGGGCATCCTATTCCTACATGACATAGTACTTGGATATAATATTTTACCCCTCTATATATTCATTATAATCCCCCTTTATTTCCACTCACAACTCACAATCTGTTTATCTCACCTCATCCTATCGTCTCGTAATATCTTGTCCCTAGACTTATCTTTCCCCTTGTCATTAGTCTCAATCTAAAAGCTACCTCCATGTAATATAATGCACCCCCTATCACTCCAACACTCCTAGCAATCCCAATGTTGAAATAAAACATTAATCCATGAACTTCTCAATAAAAAATAAAATAAAACCATCCAATTAGATCCTTTGGTCATATTCCTAGCCTTATTGCAGGCCTTAATCAAATTCTAACCATAATCATTGAAATATGTCGTTCACAATCCTCATGTTTTTATTAAAATATTTCATTCCCACATCAAAAAAGCTCTTCATCATTAATTGATCAATGCTTGGTTTTTCAACTTGACTAGGCAACATCATATTTATCTTTGAACTTTTTTGTTCATGCATGTTTTGCTATTGTGTATATTATTCATTTATCGTACATTTTTATTAATCCTTATAACCTACCTTCTACAATAGTATTATGGTATTCCATATCATGGAATTTCTTTGCAACATATGGTTTCTTTTGATTTTTTCTATGCACATGGCACATCATCACCTTGGTATTTTATGCCTTGGTACCTAATGCCTAGTGCTATATCAAATAAATATTGCTCAATCCAATACAACATAATTAATCATTCCAACACTATCTAATGTTCTCTCTTTCATCCCCACCACATCCATATCTTATCACATCCCTTCATTTATCATCCCTTATCCCTTCATCATTTTATGATGCATCCATCAACCTCTTCTATCCCATCTTGAATCCTTGCTCCTCATCTATCTTACATTTTTTCATCCAAATTTAGAGCACACCTATGTTCTCCAAACCCACATGTCTTGTCAAGGGAGAATTATCATCCCTATCATCATGTTTCTCCTAGTCACTCCTCCTTTGAATGACTAGGGAGTCTTCCCTAATCAAAGAATATTCTTACAATATTCTCACCTGACCAAGAATCATGTTTAATTATTTTTTGAAATGATATTAATGCACCATCTTAAAGAGACAAAATATAGACACCTAAAATTGACACATCATAATTTCCACGACAATAATGATACTCATTCAACTATTTACTCTATAATTTATTAAATAAATCCAAAATTATCCACTTTTCATCATATTATCAATTAAATAATATTTTAATTTAATTAATAGGATCGCCACTCATCCACTTTTCATGAATATTAAGCTAACCCTATTCCTAGCACTAATCATTTATTGATGAGGGGGCTACTCCACCCAACACCCACAAAACACACCAATAGATATCAACACAAAAAGTGCAGGACAAAAAATAAGCCACTTTATATTACTTTCAAAAAATAAAATTACAGATTCAAAAATTACAATGCTAGATCCACATGGTCTTGATTCACTACAAGTAAAAATCAACTTTGTAAGAAAAATCTATTATTTGGAGCCACCTCCTGTAACCTTCACTCAACCCTTTTATTTGACACCAAGAACTACCTTAAAATTTTCTAAAAAGTGTAACTTTCCCTTTTGTTTTTGGCAACAAAATTCCAACTGTTTGATTTCCCACCTAAGAAGATATTTTACTTGTTAGTTTATTAAGTTTATCTTAGGTTAAATTAATTGGGTGGTTTTGTTTCCTGTATTGGGAAGTTTTCTACCCATCACCTTTTTCACAACTTTAAAAGCCTGTACAATATGTAATTTTATCATCTCAAATCTATTCACTCATATTTGGTGAAATGGCCTTGTGTAGCCTCTCTCATTTCTTGTTGTGAAGGATTTTCTCTTGCAAATGGTGCTCTTGGGAGGTGGATGACACCAACATGGTATCAAAGCCAACCATTTTGCAATCCTTCCTTGAGAGTTTTCATTGAGTGTTTGAGAATGCTTATTTTTTCAGCATTTGAAATTTGTCAAATTTGAAAATTACCTTATTTATTTTTTATTTTTCCAATTTTTCCTATTGCTATTGAAATTTGAAATTGAGCTACTATGTGAGCAACTGATTCTTGGCCTGGGCATTGGAGTCATCTACAAGGCTTCTTTTTGTGCTAGGAGGCATTTTATTTTATGTAGGATTCTATCTTCTTGTGCAGGCTTCAATTTGAATCTCCGCATGTTTCATTTCTTCTAGGAGGTGCTGAAATTTTAGTTTACCAAGTAGCGATTTTCAATTGTAGCATTTGATTTGATGTTGGGAGCCACTATATGCAGTTTTTAAAACCCTTAAGTTGTGAATCAATAAAGGAGGAAACAATTTCATCTGTTGAAAGTGCATTTCAGTCTATTTTCCATTTCCTATTTGGCTGTGTATAGTTTTTTAATGATTGGAGACCCACGTGATTTTCCTGAAGGCTTGAAACTTGTAGAGAGGTGATTCTTTCTTATTTGTGAAGGCCACGAATCCTTTTCTAGGCATGATTTTCCTATTGCTGGGCCAATTTTTTTTGAAGATTAATTTGTTTTGAGATGACATCTTCATTGTTTAGGCCACTTTGGAGGAATGATTCAGACCATTAGAGGCACAAAGGAAGGGGAATATTGATCTACCTTTGGAGGCTGCAAACTTCATCTGCAGGTCATGGGTTTCAAATTGAAGGAGACCCATATTGAATTTACTGTGTGCTGGCGTGATTCCTTTTGGTGATTGCAATTTTTGGCTTTGAAGGAGGCTTTTGGCATTTAATTTTTCTCCAAGGGCAGGTTGTGTTTTATCATTTGGAGAGGTCCTATCAGAGAATTGATTTGATTAGGCATCATTCTTTTTCAAACTTTATATTTAATAAAGTTTCCCCTAAAAATTTAGGGTTCCAAAGTTTCACAACCTAGTAGAGTGGGCCCAATTTTGAAGCTTTTGAAGTTGTTGAAAGAATTATCCCACATTGATAGTGGTGGATGGTTTTTTTCTATTTAAATAACATTGTAGTGCAATTGGTTGTTAAGAACAAGTCTCATAGATGGTTTCTCGTGTGTAGTGATTGGTGTTGTTGTGCTCTTTGGAGTTGCTTGGTGAATTAATTTGAGACTTGGCTTCGTGATTTGGCATGAGAACCCAGTAAGGTGTTTAATTTTTTGCTCAATTTTTTTACATGAACTCAACCCTTTTTTGCATTATTGCTTCCTAAAGAATTTTAGAAAGGCTTCATTTGTAGTATTTGGGAGTTTCTAATTGTTGTGAAGATTAATTTCTTTGTATTCTTGGAGATTTGTCGTAGTTCATTATGGGGTTTTCATTTCATCCTGCTATGATTATGTTGAAAACGAGAAACTATAAACAATAGAGAGATGGTATCATAAAACATTTCATATGGCTTCATTTATTGCCACATTTATATAATCTTGTTCCCCTTCTTGGACCTGATAGTAAGAAATTTTCATGGAATTGACAAAGGGATCATGTCCTAGGAGTTATTGCAATGCATATTGATGATGCCACTTTGAATGCTATTGATCATTTTGAGTGTCCTCATATTATTTGGACTAAAATTTGGGAAATACATGGCGATCTTGATACTCAGCTATTCCTAGATGATCTTGTTTTAGATTGTCTTGTGCCTCTTCATATTTTAGACATGATACCCTATGATCATGCTACTATGCAGAAGTTTGAAGTTTTGGAATACTTTGAGTCTTCATATGAGGATGATGAGGGTTCTTTAGATGCTCCTTCTCCATTAGGGATAGTTGATGTACCTTCACCTTCATTGATTCATTGTGTGGAGTCATTGATTAAGGTTCCTATCATTCCTGTTTAGTAGGACCATTCATCTTGTGTTCATGATTCACTGAGCACATCCAGTGATTCATTGCAACAAGTATTTCATTGTCTTCCTGATTGGGATTCGTCTTTTCCAGACATTGGTTCATTGTTCATGGAATCTCACATTTCTGACTTGGAAGACACATTTGAGGATATATACCTCCTATTTGATGACAGTTGTGGTTGAATTGTTGTCACTCCATCTCAGTCCCTGGAGAATGTATAGAATCAATTTCTAGTGGTACCTTGTTTGTCACCTCCTATTGTGATTGGGCATGTTCCTGATTGGTTTGTGGCATCATTTTCCAAGGTCTTGATGACACATGAGAAAATTTAAGAGACATCATCATACATTTTCATGATTCTTTCTTTTGATTCCCATATGAAGTGGGAAGCATTCCTGCATTTGTACTTGGTTTTGTTTCTTCCAAAAGGGAGACAAGTTATTTGTCGACATTGGATTATGTTTTGTCTTCAGAAACTTACCATTTTTGCAAGTGATTACATATTATGGGGGGGCTACATAGTCTCTCTTTCCCTCTTATTTGGGGGGGGGGGAGAATTTATTGTATATAAATGATGTATGTAGTCCTTGGGGGGTGTTATTGAGTCCTCCATCCATGCATCATTTTTTGTTTTTTTTTCTCTCTTTTGGAGAGGGTATTTTTCCCATAGTGTTTTTTCTCCTTTTCTCTAGTTGTGAAAGATTTATTTTTTGCATTGTAAATGGGTACCTAACATGGTTGTATAGCCAGGACCCATATTACATCTTCATTCTCTCTAAGTTTGCACTTAAGGGGGGGTTTTAGTGTGTTAAATTTATCTTAGGGTAAATTAACCGAGTGGTTTTGTTTCCCATATTGGGAACTTTTATACTCGTCACCTTTTTCACAACTTTAAAATCTTGTACAATATGTAATTTTATCATATCAAATTTATTCACTCATATTTGGTGAAATGGCCTTGTGTAGCCTCTCTCATTTCTTGTTGTGAAGAATTTTATGTTGCAGATGGTACTTTTGGGAGGTGGATGACATTGACATTATTGAAATTTACTTTTTAGTGGCACAACTTCTTAGAGCCATAAATTTTGACTCGAGTGATCAATTTTTTATTATAATATATCATTGGAAAGCTCTCGAAGAGTCGAAGAGATCTACAATGTTGAAACAATACAAAGATCATTTCTCATTTTTTGAGATTTTTCAAGGCTTCTAAGATTTTTAAATTTGAATTTGAATCTATATTGGAGAAAATTCTCAAGAAAAAAATTTTAATATCTCTGAAACAGTACATGATATTGAGATGATTCTTCTCCCATTGGATACATTTTTCAATACTACTCCTTGGAGTAAAATTTTCAGGTCCATATGAGCTCATTTAGGCTATCTTATTGAAAATAGTAGGTGCCTATTTTTCACTTTTTTTGACTTCTAACTATCTTACACCCCTTAAGTTCCATCATGGGACTTAAATAAATAAATAAAATAAGGAAAAAACCATTTTTTTTGGGTGATGCAAGATTTCCCCTACACCACTAGATGATCTTGCATCTGACACCTAGGGTAATTTGAGAATTGAACCTATCACTTCTCTGGTTTTGAAAGAAATCCAAGATGGTCAATCGCTACCTTAGACAGTTCCATGATGAACATTCAATAGGCATTCCTTTCCATTTAACTAGATATTCTTCATACTACCTTTTTCTTGTACTTCTACCCACATAGCTATCCAATATTTCTTATATCTCTTCCTTTTCTAAAGTAGGTGTTGGAATATTCCATTTTTATTTTATTAGTCCATCCTCCATATCTCCTTCATGATACTCTATCAAATCAACAATGTTGAACATAGTAGAAATGTTTATTCCACTTGATAATTTTACCTCATAATCATTTCCTAAATCATGCTTCCTCAAGATCTTGTATGGTATGAATTTATTTATTTTCAAATTGTTATACATTCCCATTGGGAACCTTTCTTTACTCAAGTGAACCATGACTTCATCTTTGACCTGAAATTCCTTAAATCTCATTTTTTGATCAACCTTAGCTTTGTATTGAGAATTCATCTTATTGATGTGATTCCTTACCTCTTCATGGAATTCCTTTAGGTGATTTACAAAGTATTCTACCTTGGCACTACTCTTTTCCCCTTTTTCCATCTGCCTCAACTTAGAAGCATTCCTTGGACTACTCCCATATACAATCAAGAATGGGGATTTACTAGTACTCCTATTGAAATAATTGTTGCAAGAAAATTTCTCCTATGGTATGATCAAATTATCCCATCCCTTGGGCTTCTCTCCTACTAATAATCTCAATAAGTTTCCAAAAATCCCATTCACCACCTCCATTTTTCCATCAATTTATAGATGGTGTGCATAATTGAACTTCAAATTTTCCTTAAACTTCTTCCATAATGTCCTCGAAAAATAACCAACAAATTTGGTCTCTTTGTCTAAAACTATACTCTTTGGTAGACCATGTAGTCTCACCACCTGTTTGAAAAAAAACTGTACAATGTGAACAACATCATTGGTCTTATGACATGGAATGAAATGTCCCATTTTTTTAAAAAATGTCAACCACGACAAATATTGAGTCATGTCATTTATGTTTTCTTGGTAAACCAAGAACATAGTCCATGCTAATATCTTCCCATGGCCTCTTTGGTATAGGTAATGGATTACATAGTCTAGTATTCTAACTTACTCCCTTAGCCATCTGGCATACTCTACAACTTTGTACAAACTTCCTCACATCTTTTTATAACTATGTCTAGAATAATTCTCACTATCTAGATTAGTGGTCTTATCTCGACCAAAATGTCCAGTCAATCCTCCATTATGATTATCATTGATTAGGTTCTCTCATAGAACTCCTTGTTATGCACAATTAGCTTCCTTTAAACAACATCCCATCTTAAATTAAGAAATCCAACCATTTTTTCCTATCCAAAGTAACATGTTCCAAACAAGCCTTCCAAGCTTCTACAAAGTCTTGATGTTCAGGATACAAACTCTTGAGTTCATTGAACACAACAACCTCTATTCTCATCTCTATCAACAAATTTTTCCTTCTACAAAAGGAATTTGCAAATTTGTTCGACCTTTCAATCCTATGCTTCAAAACAAAAGTATCTCTATAAAAACTCAACCCATTTTAAGTGGCTTTGATTTACCTTTCCTTGACTATTAAGATACTACAAAGCTTGATGATCAATATATAAAACAAGTTCTTTCAACAATAGATAGTGCCTCCATTTCTTCTAAGCCTAAACTATAACATAAAACTCTTAATCATAGACATAATATTTCTTTTTAGAATCATTCAATTTTTCACTAAAAGAGGCAATGGGCTTACCTTCTTGACTTAAAATAGCTGCTATAGTAGTACCAATAGCATCATAATCTACCTAAAATACCTTATTGAAATATAGAAGTACCAAAATAGGTTTCTCCGTGACTTTCTTCTTCAACATATCACAAATCATGGCTACTCCTAAAGTCCACTTAAAATCTTTTCTATCCCCTCATTGCTTCAGTTAGAGATGTAGAAATGATACTAAAATTAATAATAATATTTGTGTAAAAACTTGCTAGACCATGATATGATCTTACCTATAGATAAAACTCCTCGAGATAGGCCATTCAATGATACTACTCACCTTCTCACATCCATTTTAAGAACCTCCACTGAGATAACAAATCCCCAATATACCAACTCTCTCTTCACAAAAATGAATTTATTTTAGATTAATTAGCAACTTCTCCTCCCTTAACTTCTCAAAACCCCTCTAGATATGCATCAGGTGCTCCTCCAATGTCATTGAAAATAAAATATAATCTAAATAAACAATAACATTTTTTTCTAAAAATTATTTTATCACCTCATTCATAAGCCACATAAATATACTCAATGCATTGGTTAACCCAAATGATATGACTAAACATTATTACAAACCCTCTTTAGTCTTGAAGGTTGTCTTCCACTCATATCCTTCTCTTATATGAATCTGATGATACCCACTGTTCAAGTCAATCTTCATGAAGTAATTGGCTCCACTCAAACAATCCATAAGGTCGTCCATCCTTGGTAATGGGAATCTTTATTTGATTGTAAAATTGTTAATGGCTCAAGAGTTTGTACACATTCTCCATTCTCCATCTTTATTTAGTGCTATTACAACATGTACCACACATGGAATCAAACTCTCTTGAATGAATCATTTCTTCAATAACTCTTGAACTTGTTTATTCAACTCCTCATTCTCTAGAGGAGTCATTCTATGGGTTTCCTTATTTGGAAAATTGGCTCTTGGTATCAAATCCATTTGATGACTAATCTTCCTCATAGGTGGCAAACCATCAAGTATATCACTTGACAACTTGTCATTGAAATCCTCTAACAAATTTGAAATTTCTATTGGTATATGTTCACCTTCTTCTTTATTAACTCTAGGAAAAAATGTATAACACAAATGCTCGATCTTCATACCATTCAAAAAAATTCTACTAGATCAACTAAACAAATTATGATACTATTACATACCACAAGAATGGAATTATGATTATTTCTTGACATAGGCAATCCTTGCACAAAGTCCATACTTATGACTTGCCATTTCCTCTCTGGTATGTCATGTGGATATAACAAGCTTGTAGGATGATGATTCTTTTCTTTCACCCTTTGAAATTACAGACACCTAGCCACAAAATTAGCAACATCTCCTTTCATCCCTTTCAAGAATATAATGGCTTCACATCTACCATCATTTTGGTCACTCTAGGGTGTCCAGAGTACGGTGCTTCATGTAATTCTTTCCATACCAGATTCCTTAATTCCACTATGTCAGGAACATACATCCTACCCTTATATCTAAGTAATCCATTAGGTTCAAAATGAAAACCCTCATACCTAGAATCTTGTGGATTATTAGCAAGTTCCTGCTTGAATTGCAAGTAGTACTCATCCTCTTTGCACTTTTGCAACACTCACCCCTTAAAGTTAGTTTGAATCGTTACTATTGAAGCAATATGACATCTTTGAATCAAGGTATCAACAATTCAATTTTCTTTCCCTTTCATATAACTAATATTGAAATCATATTCAGCTATTAACTCCGACCATCTTCTATACCTAGCATTTAGATTAGGTTGAGTGAAAAGGTACTTTAACTCATTATGGTCAATTTCAATTCAAAGGGTTTCCTTAACAAGTAGTGCCTCCACATCTGTAATGTGTGAACCATAACTACTAACTCTAAATCATTCAATGCATAATTTTCCTCATAGAGTTTTAGATTTCTAGACTCAAGCAATTACTTTCCGATATTGCATTGACACGCCCCCTAAATGTTCCACGCATGCATCTGTGATAACCACAAAGTTACCCTCAGGATCTGGTACTTTCAAGATCGACGCAGTGGTCAACTTCTCTTTAAGTAGATAAAAGGATTCTTGGCACTTTTTAGTCCACTCAAATTTCTTTCCTCTTCTTTGCAAATAAGTAATTGGAAAATCAATCTTGGAGAAGTTCACAAAAAAGTTTCTATAGTACTTGGCTAGACCCATAAAACTTCTAACCTCAGACACATTCTTGGGTAGAGGCCACACAAGTACTGCCTTGATCTTAGCAATATCTATGAAGATTCTGACCGCTAAGATTACATGCCGTAGATAATGCACTCCCCTTTGAAGGAAAGTACACTTAGATATTTTACCATACAACTTGTGCTCTCTTAAACTTTGTAGAACTATCTCTAAATGTCTACAGTGATCTTACTAATCCTTAGAATAAATTAAGAAGCCATCTAGAAAAACCAAGAAAAATTTATCTAGGGAGTCTCTAAATACACTATTCATTAGATTCATGAATGTGGCAGGTGCAATTGTCAACCCAAAAGGTAAACTGTGAATTCATAGTGTCCATATCTGGTTCTAAACATAGTCTTAAAGATATCTTCATCTCTAATTCTTAGCTAGTGCTATCCAGATCTCAAATCTATCTTTGAGGATATAGAAACACCTCTCATTTGATCGAAAATATCATCAATGTGTGGTAATGGATACTTATTCTTCACCGTTGCTTTCTTAAGCATATGATGGTCAATGTACAAATGAAAAGTCCCATCCTTCTTTTTCACAAAAATAACTGGAACTCCCCAAGGTGAAACACTTGGTCTTATCAACCCTTTTGACAACAATTCATCCAATTATGCCTTAAGTTGCATTAGATCGGTTTTCATCATTCTTTAGGGCACATTGGAAATAGGTTCAGACCTTGGAATTATATCTATAGAGAAATCAAATATCCTCTTCGGTGGTAATCCAAGTAACTCATCTAGAAATACATCTAATTTTTTTCTCAATATAGGATATCTTTCCATGTCTGACATTCTAGTGTCATCTATCTCACTGTCTCCCATCTCTTGGAAACTTTGGAGATCTAAGTTATCATAAATTTCTTCAAGTTCTTCAAGATTAATGGAAAAGAGTTTACACCCTTTCTTCTCAATCCTCACTAGTTGCATTGCTGAGATTTGATGAATCTTCACCTCTCTAGGTATCTCTTGGAATTTTACTCGATTACCAAGATCATCTAGGAATTCTATAGTTTTCACATGGAAGTATACCTTATCCCTATGTCTCCACAACCAATTCATACCTAAGATAACACCATAGGATCCTAAAGGTGCAACATAAAGGTTTACATCAGTAGAGAAACAAGGTAGCTCTATCCTAGCCTCAAACAAACATTGTTCCACCTTTGCTCTTGTCTGGTTTGCATACTCTACATCTCAAGACATTGCCATGTGTCCAACCTTTCCACATAATTGTTTAGCTGCTCTAAGTGAAATGAAATTCTTAGTTGCACCCATAAAAATAAGAACTGAAATGGGTAAACCAAAAAAACTACCTAGAGTTTCAATGGGAGTTGCCTAATACTCTGCTTGACAATCATCCAATGTTGCATGTATCCTCTTTTGGAACATTGCTCGTTGAGTTGGTAGTGAAATTTTGGAAGGCTTACTAGGATAATTTCTAGCAAAATGGTCTCCCCCACAAGTATAGCATCTCGTAAAAGGTACCTTCTTCTTCATGAGTTCTCTAGATCCACTAGTGTTTCCACCAACATTATTAGTATTTCCTTGGTTGGAAACATTCATCTTTCGATCCCTTCTTGAATCTTTACCACTATTACGGTTGCCTTTTCCCCCTTGCTTAGATACATTTTTCACAACCTCCACCTTCTTTGGAGTTGGCTTGTCAAGAATCTCCACATCCTTCCTATGATCTCTATTTTCTTGACTACTAGAGGTAGCTCCAAGCTTCCACTCTTGCTTAATGGCCTTCTAATATAAAATATCCATAGTTTCTAGGCCATGTATATCCACTTCTCCTTCAATTTGGTTGTTAAGTCCCATTATAAATTTTCTAATGCGAAAGAGCTTATCCTTATGATATATAGGAACATAACGCATAAGTCGGGTAGACTTCTCCCAATATTCACAAGATTGGGTTTTATTTGAATGTTTTTATCCATGTTAGACTAAATTATGTTATCAACTATCTTATGGAAGCATTAGAAATGGAATTCATACATAAAGAATTCTGCACAAGATTAAGCATACACTTTTGATAATTTTTTTTTTTAATTCATTTCACAAGGATTTCAATATCCTTTGATTATATGGAGCAACTATTCAGATAGTCTAGTGAAGAGTATCCCTCATCTTCACTCTATGACACATAACTTAATGTAGTTTATCTTATAGATTGAGATCCTTGTTCATCTCTATCTTTATGTTCATCCCTCATTTGTTCATACCTATCCTAGATTGGAGAGTAGCCTTCAGATTTATCACCTGATACATAGTTATGAGGTTCAGTGCCAATATGGTGTTCATCAACAATATATTCTACCTTTTTCATAGACATTTGTTCATTACACTATTTCACATATGACTGATCTAGAGGTACATATCCCTTGGACTCGTTACTTGAGGAAATTACTATTACTTCAGACAATGGAAGAACTCTAAGGTCTCTAAAGATGAATGTCAGACTGACGCTTCCCTTTGAGGGCATATTCTTGGAAAGTGATAATGACTAAGATTTTTTTGGTGAAAGGGAAGGCATATTTTAAATAGCCTCCATCTTCATCTTCCCCTTCACTTCATTGATCCACTAATCTCAGATGCACCATCCTAGAATAAGAATTCAAAACATTAGATAACGTTGGAAGGAAAGAATGACAAGCTTATAGGTTCCAGAGCTAAAATTGGTAGCTCTAATACCACATGTAATATGCCAAACATTCATTGAAGTAATTTTCCTCAATTTTTACTGTAAAAAGTAAATATATCTATGTAACATGCCATTGAAATAAAAAAATTCCTTTCTTTATTGAAAATATATGAACAAAGATGTTGTACAACATACAATAAGGATTTCCGTTCCATTACAATTCTCCTTAAAGTACAATATTTCAATGAAATAAAAAACTACATACATAGCTCCTATGAGCTTCATGATATAAGATATAGATGGTCCAAGAATCTTCCTATCAAAACCTTGGTCCTCTGTCACTTGTTGAGGAGAAGAAACATCACTCAAGTGATTTTCTTCCAATCACAGACTCATATGTAGTCCCCCACACATCAATCAATGATAGATGGCCCTACCCTTTGACGAAGGTATTGGTTGGGTAATCCTGTATGACATACCACTCTGAGCTTAGTGTTGTGTCCTACATGACTAGGATTTTATAACCTACACTAGGTATCCCTCATGCATTAGAATAGACATGGTGAACTAATAGTGGAGTCTCAGCATCACACTATCGACAATGGAGACATCAGATTTTCACACTACTTTGGCCAAAGTGTTCTCACTCAGTATAATCAAGTGATGGTCTACCATTCACCTAAACTATGGAAAGCTCATTTTTACTTAAGGCCATTATATTTATGCCCAGGAAATCCCTCTCCATAGGAAAGCTACTCCCTAGGATAACCTATCTCTTAAACAATGTAAGGTAACACAACTCAATAGGAAAAGTACAAGTTCCCTCCCTTTACTGGACAACATTCCCAAGAGTAGCCTACTAGCCATCTAGCATAAATAACTATCTAGTTTTGAGCATACCCTAAGCTTGCTTATGTTTTACCATATCTAGTATAATAACAATACCTATGATAAACATAACCTCTTACCCTTGACTACTCATGTCTAGTATAATAATACCCAAGACAAACAATTTCTCCTATCATGGAGTACTTACAAACAATGTACAAACAAAGAAAATAGTTTCTAATTTTCTTTCAAAGTAAATATTACTTCTACATGCAAGTATCAACATGAGTGGCTCAATCAATCAAGACATAGTACGTTTAAAATAGAATAATAAAAAGTAGAATATCCTCATGCCTATTTTATAGCTTCCCAATTTGACTAGTTGCAGTCACAACAACTTTAGAACAACAACTCTCTCCAACAAAGTCTCACAACTTCTTATCTCTCAAGTTGGCAATTGCTTCTTCTCAAAAGATAGCTAAAACTCTCTTAATTCTCAAGACTCTCCCTTACTATTTGGACAACATATTGTAGATACAAAAGGACACTGAAATGTAGATTTTTTGTGCAAGAAATAACACATCAAAGAGTGATAATGAGGTGCCCCAAACAATGGAATCTTGCTACTATTTATAAAGCAAGAAAGTAACTACAATGCCTACAATTTAGGCATGATATTGATAGCAACAAGCATGCGTAGCAACACCACTAACACAAATTTGAAAGTTGGTGAATAAGTAAGTAAAGAATCAACTTGAATACCAACAAATCGACCCACTTTTTGACAACAATTGGAGAATAAATCAACTCTCCATGTGATAGAATTTGACTATCAACAATAAGAAGAATTATATGACAAACATAATGCAAAGGTGGCATGATTTTACTCTCAAGAGAAACAGTCAATAACAAAATAATACCACCCATAATAGCATCGACTTAGTCTATGCTGAGTATAGATTCATAGACTTAATTGCTTAGACAAAGTCATCGATTGTTCAATGTATTTAGCAGTTGTTTGATTTGTTACAGAAAATCATGGTGATGTTATTAACCAAGTCCATGATACATAAAGGTGTCAACCTTTCCCATTATCGAATTTAATGTTTATATAGTTTGTAGATTTATACTATCTCTTTAGTATGATAACAAGAGCATTAAAAACAACTCATGAATATAGTCGTATTCATCTCAAGGTTTCAACCATTAAGTCATCCATGATTATCGAGTTCTAAGCCAAATATATTAAAAAATATAATTGACTGATAAACATTGTTTGAAATAGTCGATCTCTAAGTAACTGATGTTTGAAAATAAATACTACATATACATACATATATATAGATATATATCTATATGTATATATATACTTATATATATATATCTATATGTATATATATAGGTATATATATATATTATCAACACATCCATATACATATATATATTTTACTTATACGTATATATGTATATGTTAGTATATATATATATAAATTTATCATAAGAAAAAAAAGCATGTATATATAATCGATATACAAGAGAGTACATCAACATAGCAATCACATTGTTATATTAACATATCAATTGTGTATACATATATATATATGCCTCTATGTTCATGTATGCATATGTTTACATGTATCAATACATTCGCATGGGCATATCCATTTGCTACCATACACATATATGAATATACATATACATATGGATATATGTATATACATTATATATATGTATATATAAATATACACATTCGATTCACTCACCAAAATCATACACAATTACCATAGTGTTTGATAATATACTACGAGCGATATATGTCTATACATATACATATGCATGTCGTTGGTTCGATCAAATAGTTCCACACGCATAAGCAACTTGTGCATGAGTGTGCATAGGTACGTCTACCTATGTACCCTCATGTATGTGTTCCTTGGTGCATATAGTCTATCATCACCATGCATGTGTGTATGCATACACATACCTCATATACTCATTTATCAATTCAAGCATGGTAACAAGAAGGAAATCATAATCTCATCAAATAATCATCATCCAATAATGCACACAATAGTAAACTAGATTTTCACTAAAGCAAACATAACAACTAAAGATGACTTACCAACTTCCCACTTAATAACCCGACTTAATTATTCTACTATGGTGTGTGTAAGATCATATAGGTTACATTACTAGTTACCTGACCAAGACCTTCTCCTGAGTGATGCTTCCCCTCTTCCTAGAGGAATTGAACATGTACTTGCAAACACTAACATATCCACACAATAGTCAGCTATTCACAAAATATGCAATATACATATTACATCTCCCAAGTTAGAATATCAACACAATATTCATTTATTTATATAAATGCATTCCTTCATTTAACATTAAATGAGATGGCATTCATTCATAAGGCAGTGATAAAAAGTGTGCAGTCAATTTATTCATCCACTCGCTTCACATTACATTCACATTTTATCCTATATAGTAATAGTAAATAGTAATCACACAATTGGGGTGCAACATACTCACCCCCTTGTGAGTCATCATCCCCGATGATTTTATGTAGAAACATAAAAAAAAAAATCAACATATTGTTCAAGCATTCTCATAAGCTTCTAAAACAAGAGGAAAATTTTGTTGAAACTCAACATAATCTTCCCAAGTGGTTGAGTCTTCTACATAATGATCCCATTGGACTTTGCATTGTAGAACCTCCCTATTACACAAGGAAAGCTTATGTGTTCCGAGCACCTTGATAGGCTCGAGTGTTACCACTCTGGGGTTCTGTACTTGTAAAGCATTCCAATTAATAACATGATTATTACTGAGTACATACCTCTTAAGGCAAGACACATGGAAGACATTATGCATTATGGCAAGAGTTGGTGGCAATGTTATTCGATAGGCTACCGGATTCACTTACATGCGAATCTCAAATGGTCCAACATAACGTGGGGCTAACTTGGAAGAATTTCCAAATTTAATGGAGCTTTTGTGAGGTTTTACTCTCAACAACACTTTGTCACCTACAAATTTTTTTTGAGGCACTCTCTTAGCATCAACATAACTTTTCTGATGATCATTATCTTTAGCCAACCTTTGCTTCACAATGTTAACTTACTCATCCATCTCAGCCAACATCACTAGCCCAAGAGTCACTCTATCCTCAAGTTTATGCCAACTTATAGGAGTTTGACATTTTTGACCATACAACGTTTTGAAAGGAGCCATCTTTATTGTAGAATGATAAGAATTATTGTAAGAAAATTCAACTAAGGGTAAGTAGTCTTCCCACTTGTACTATTGATCCATGCAATACATTCTTAGTAGGTCTTCCAATACTTGATTCACCTTTTCTATTTGTCCATCCGTTTCTACATGATAGGCTGAGCTAATATTCAATTGAGTCCCTAGTGCATAAAACTAGGTTTTCCAAAACCTAGAAGTGACTCATGCATCCCTATTCAAGATAATCTTCTTTAGAATTCCATGCAACCTAAACAATTATTGCACAAAATTCCTATCTATGATAGGTGCTTCATCGGTTAGATTTCTAGATATAAAATGTGTGACTTTGGCAAGCTTATCTATTACGAAAAAAATGACGTTGTGCTTATTTCTTGACATAGACAATCCTTGCACAAAGAAAATACTTATGAATTTCCATTTCCTCTCTGGTATTTCATGTGGAATAACAAGCCCACAGGATGATGATGTTCTGCTTTCAACCTTTGACATTCTAGACACCTAGCCACAAAATTAGCAACATCTTCTTTCATCCCTTTCCAGAAATATAATGGCTTCACATCTTCCATCATTTTGGTCACTCCAGTGTGTCCAGAGTATGTTTCTTCATGCACTTCTTTCCATACCAGATTGCTTAATTCCACTATGTCAAGAACATACATCATACCCTTATATCTAAGTAATCCATTAGGTTCAAAATAAAAACCCTCATACCTAGAATCTTGTGGATTATTAGCAAGTGCTTGCTTTAATTGCAAGTAGTACTCATCCTCTTTGAATTTTTGCAACACTTGCCCCTTAAAGTCGGTTTGAATCATTACTATTGAAGCAATATGATGTCTTTGACTCAAGGAATCAACAACCTAATTTTCTTTCCCTTTTATATAACTGATATTGAAATCATAGTCAGCTATTAACTCCAACCATCTTCTCTACCTAGCATTTAGAATAGGTTGAGTGAAAAGGTACTTTAACCCATTATGGTTAGTTTTCAATTGAAAGGGTTTCCCTAACAAGTAGTGCCTCCACATCTATAATGCGTGAACCACAATTGCTAACTCTAAATCATTCGATGCATGATTTTTCTCATAGGGTTTCAAATTTCTAGACTCATAATCAATTACTTGTCCATCTTGCATTAACACACCCCCTAAACCTTCCCCACATGCATCTGTGATAACCACAAAGTTAACCTCATGATCTGATACTTTCAAGATCTGTGCAGTGGTCAAATTCTCTTTAAGTAGATCAAAGGATTCTTGGAACTTCCCAGTCCACTCAAATTTATTTCCTTTTCTTTGCAAAGAAGTAATTGGAAAAGCAATCTTGGAGAAGTTCACAACAAACTTTCTATAGTATTCGACTATACCCATAAAACTTCTAACCTCAAATACATTCTTGGGTATAGGCCACTAAAATACTGCCTTGATCTTAGCGGGATCTACAGAGATTCTGTCTATCGAGATTACATGCCCTAGATAATGCACTCTCCTTTGGAAGAGAGTACACTTAGATAGTTTACCATACAACTTGTTCTCTCTTAAACATTGGAGAACTATCTCTAAATGTCTAGAGTGATCTTCCTCATCCTTAGAATAAATTAGGATGCCATTTATGAAAACTAAGACAAATTTATCTAGGTAGTCTCTAAACACACTATTCATTAGATTCATGAATACGGTTAGTGCAATTGCCAACCCAAAAGGTAAAACTGTGAATTCATAGTGTCCTTATTTGGTTCTAAACATAGTCTTAAAGATATCTTCATCTCTAATTCTTAGCTAGTGATATCCAATCTAAAATCTATCTTTGAGAATATGTCAACACCTCACATTTGATCAAAAATATCATCAATGCATGGTAATGTATACTTAATCCTCACCATGGATTTTTTAAGCATACAATATTCAATGCACAAACACAAAGTACCATCCTTCTTTTTCACAAAATAACTAACACTCCCCTAGGTGAAACACTTGGTATTTTACACCCTTTTGACAATAATTCATCCAATTGTGTCATAAGCTCCATTAGCTCAGTTGTCATCATTTTGTAGGGCACCTTGGAAATAGGTTCAAACCCTAGAATTATATCTATAGAGAAATCAAATATCCTCTTTAGTGGTAATCTAGGTAACTCATCTGGAAATACATCTAAATTTTTTCTCAATATGGGATATCTTTCCATGTCTGACATTCCAATGTCATCTATCTCACTGTCTCCCATCTCTTGGAAACTTTGGGGATCCAAGTTATCAAATTTTTTGTCAAGTTCTTCAAGCTTAATGACAAAGAGTTTAAACGCTTTCTTTTCAGCCCCCACTAGTTGCCTTGCCAAGATTTGATGAATCTTCACCTCTATAGGTATCTGTGGAATTTTACTCAATTAGCAATATCATCTAGGCATTCTATAGTTTTTGCATGGAAATATACCTTAGCCTTATGTCTCCACAACCAATTCATACCTAAGATAACATCATAGGATCCTAAAGGTGTGACATACAGTTTTACTTTAGTAGAGAAACAAGGTAGCTCTATCCTAGCCTCAAACAAACATCGGTCCACCTTTGCTCTTATCTGGTTTGTATACTTTACATCCCAAGATGTTGCCATGTGTCCAACCTTTCTAGATAATAGTTTAGCTACTCTAGTTGAAATGAAATTCTCAGTTGCACTTGTATCAATAAGAATTGAAATGGGTAAACCAAAAAAAATACCTAGAGTTTCAATGGGAGTTGCCTGATACTCTACTTAGTGATCATACATCGCTACATGTATCCTCTATTGGAACATTGCTCATTGAGTTGGTAGTGAACTTCTGGAAGGCTTACTGGGATAATTTCTTAGAAAATGGTCTCCCCCACAAGTATAGCATCCCATAAAAGGCACCTTCTTCTTCGCAGGTTCTCAAGATCCACTAGCATTTCCACTAGCATTATTGGTATTTCCTTGGTTGGAACCATTCCTTTTTTGCTCCCTTCTTGAATCTTTACCACTATTGTGGTTTCCTATTTCCCCTTTCTTAGATACATTTTGCGCAACCTCCACCTTCTTTAGAGTTGGATTTTCAGGAATCTCCACATCCTTCCTATTATCTCTATTTTCCTTCCTACTAAAGGTAGCTCTAAGCTTCTACTCCTACTTAATTTCCTTCTCATATACAAGATCCATAGTTGTTAGACCATGCATATCCACTTCTCCTTTGATCTGGTTGTTAAGTTCCATTATAAATTTTCTAATGCAGAAGCACTAATCCTTATGATATATAGGAACATAACACAAAATTCAGGTAAACTTCTCCCAATATTCATTGAATATCATGTTTCCTTACTTTAAACTCTATAAATCTATAATTTTTTTGTCATAATATAATTGGGGTAACCATTGCTTGCAAAAAATATCAAAAAATTCCCTCGATGTCAACTTCCATGAGTTGATATTGAGTTTGAGCTTTTTTTTCATCCATCAGGTTGAAGCTTTTCCAGCTAACTGGTATGCACCCCAAGTGGCTTTAGTGGTCTTAGTGTAGTTTCATATTTCAAAATACTTTTCCATTTGAACAAGCCACGCCTCAACTTCTGATGCAATGCAGGGGTCCCAAAACTCTCAAACAGTCTCAACTTGACATCACTCAACCTATTCTTGCTTGTCCTTGCAACTAGGACTCATCCTTCACAAAACCCTTGTTTCAAAACACCCAAACTGAGAAAAAGGCACAAAACCTCTTGTTGAAACTTGAAAACACCTTAAGAAACATTAAAATGACTGACCCAAACTCAATTCCCAACTTAAACATTTTAAATGTGAGAATTCTCAAAGTAGACTGCCCTAACCAGCCTAAATAGGCTTCATGTTGTCACTATTCAATTTGAAATGCAACAATAAAGGACTCTCAGGAATTCTCAAATTGATTCAAAGGAATACTAAACTCCTCAATAGAACACCCTTCAAATGGTTTTTATGGCCATTCAAGATAGGAAATTCCAAACTATGCAAAACTATCCTAATTAGGACTTCCCAATCTACCTAATAAGACAATCAACCAACAAAGGACTCAAGGAATTAAAATTTCACCAAACCCAATCAGTAAAAGGATCAAAATACATCCAAATCCCCTTTCAAAACCATATTACTCAAGGACTCTCACATCACAATCAAACTCTTAAAACCTTACTGTACACTGGTTTTCCAGAGTTTTTCCATAATTTATAGACCTAGGGCATCATTAAATCTGCCCAAAATCTTATCCTCAAGCCCTACAACTTTGATAACATTTAAATTACATTCAAAAATTCCCTCTCACCAACTTTTAGGAGATTCCAATGGTGGAAATTAGAGAAACACAATTTTAACTGAACATTACCTAGATTAGGGTTTCTACCCACCTGGAGAAATTTGTCCATATCTTTCACAAAACTAAATGGTTTTTAATGAAACCAAATGCATATTAAAGAGGATTCATAGGGATATCACTTAAAATGGAGGAGGATAGGATTCATTAACAAAATATGGCCGTATAATGGTCTGATATCAAATAAAATGCTGGTAAATAATAGAAAACAGAGAATTACATTAAATTTCTTCCTCATACATCATCCTCCAGCCTTCCTTGAAGTTTGTGAAGCTTAAAAATGCTTATATAAACTAAAACCAATGAATAAACCTAAATTTATAACTACCTAACTCTTCACATTCCACCTTTTGGTATTTTTTGCATCTTTACAAAGTTGCTATGACAACATTTTGTTGATTTTGCAACTTTCACATTATATCCGGGCCAATGAACCCAAAATGACCATCTAGGACCTAAAACACACTCAAAATGGTCTAATTGACCTTATTACAAAATTAGGACATCATAGTTTAATATAAAACTAGAAGTTTCCTCATGGAGGCATGATCTTGCTAGGGTGCAACTACACCAGCTTCATCCCTTCTAGCAGTTCCCTCAAAATTGGGTGGAACAATCTTCTTCATATTCTTAGAAAGTTCAGAAGCCATGTGCTTCTTATTTATTTCCTAAAATGGGGTTGGTGATCTTTATTTTTTGTGATCATGGTTTTCATTATGTCCATGAGAAGAGTTTTCACCTTCATTGCTATTAACAGGAACTTCTTCCTCAACCCTAGCTCTTATCCTTTTTTGTTCAAGGTTGTGCAACCTTGTCAAGATTTGGTCAAGCCTAGCCTCAATTCTGTTTGGTCTTTTCCCAACTTCTTGGCTACTATTGGGATTGGTTCGTGTCCTCACCATCTTCACAAGATTGGGGTTTATTTGAATTTTTTATCCATGTTAGACTAAAGTATGTTATCAACTATCTTATGTAAGCATTAGAAATGCCATTCAAACATAAAGAATTCCACATAAGATTAAGCATACACTTTTGATAAACAAATAATTTTATTTATTTCAAAGGGATTTCAATATCCTTTGATTACATAGAGCAACTATTTAGATAGTCAAGTGGAGAGTATTCCTCAGATTCACTCTCTAACACATAACTTAATGGAGTATATCCTATAGATTGAGATTGTTGTTTTTCTCTATCTTTCTATTCATCCATCATTTATTCATACCTATCCCAGAATGGATAGTAGCCTTTGGATTTATTATCCAATACATAGTTACAACGTTCAATGCCAATATGGAGTTCATCAACAATATAGTATACCTTTTTTGCAGACAATTGTTCATGATACCATTTCACATCTGGCTGATCTAGAGGTACATATCCCTTAGACTCATTACTTGAGGAAATTACTATTACTTTAGACAATGGAAGAACTCTAGGGTCCCTAAAGATGAATGTTGGACTAATGCTTCCCTTTGAGAGTATAATCCTGGAAAGTGATAATGACTTAGATTTTTCTCGTGAAATGAAAGGTATATTGTACATAGCCTCCATCTTCATCTTCCTCTTCACTTCACTAATATGATAAAGTGCGTGACTAAATGTATCAGTGTCACTCAACCAGACAACCTTGTTGTAGTTGGTCCCCTCTATGGTTCTAAGGATGGCTTCTTTTTCCTTCTTGGCCTTGAGGTAGCACTCGTTTATGATTACTAACTTTCAAGCTGTTAATCTAAGATGCACCATCCTGGCACAATAATTCACAACATTAGATAACATTGGATGGAAAAAATGATGAGCTTATAGGTTCCAGAGATAAACTTGGTAGCTCTAATACCACATGTAATATGCCAAACATTCATTGAAGTAAATTTCCTAAGTTTTTACTGTAAAAAGTAAATAAATCTATGTAACATGCCATTGCAATGATTTTTTTCCCTTTCTTTAATGAAAATATATGAATAAAGATGTACAACATACAATAAATATTTCCATTCCATTACAATACTTCTCAAAGTAAAA
This sequence comes from Sequoia sempervirens, assembly GCA_007258455.2. Taxonomy (NCBI): domain Eukaryota; kingdom Viridiplantae; phylum Streptophyta; class Pinopsida; order Cupressales; family Cupressaceae; genus Sequoia; species Sequoia sempervirens. Next base: position 210,034,488 of record VDFB02271358.1, read on the forward strand.
TATTGCAATGTAATACAAAACTACATACATAGCTCCTATGAGCTTCAAGACATAAGATATGGATGGTCCAGGAATCTTCCTTTCAAAACCTTGGTCCTCTATCACTTACTAAGGAGGAGAAGCATTACTCAGGTGATTTTTTTCCAACCATGGACTCATATGTGGCCCCCACATATCTATCAATGATAAATGGACCTACCCTTCGATGAAGGTATTGGTTGGTTAACCCCGTACGACATACCGGTTTGAGCTTAGTGTTGTGAACTACATGGCTAGGATTTTATAAGCTATGCTAGGTAGCCCACATGCATTAAAATGGACACGGTGAACTAACAATGGAGTCTCAACATCACACTATCTATAGTGGAGTCATCAGACTTTCACACTACTTTGGCCAAAGTGTCCTCACTCAGTATAATCAAGAGATGGTGTACCATTCACCTACACTATGACAAGCTCATTTTGACTTAAGGTCATTATATCTATGCCTAGGCAATCCCTCTCCATGGGAAAGATACTCCCCATGATAACCTATCTCTTAAACAACCTAAGGTAACACAACTCAATAAGCAAAGTACAAGTTCCCTCTCTTCACTAGACAACATTCTCTTCACTAGACAACATTTCCAGAAGTAGCCTACTAGCCATCTAGCGTAAATAACTATCTAGTTTTGAGTGTACCCTAAGCTTGTTTATGTTTGACCATATCTAATATAATAATAATACCTATGATAAACATAAACTCTTACCCTTGACTACTCATTTCTAGTATAATAATACACACTTGAGACATATAGTCTCTCCTATAATGGAGTACTTACAAACAATGTACAAAAAAAACAAATAGTTTCTACTTTTCTTTCAAAGTAAACATTACTTCTACATGAAAGTATCAATATGACTAACTCAATCAATCAAGACATAACATGTTCAAAATAGAATAATCAAAATTAGAATATCCTCATGTGTGTTTTATAGCTTCCCAATTCGACTAGTTGCAGTCACATCACCTTTATAACAACTCTCTCCAATAAAGTCTCACCACTTCTTATCTCTCAAGTTGGTACTTGCTTCTTCTCAAAAGATAACTAAAAATATCTTAATTCTCAAGACTCTCCCTCACTGTTTGTATAGAATATTACAAATAGAAAAGCAAACTAAAATGTAGATTTGTTGCACAAGAAATGACACATCAAAGAGTGATAATGAGGCATCCCAAACAGTGAACTCTAGCTGCTATTTATACAACAAGAAAGTAACTACACTACCTACAACTTAGGCATGATATTGAAAACAACAAGTATTCGTAGAAACACCACTAACATAACTTTGAAAGGTGGAAAATAAGTAAGTAAAGACTCAGCTTGAATACTGACAAATCGACCCACTTTTTGACAAAAGTTAGAGAATAAATTAACCCTTCATGTGATAGAATTAGACTGTCAACAATATAAACAAAATGCAAACGTGGCATAACTTTACTCTCAAGAGAAATAGTCAATAACAAAAGCATGCCACCCATAATAACATTGACTTAGTCTATGCTAAGTATCGACTCATAGACTTAATTGATTAGACAAAGTCATTTATTGTTCAATGTATTTAACAACTATTTGATTTGTTACAACAAATCGTTGTGATGTTGTTGACAAGTCCTTGATACATAAAGGCATCAACCTTTCCCATTAACGAATTTAATGTTTATACAGTTTTTAGATTTATACTCTATCTTTAGTATGACATCAAGAGCATTAAAAGCAGCTCATGAATATAGTCATATTCATCTCAAGGTTTCAGCCATTAAGTCATCCATGATTATTGACTTCTAAGCCAAATATATTAAACACTATAATTGATTGATAAACATTTTTTGAAATAGTCGATCTCAAAGTATTAAATGATGTTTAAATATAAATACCATGTATACATATGTATATATACTTATATATGTATTATCAACACATCCATATACATACATATATATATATATTTTGCATATACGTATATATTTATATGTTAGTATATACATATATTTTGATCATAAGACAATAAAGAATGTATATATAATCGATATACAAGAGAGTACATCAACATAGCAATCACATTGTTATCAGTTGTATATACATATATATATGCCTCTATGTACATGTATGTGTATGTTTACGTGTATCAATACATTCACATGGGAATATCCATTTGCTACCATACGTGTGTATGGATATGTATATACATTATATATATATGTATATATAAATATACACATTCAATTCACTCACCAAACTCATACACAATTACCATGATGTTTGATAAGAGACTATGAGCAATATGTCTATATGTATGCATATGCATGTCGTTGGCTCCATCAGATAGGTCCGTGCGCATAAGTAACTTGTGCATGAGTGTGCATAGAAATGTGTACCAATGTACCCTCATGTACGCGATCCTTGGTGCATATAGTCTGTCATCACCATGCATGTGTGTATGCATACACATACCTTGTATAATCATTTATCAATTCAAGCATGGTAACAAGAAGGAAATCATAAGCTTGTCAAATAATAATCATCTAATAATGAACATAATGGTAAACTATACTTTCACTAAATAAAACATAACAACTAAAGATGACTTACCAACTTCCCATTTAATAACCCGACTCAATTATTCTAGTGTGGTGTGTGTAAGCTCAGATAGGTTACATTACTAGTTTCCCAACCAAGACCTTCTCTTGAGTGATACTTCCCCTTTTCCTGGAGGAATTGCACATGTACCTGCAAACACTAACATATGTAATATACACATTACATCTCCAAATTTAGAATATCAAAACAATATTCATTCATTTATATAAATGCATTCCTTCATATAACACTAAATGAAATGAAATTCATTCATAAGGTAGTGATAACAAAGTGCACACTCAATTTATTCATCCACTAAATTCACATTACATTCACATTTTACCCTACATAGTAATAGTAAATAGTAATTACACAATTGGGGTGTAACACATATACATGTGCAACTCATGCATTACACTCAGTTCTTCTATTTTTCCTTCCTTAATGTTGAGGGCACTCAAATGCTCTATGTCCTTATTCACACTAGAAATAGGTTCAATGGAAGCCTCCCCTTCCTCTTTGGTCTTCACTATTTTGATCACAAGGGTGATAGGTGTTGCCTCATTTCTAGTTCTAACAACTACTAGATCCTTCACTCTTCTTTTGAACCTCGATTTGGCCTCCATATGATTGCTCACTAGTCTTTCTACCACAAGCTCCACCTCTTTGCTTGCTTTTAAACCATTTTTTCAAATCTTTTTCTACCTTTTGAACACATGGGAAACATGTGTCCACCTTTTGGGAGATGGAACGTTGGGACCTATTTTGCACTTTTGTTCACTAGGAAACGTAGATCCCTCAACCAAATGACTTGATTGAGGAATGGGCTAGGGGATTCCTATTGCAATTGGATGGGGGTTCACTATTAAATGAAGCTTCAAAGGAGAAATGCAAACACTTATGCACAAAACCCTAAAAAACTTAAGAGCATGAAATCAGATTGACAAACAAGATGAAACAAAAAAGTACTTGGAGAAGTGGAGATGCCAAAACAAGGTCTGTAAGCCTTGGAAATTGTTGTCTTAGATTGCATTGGGACTAATAAACCAGGTGGGGAGATTTAGTCTCACTCTAGGGTTTCTAGGGAAGGATCTAGGATTCTCCGAGAGTTGATCATGATCTTTCAAATGGTGATCGAAAACTATCATAGGACTAATATGCCAGGTTTGGTGTATGAGTCCTTCTATAGGATTTTTCTGGATTTTCTTTTAATCTTCTGAGCCAAGATCCAACACTGTTGAATGTTGTCAAAAGGGCTTATCAGGGACTAATATGCTAGGTTGGGTGAATGAGTCCCATTCACTTAAATTTACAAAACATACATCACAAGATAGAAAAAAATGTTATTTTGTTAGTGGATGGGGGTATGCCTCAATCAAACCTCATTTGAGTAATTAAAATTTTAAATGATTTGGAATAAAATGAAGGAATAACAAATGAACAAATGAATGTAACAACTCACCAAATTGTTGAATCCTTGGAGTGTAGATCTGTAACTTGTATGAATTGGCTTAAATGGATGTAGATATTGATCATGAAACTTGATATGCATTTGAATGCTTGAACTTGGATCACAAATGCTACATCAAAATGTTATCTCACAATCACACATGATGCATGAAGACCTTGAATTGATGCTCCAAAATTCTTGATAATCAGTTCTTGAATGCTCTCTTGATCATAATCCTTGCTCTTGCAATTGAACACTTGAAAGCTCTAGGTCTAGGAATAATGATTCTATCTCTTAGGTGCTTGCTCTTAGATCTTATTCTTAGGTGAAATAATGAATTGAAACCTTAGTTATATAGGCATTCCATCTAATTTATTGTTTATTAGATCCCAAATGTTGACATTCACAAATTGTGAATTGAAATCCTTGATTTCTCACTCAAAACCCTAAAAATCCCCTAAATGGGACTCATATACCCAAGGTGGTGTATGGGTCCCACCTAGGGGGACCCATATACCCAAGGTGGCGTATGGGTCCCACCATATATTTTTGGGGTGACACAGTGTTAGGGGGTTGAAATATTAAATGTATTTACTAAATTTGTTGAGATTTCAGTTGAAATAAGCCTTGGGATACATAATAAAGGGTATTAAGGGCCTATTAATGATGATTTAAAGGGTATGAATACAAGAGGGCCTAAAAATTAGTGTGAAGATGTAAATAAATACATTTTACAACACTAAATTAATGAAAAATTAGGTCCATTTTAACTAGGAGAACCCAAACAAGTGAGAAAATATAAAGGGATACATTTTTTGTCACTACATTTAGCCCCCACTTTAGTGAGAGGAGGAACTTATTTCAAACTCACACTAAAGTAGACATCCAAGAGGGGTCTAAGTGTACCAATGTGGATGGTATAGAATGACATAGATCAAATGGGTAGTCAAGTCCATAGGATCCAAGATCCTACATCAAACCAACATAAGCACAAACGAACACATACTAGGTGTATGATATGTAGCAACAAAACAAGGTACAAAAACATACAATGTCAAAGACTAAAAGAAAGAAAAAGAATAAAAAATAAAAGGGGTGGATCAAGCCTCAATTATTTATCCAAATTGATGTGAATTAAGCCTCAAATATTTTTCCAAAATGCGTTCTCACTTTGGGGTAGTGGAACCTCAGGCTATCCACTAGGTGAGTTTTCCCAATAGGTGGCTTAGTGAGAAAGTCATACCTATGTTTCAGCTTCTCACTGTACAATGAGAAAGTCATGCCTATTTGTTGAATCTCATGTCATACTAACCATACCAAATCTATCCCCTTGATAAATTCAATAAGGCGGCAAAAAAGAAACTTCGAGCTTAACAAGGACTAATAGACTACATTAAGCACTTATGAACATTTATGTATGTACAAAGGATTTTCTATATGGAAAGGGATTTTTATTAATTCATGTAAGGTCTCTCCTTAGGGAACATTTTTCCTAATGTCTCCTAGAGAGAACAATTCAAATAAATATCACGCTCTCGAAGGAAATCAAACCCAATGACATCACCAAGAAAAAGATGCATCACAAGAATAAGGAAAATCACATAGTGAAACATGAGTATCGATGTATTCCCCCACTTTAAAATGATTTCTAACACCATTGATGTGATCAATTTCTTTAAAGTAGAAGAAGACATGATAGTTTATTCGGAAAGCCCTATTCCAAGGCACATGTTACTGAACGAGACTACATCATGAATAGAGGGTTTCCCCAAAAATATAATGCTAAACATATAAATAAAAGTATGCACATATGAGCCAACTTAAGGCATGTTGTCCACATCCCAAGCTTTCTCCTATATATATACATAGAAGGCGGTCAACTACCACAAAGAGAAAATGGAAAGTGACATATGAGGACAAGGCTATCTAACCCATTGCCCCCACTTAGTGTAAGACAAGGATGATCCGAGATGATTGATAAAAATTAGTATTAATTAGAGGAACTAGGTGATTCAACATAAGGAAGATCACCACAATCCTTAAGATGTATAATTTTATCACTTCAAGCCTTAAATTCATTAGTAGAATGACCACGAACTCTATGATATGCACAAAATGAACTCTTGTTGTACCATTTAATGAAATCTTGTTGTACCATTTCTTTTGTGTTCTTGGAGGGAGAGATATCAAGTGATCTTGGAGGAGTCTCAACAAGATACTTTCTTGATCAAAAGTAGATGTTTCTTTATTTTGTGACAAAGATATCTGTTGCTTACTGCAAGGTGTCATACTTACACAAGACTCTTTAGATTGTGAGATTTTTTGGTCTCCTTTATAGGAGGGTGTAAAATATAAGAAATTCCAGTTATTAGTGTCTTTTGTGATGAAATTGATATTAAATGAGGATTTCTTTGATTCTTTCATTTCTTTCAAAGGAAAATAACCAAGACCACTAAAGGTTTCTTGTGTGTTAGGTTGTATGGGGACATGGATACCTTTTTCTCTAGCACCATATACTTTTCCACTATAACCAAGTTGTGTCATAAGTTCATAACCTCTTCCATAAAGCTTTTTATTTCTTTTGGATTCGGTGGTTGCTCATAATCAACTTCATCAATTTTTTTGTGTAATTTTCTTCTCTTTCTAAAGTGGTTGAGGTGGATGATTTTGAATGTTCATCTGAATTTTGTGTTGACATTATTGGGTATGTGCAGGATCATGATGGGCCAAAAAGTGGTGATATGATGGGTATGTGGTTGACAACTTTTTTTTTACCCAAAATTGATGAAATGAAAAGGGTTTTTAAAGGAGATTCTCAGCTTTCCACCAATAGAAATTATGCTTTACTTTGAATTTAATAAATAATTATTATTCATTTTCTATTTGAATTATGACTAAAGTCCTATTTGATAGGCTAATTGAAAAACATCTATAGCTTTGAAAATGTATCACATTTTTTGAATCCAAAACATGCGTCACATTCTTTGCTTCACATACTATAGGATTAATTTTTTTTTTGAATTTCATTAGGTTTTGACCAAGTTAAGGTGGTTAGACATACAAGTTTTTATTTTTTTTAAAAGTTATAATAAAAAATTCATAATTAATTATTTACTTGGAAAAAAATTACAAAAAAAATGCATCACGTCGGGACATGAGTTCCCTACTTATATCTAAAATATTATAAAAAAATATTATCATTTTATTGTGGTTAGGGTGGTTAGATAGACACCTACTTATTTTTTTCCCTAAAATTGAAGTACTACTACATTGAAATTTCAAAATTTCACCAAATAGATTTTTCCTTTTTAAAAATAAACCTAGTAGTTTATAAACTACATTCAATTTGCTACATATTCTATTCTTACATATTTTTGAAATAATATAGATAACTTATTCAAAAATTTTATGCCAAGTTTCCTAACTCTAATTTTTTTGAATTTTTCGCCACTTAAGGGCCTGTTTTTTCCATGATGATCCTGCACATACCCTATTGTTGGTTCTTTTTGCTTTTCAAACTCTTTTGTTATATTCTTGTATTGTCCCATGAATGTTGGTGTGAAATATAATTAGGAACCTCAATCATCTTCCAATAACTTTGTAACTTCTTCAATATGCTTTTCTTTGTCTTTCTATTGCATGTGTACCACTTGTGTAGTTGGTGTCAGTGTTTTCAAAGGATTTTCCTTTCCTTTCTCAATGTTCAAACAATTGTTTGGTTCAGGGTTGCCTTTGATTGTATACACTTTATTGCTGTAGACATACTTCATTATACAATGAAGAGTTGAAGGAACCCCATTCATTGCATGAATCCATGGTCTGCCTAAAAGAACATTATATTAAATATCATGAGGCATAACATGTACCGAGTTTGTAATGTGGCATTTCCAATTGTAATAGGAAAATTGATCACACCAAGTGGTTGTTTTCTTACATTATCAAATCCTTGAATCAATAAGGAATCAAGTCCAATTCTTGATTTATCCACACCAAGCTTATCCAAAAGGGTTGCACTATACACATTAAGGGTTTAGCCATTTCCAACAAGGGTTCAATTTATCCCTATCCTATTGAAAATAGCTATTATCATGGAAGATTCATTTTTTTTGTGCACTTCTAGCAAAGGTAACTCATCTTGATGGAAAGTAATGTCTAAGTTGATCAAAGTTATAGCTTGAATTTGGGCTTCTACTTTATTTGATTGCACATTAGGAGGGGTAGAAAATTGTTGTAAGGCACTTCGAATCATGTTATGATAATGGGGGGAGACTTGAATAAGGTCCCATAATGATATCTTAATAGGAGTGTTCCTAATTTTTATTCAACAAGGTCAACTCCTTTCCACTTTGTAAAGGAAAATGAGGAGCACGAGGCAAGATAGGTTGAGGTAATGGGCGGGATGTTGGAGCTATTTTTCTTGGTTGCAAATTGTTTCTAGTGTTATATGTATGAGCAACATTATTGTAACTCAACTGCTATGATATATTATTCTTAGGTGGTTCGAGGATGAGAATGGGTTTGTTTTGAGTTTGTGGTTGGTTTGAGGGTGGGTAAAGGATGATTTTAGCCTCAAGAGGTGCAATAATTAAAGGATCTCTAGGATGTCTAAGAATTGGAGGATTGGAGGGAGTTCTAATGTTCATAACCTCACCAAACTTATCCTTATTTTCATGATCTTTTAGTGAAGGGGAGTCTAATGTCACTTCATCATCTTCATCTAAGGAAGACACATCACTATTGTTTGAAAGAAATGTGTCCATGTTATCATTTTCTTCCATCATGATATCTTCCCTAGTAAGAGAGTTCTTAGGAGAGCCACAAACTAGATATTCATCACATTCCATGGTTAGATTTAGTAAAGTATCTTGATTGCAAATAAGGGAGGCACCAAGGGAAGAACAACTATGAGTTTCAAGCTTACATCCTTTTGTTCAAATAGACCTTTCTTAATGTTAGGGACATTAGGAAAGATAGAAATAATGCTATAAATTTCAATCATGTTGGATCTCTTAACCCCAACATAGCCTCTTCACAAATGTAATTTTCATGATCATTCACAATTGTATTTTCACTAAAGCATTCTCACAAGTAGGGAAGGTGTTGGGAGGTGAATGCAAACTAAGTAAAGTAGTGGAAATTATATCATATAATTGTGTCATAATATCTTCCCAAGGGGTAGGAGGAGAAGGATAAACAATACTTTCATGATTCTCAATGATTGCATCTTCTTTCACCAAGATACCTTTTTCACTAATAGGAGAGGTATTAGGAGAAGAACAACTATGATATTCATGATTATCTATGCTTGTATCTTCTTCTATCACATCATTCCCAGAAATAGGAGAGAGAGGAGGGGCTATGGAATTAAGGAAGGTGTCAATATTTTCACTCTCTTACACTACAAGACTCTCATAACTAGGAAATATTTTGGAGGAATGACTAACATGCTTGTTGATGAACTTTTTCTTGGCATACTTGGAAAAGAAAGATACTAACATTCTAAAGTAATCTATTCAACTTATGCATTGATTCAAAATGTAAACAATTTTTTAATAGATTTCATGATTTTCACTACTGAAATGATATTTGAAATGATTAAAAATGACTACACTAAATGGATGTTTTTGACCTAGATGCATAAAAAAAAAGTTCCTAAAACCTTCCAGACTGATACTATAGGTTACTAGCAAACCTAGGAAGTACAAAAAATCACTAGAAAGCTCAAAAAAGTTGGTTTTTGTAGGTCTCCAATGAATCTTTCTCCTAGATAGGTGTATGAGTCCCACTTAGGGGTTTTGACAATTTTAGATAGTGAAAAATAGAGAGCACATAATACCTAGAAATCTAGAAAAAAGACTTGTACAGGGACTAAATCACCCAGGTGGGTAAATGAGTCCTGATTAGGGTTTTTAAGTCCGAATTAGAAAATTTTGAGTTGATTTTAATGTGTCTAGGTTGTATGCTCAATAGAATACTTGCAATTATAGATTTCCAATGAATTTGAGTGATACAAAATATAAAAAAATGTAACCTATATGCACTTTTCACTAATGAAATGCATAGAAGCCCTAAATGAAATTCAATTAATGCAAATCTAATGAAAGGTTAATGCAAACTAGATCTAGGACTAAAATTTTCTCCAAATAAAAAATTCAAGGGTCCAAAGGTCGGGTTCACCAAAATGAACACATGGGAAATAGGTGTCCACCTTTTGGGAGATGGAACTTTGGGACCTATTTTGTGGTTCGGTTCATTAGGAAGCCTAGATCCCTCAACCAAATGACTTGATTGAGGAATGGGCTAGGGGATTCCTATTGTAATTGGACGTGGGCTCACCATTAAATGAAGCTTCAAAAGAGAAATGCAAAAAATTATGCACAAAACCCTAGAAACTTGAAAGCATGAAATCAAGTTGACAAACAAGATGAAACAAAATAGTACCTGGAGAAGTGGAGATGCCAAAAAAAGGTCTATAAACCTTGGAAATTATTGGCTTAGATTGCATCAAGATTTATATGCAAGGTGGGGTGATTTAGTCCCACTCTAGAGTTTCTAGGGAAAGATCTAGGATTCTCTAAGAGTTGATTAGGATCTATTGAACAATGATAAAAAATTGTCACGAGACTAATACGCCACGTTGGGAATATGAGTCTTGCTATAGGATTTTTTGGATATTTCTAAATATTTTGAATACAAATGTGACACTATTGAATTCTATCAAAAGGGCTTATTAGGGACTAATACACCAGGTTGGGAAAATGAGTCTCATTCACTTAAATACACAAAATACACATCACAAGAGAGAAAAAAATGTTGTTTTGTTAGTGGAGTCTCATTCACTTAAATACTTAAATTGATATGTTTTATTATTATTGTTACAAGTAATTCATTAATTAAAAGAAAATTAGAGTGGTGCTCTTTACCTAATGGGGCCACATCATGTTCCCAATCTTGTCTTATAGCCTCATGCTCAACATGCTGAACACCCTCTAAATCCTGATCATCTGGAGTTGAAACATGAAAGGTTACATTAATTAATACACCAGTTGCAATTAAATATGTTTAAAAGAACATTAGAGTGGTCCTCTTTACCTGATGGGGCCACATCATGTTCCTAATCTTGTCTAGCCTGATCATGCTCAACATGTTGATCATGCTCTATATGCTCTAAAGTTGAAACATGAAAGGTTATATTAATTAATACACCAATTGCAATTAAAGATGTTTAATTGTATTAATCCATAATGCGTTTTGTATAGCACAATTTCTTGTTCAGATTAAACTTTTGTAGAGGTTTAAGTAGGAATGTGATCCAGTAGAAGAGAAAAATATAGAAACTCTTATAGTAATAAACATCTTTTCATATTTACAATTTCTTGTTCAAATTAATAGTGTATAAGTTTAAGCTTGATCTAGCTAAATTAAAGTAAAAGTTTTTTTTTTTTCGTAAAGTTCTTGATCATTTGCTGCATTTTATAGGGATTATCAACAACCTTCATTTACTGTCCTTTTTCTCCCATTGTTGTGTACATACTTATTCCATTTCAAACCTAATTTCTAGGATATTAGAGGTACTCTTGGAAATATTTTGTTTTGGTTTCCCTTATTTCCCTGCTTCCTCCCAAAAGGGGTCTCAGTAAAGTTGTAGACGTAGATTATTTGTGTATTAGGGAAAATGTATAGGTTGTAGCTTTCCACATAGTATAGGGAAATATTTCCACACAACTTGATTGCTCAAATTAATGTCAACCTCATGTGCTTTGGTGTAATAATAGGCTTTAAGCATCCAAACTATGAGCGTATCCTTAACCATTTGCATAATTCTTTTTAGAGAGATTTTTGTGTAGGTTGTAACTTTCCACATATTATAGGGCAATATTTCCACACAACTTGATTTCTCAAATTAATGTCAACCTCATGTGATTTGGTGTAATAATAGGCTTTAAACATCCAAACTATGAGCATATCCTTAACCATTTGCATCATTCTTTTTAGAGAGATTTTTGAGCATGGATCAAATAATTGAAAGGTAGTAATTCCCACATGATTATCCTGTTCAATATACCTGTACCCATTCTAGGATTGAAAACTTAGAGTGAAATACATCAAATTCCATAAAGGTGAAATTTAATGGTTTAGGTGCTACCATTGTTCCTTATATATAAAAGGAACAATGGTAGCATTGAATGCAAACAATTGTATAATTTTTTATGGACTGTTATGTGTTGGTAGTAGTTGATAATTCTAATTTATAACAGTGATAAAGGAAGGATGTTGATATGAGTGAATCATTTGAACAGGAATGCCATGAATGTAAGAGGTTAAGGGGAGACATTGGGGCCCTCTTATATTTTGATTTGGTGGAACCATGAGTTTGGAATCTTCATATACACTAATTGGTAACCCTGATTTTTATATCAATCAACAGCATTAATTGTTTTGTAGACAAAGGGAAGGTTCTTGTGCATACAAATGTGTTATGAATGTTGGTGGATGGTTGGGATACTCATAAAACTTTTGAAGCCCAAACCACAAATTTTATGATACCTTTCATGTTCTCTTAAGAGTCACTGATATCAAATAGTAATGTAATGTATTGACAGTCTAATGAAGTTTGTGGCTTTCTCTTAATGTTGTGTCTCTCCATTAGAGATTGTGCAAACAACATAGGGACATTTGAAAGAGTAAAAGGGGATTGCTTTGTGTATGATGGTAAGCCCTTTTAAGTATTGATGTTGAGTGAGGAGTGTGATTAGATTTGTTTTAGATAAAGGGATGGTTATTCTTGAAATCAAAACCAATGACCTTGTTTAAGGGAATAGTACAAATCAGTAGTTGTTCTTTATATCTGTTTTATGAACATTGAAGGGTAATTGGAATGTACCTTGATTGGGAAATTTCTTGTTTATCTTGGTTATGATCAGATTTGTTGGTAAGGTTGATGACCTTTGGAGCCATTTGGAAGTGGTTGAGTTGTGAACAATTATGGAGACCTTATTGCCTTAATCCTAATTTTTATATCAAAAAGTGGATAGGAAGATTCATGTTCCTTAAGGAGTAGAAGGTTGTGTATCTGCAATCCTTTATGTAAGGGTAAGGTGCTATTGTTGCAAGATGACTTTGAAGTTAGTTTATCCTATATGCATTAATGATGTCCTATGAATGATTATAAGTTGTTTATTGGTTCATTGGATTTAGGGGTCTGTTAAAGCAAGAAACCTGGCATTGAAGTGATGCCCTAGGGTTGACAGGGGTAATTTTCTTATGAATTTGTGGTTAAGTTAGGGTTTGTCAATTTGATGGATGGAACAGTATGAATGAAGGTTGTTTGTCCTATTTCAAGATGATTTTAATGTGTTAAAGACAATAGTTGAGCTAGGGAGGTCGGGTATATGGTGTTTCTCTAAAACCCTAGTGTATTGAGGGAAATGGAGGGTTTTGTAGAACAATGACAAAAGGGCCATGGCTTAGCCCAACAATGGTGAAAAATAAATTAAGCTCAACCCCATGGACATTCATCTATAATCTTTTAAATTCCTACCAACATTTTTTTAGGTTTAGTTATATAGTTTTAGATTTATGTGACAAAATGGTTTTATCTATATCTATATAAGTTATATTCACTTGAGAAACTGCAATTTCTCATCATAATAGTTGAAATCTTAGAAGAACAACATGGGATTTCAATCCCATTTGGAAGTAAAATTGTAGGTTAAAGAGAAGGGGGTTGCCAATATAAAAGATATAAATCACTTACAATATTCATTGTCCCTTGGTCATCAATTTTCCCTTTCTAAGTGCCCTCAATCTTTTCACTCTGGCTTTCCTCCTACCCTATTTTTTAGTTAGGGTCTCATTGCACTACACTAAGCTATGTCGTGGTGGTCCTGTGTGCACGGGGCCAAAAAAAAATAACATGTGGAATTTAAATTAAATCGCTATGGATTTTTTCTCCTCCAAACTCTTCCTCGTTTCACTTCTCCAATTTGACGAGCTACAACCTGAAAATAAGGTATCGATGAATATTTTAGAGTATCATGTTAATTAAAGGTCAAGGAAGCATTTATTGACCATGGAAAATGAATTTAGGTTAGCGCTAATACAAAGAGATTATATCTTGTAAGTTGTGTGGTAAAATATTGCACATCACTATTAGTAGTAGTCATTATAGTTGATTTTTTAATAGATCTATTAAAATGGATTAAGCTTAGGTCAAATAACATTAATAGAGATGACGAACACGAGCATGAAATGTAAATGTATAGCTCACACTTAATTGTAAGAGATAATGGTCAACATATATCGAAATAAAGTTAGGAGAGAGCTATAATGGAGACTATAATAATGATTTAGATCATTATAGAACCCTTACCTACTCTCAATTATGAAAAATAATAAATTAGGCAAGTTCATGGTTGTTGAATTTGGACTTTGCAAAAAATAAAAATGTGTAGATTTGATAACGATCAAATTTACAATAAACAATTTTGAAACAAGTGAAACAAATCATGCTAAATTTACATAGTACAACAATCTTAGAATTCCAACACTCTTGCAGTCACTTAAATTTTATATATGACATTTTCTTAAGTAAATAATTTGATTATAGGTGTAACTTGATTAATTTCAATCATAATTCAATTAAGGTCCATGCAAAAAATGTTAGAATTGGTAAAATTGGTCTAATTACAAATCATATAGTTGTGGCATAGCTTTCTAATAGTCCTTTAGTTGTACAAAATTTATGCTATGGTCATATTTTATGGTTTATTTCTTTGACAAGATCAACAAGAGCTATAGGAAAAGGTGACTTTATTCTCTTACAATAGGAGGTATCCACAAGGATGCAAAATTTAACAAGTAATAGGAACCATGACTCAACATGATGATGAAAAGGGGGCACCCCAAAGTTAGAAGACTCTTATCAAGAGAGATTATGAAGATAAAGATTCATGTTGAAAGCATAAGGAAATGCATGTGAAATATTGAGAAGATGGAGAAATGGATCTAGAGGTTCTCCTTGAAAACATTATTTGAGATTTCATTGAGACACCCAAAAATCTTGAGAAGACAAGAGGGAAGTCTCTTAAATAAATGAAATAGATAATCCCCATGTTAGCTCAATTAATGTCCCAACTCAACTTCCTTCAAAGAAAAATCCAAGGTGGTGAGCATTGAACCAATTTTATTCACAAATAAATAAGAAATCCAAAATGAAAATTATGGCCATTTAGGTTTTAATATTCTACATAGTTATTGAGAGAAAGAGATGAACTTAGATAGATAGGGAGAGGGGGAGAGAGAGAAAGAGAGAGAGAGAGAGGAAAAGAGAGAGAGGGAAAATAGAAACTAAAATTTGATTGGTTGTTTCATGTCAATAATCCAAAAATGGCATGTGTCCTTGGGGAGTTATGCTCAATGTAGCATGCCATTTGATTAAATATATGATAATTCTCCTTTAAGACCTCTTCAATATACCCATTGCACACTTAAGGAGACAAAGATATGGAGAGAGAAAGAGAGAAAGAGAAAGGAAGAGAAAAGGGAGAGGGAGATAGAGATAAGATATAGCTAGGTGGAGAGAGAAAAAAGATAAAGAGAGCAAGAGAGAGGAAGCAAAATGAGACAAAGGAGGAGTAAAGATAGAAATAAAGGGATAAAAAGAGGGATATAGAGAAAAAAAAGGGAGAAGAGAGAGAAACAAAGATAGAGATAGAGATAGAAATAGAGATAGAGATATAGATATAGATAGAGATAGAGATAGAGATAGAGATAAAGATAAATAGAAATAGAGAGATAAATATGGAGACATAGATATAGAGAGAGATATGTAGAGATATAGAGGAATAAATTAGAGGGACAAAGAAAGGTAGAGATAGTGAGGTAGATAGAGAAAAATAGATAAGGAAAAATAGAGAGAAAAGAGGAGAGATACATAGAGATAAAGTCACATAAAGAGATAGGGAAATAAAGATAAATAGAGGGAAGAAAATATAGAGAGAGAGGGAGATAATGAGAAAAATACAAATAGAAAGGGAGACAAAGAGATAGAGAGAGGTAGAGAGATAAAGAGATAAGGATGAATAGATAGAGATATAGGGAGGGTGATTGATATATCTCTCCCTACCGCTCTCTATGTCTCTATATCTCCCACTCTATGTCACTCCCTCTTCCCCCCTCTATTTATTGAGATATATCTCCCTCCCCCCTTTCTCTCTCATTCACTCCATCTCTCCCTCCATCTCTCCTACTTTATATCTATATCTCTATTTCTCTTTTTTATCTCCATCTCACTCATCTCTCTATCTCTTTCTATCCATATCTTTCTCTACCTCTATCATGATCTCTCTATCTCTTTCACCATCCCCCTTTATCTCTCTATATCATCCCATTTCTGTCTCTCCCTCTCCCTCTATATATATTGAGATATCTCTCCCTCTCTCCCCTATCTTCTTCTCTCTCTCCCTCTCTACATATTTCTCTCCCTCTCCCCTCCTCTTCTTTCTCTCCCTTTTCTACCTATCTATCTCCCTCTCTTCTCTCTCTTCCTCTTCAACCTCTCTCCCTCTCTCCCCCTCTTCTCTATATCTCCCCCTCTACCAATCTATATCCATTTCTCTCCCTTCCCCTTTCTATCTCCCCCTCTCTATCTCCCCCTCTCTATCTCTCCCCATCTCTCCCTCCCTATCCCCCCTATCCATCTCTCTATCTCCACCTCTCTTCCTTTCTCTTCCCATATATCTCCATCTCTATTTCTCTTCCCATATATCTCTATCTCTCTCTCTTTCTCTCCCCATCTATATCTATCTCCCCATGTACTCATTTCTCCTTTTCTCTATCTCTCATTATTTCTCTCTCCCTCTCTCCATCTCTATATACTTATATCTAACTCTTTTTTTTTTGGTCTATCTCTTTGTCTCCCTCTCCCTCTCCCTCTCCCTCTCCCTCTCCTCTCTCTATATCTATTTATATCTCTATCTCTCTATCACTCTATCGAACACCATCTATATCTCTTTATCTCTTCATCTCCCTCTCCCTCTATATATCTCTATCTTGTCCTCACTATCTCTCCCTCTTTTTATCCCTATCTCTCTCTATATGTATCTCTCCATCTACCTATATCTCTCTATCTATTTGTCTCCCTCTTGCTCTCTCACTCTATCTTCATCTCTACCTTTGTTTTCCTCTCTCCCCCTTTATCTCTATACATGTCTCCCTCTCTCTATCCATCCATCTATCTCCCTCTCTATCCATCTTTATATATTTATCTCTTCCATCTCTATCTATCCCTCTCTCCTCTCTCTCTTTATCTCTCCCTATCCTTCTCTCCTCTCCTCTGGCTCTTCATATCCCTCTCCTTCTACATCTCCATCTCTATCTCTATCTTCCTTTATATCTCTATCTCCTTACCCCTCTATCTCTCACTCTTCCCCACTCTATCTCTCCCTATTTCTATAGCTACCTCTCCATCTCTCTCTCTCTCTCCCTCTCTCCTTATTGCAAGCATAACATGAGCTTGTTGGTAATGGAGCTTGATCATCTTCCTAATTTAGAGGTTTTATTTCAATCATGTTTGGATCCATGTAAGTGGATGCATAGTTTATTTGAAGCTATGATTTCTCCATTGAGACCTTTGTTGCACAAACAACATTATTTGCTAAATTTCCTACCAATTAACCTCATGTACTGCATAAATGTATGCAAAAAATAGACCAAAATAATTTATCCTAATTGAAATTCCACACTTTTTTGGCGTACCCATTGCACACTAAGGTGTGATTGCTAGTTAAGTTTGATTTGTATGTTTTATTTTAGAACTAGAATGGTAGAGATAGGATAGAATAATACCATTAGTTGAAAAGTCATTGAAAGTTCACCTTAAATTCATACCTTAAACCTACAAGATAAACCTTATAATCAAAACAAAAATCTAATACTTAAAACTAAAAACTATTGTATTTTGTGATAAAACAACCTTGTTTGACCTTAGTAAATATGAATTATCTATTTGTTACATGATTAGGGCATAGAATTTGATGGGACCTACAATAAAAACCTTATGAATACAATGGGGGATTTGTAGAAAGAGAATACTATGTATGTGGTATTTCTAAAGTGGTACTTGGTTCAATTATGTGATGTTCAAGTAACACAAATCAATGCAAGATGATATCATTGGATGAGTATTAGTTGGACAGTATATTATTACTAGATCAATCAAGAGAAAATTGATAGCTAAGTACTTGAATTTTATTTTATTGACACTTGATAAATGCAAGATTATAGAGGTATTATGTTTCTCAATTGAAGAAAAGAAAGTGGTTGACATGGAAGTAAAAAATATTTTAGAAACTCATAAATGATAAATATATAGATATATCTTCTTTATATTATCCTTGTAATTAGTTATGTTTCTTCAAATATAAAAAAATAAAAGGAATCCAATGTGTATCATCTAATAATAACTTATAGAAACTATCAAAAAGATCAATAATAAAAATATATATATTAACTAAGAAGCCATGCAAGCATACAGTAGTATATGTTGGTAAAACTGTAATATATACAAGAAATAAATATATGCATACAAAGCCACATGTTAGTAATACAAAATACATGTACAAGAAAGCTATATGCCCAACATTGATCGAAAAAGCGACGAAAATCATGTTCATCAAAATATCGACAAAAAATTAGGATCGTCGAAATTTTGACGAACGTTGAGCACAAATTTAAAAAAAATTGGAAAGTACAAATTAAGTACACATGTACCTGATGATTAATCTAATTTTATGTCTTTTGTCAAAAAGTTTCGTTGTATTTTGCAGTCAAGTGAGTTAGTGAAAGAATCTTTTTTAATAGTGTTGATATTGATTGAAGGCTTGTTTGTTTCTTTTGAGGGACAATAACCAAGACCATTAGTTGTTTCTTGTGTGTTAGGCTCTATAGGGACGCATATACCTTGTTCTCTAGCACCACATCTTTTTCCACTATAACCAAGTTATTTGTTGAGTTCATAACCTTTTCCATAAATATTTTTCATTTCTTTCAGATTTGGTGGTTGTTCGTAATCAGTTTCATGAAAGTTTTGTGTGTAATTTGCTTCTTCTAAAGTGGTTGAGGTGGATGCTTTTGAATTTTGTGTTGACATTGCCACTTTTTCTTTTCCATTTTAAAACTATTTGTTTATGATCTTGTATTCTCCCATGAATGTTAATGTGAAATCCAAGGAACCCCAATCATCTTTCAATAACTTCGTGACTTCCCCAATATGCTTTTAATTTTTTTTCTCTTTCATGAGTTTCACTTGTGTAGATAGTGTCAATGTTGTCAAAGGACACTCCTTGTATTTCTCAAGTTTTAAAACACTATAAGGCTCAAGATCATCTTCAAGTGTGTACACTTTGTTGTTGTAGACATACTTCATTTTATGATGAAGAGTAGAAGGCGTCACATTCATCTCATGAATCCATGGTATTCCTAAAAGGAGATTGTATGAAAGATCATGAGAAATAACATGAATCAAGGTTTGTAACGTGGCCTTCTCGACTCTAATATGTAATGTGATCACACCAAGCAGTCATTTTCCTGTGTTATCAAACCCACTAATAGATAAAGAGGCAGGTTGAATTCTTGATCTATCCATGTCAAGCCTATCCAAAAGGGTTACACTACACACATTAAGGGCCAAGCCATTTTCAACAAGGGTTCGCTTTATCCCTATCCTACTAAAAATAACTATTATCATGAAATATTTTTATTGTTTTTGCACTTCCAAAGGAGGGAGCTCACTTTGGTGGAAAACAATGTCAACATTCATTCGTTGAATCATGGCTCCTATGTCATTTGATTAATGTACATTAGGAGGGGTAGGAACTTGTTGTAAGGAATTTTGAATCATGTTTTGATAATGAGGGGAGGCTTGAATAAGGTCCCATAATGATATCTTAGCAAGAGTGTTCTTAAGTTGTTCAACAAGATCATACTCCTTTCCACTTTGTGAAGGAAAACGAGGAGGACCAGGTACGATAGGTTGAGGTAGTGGGAGGGATGTTGGAGTTGTTTGTCTTGGTTGAAGATTTTTTCTAGTATTATATGTATGAGCAACTATATTATAATTTGATTGCTACAAAACATTATTCTTAGGTGGTTCAAGAATGAGGATGGGTTTATTTTGAGTTTGTGGTTGTTGTGAGGGTGGATAAAGGTAAGTTCAGGCTCAGGATAGTACTTCAAGGGATATCTAATGTGCATAACCTCAAAATGTTTATCCTTATTTTCATTATCTCTTGGTGAATGAGAGTCTAATGTCACTTCATCATCTTCATCGAAGGAAGTCACATCACTATTATTTGAAATACATGTGTCAATGTTCTTATTTTCTTATACCATGATATCATCCCTAGTAGGAGAGTTTTTAGAACTACAAACTAGATGTTCATGACATTCAAAGGTTGGTTCTTCTAAAATGACTTCATCACAAGTAAGGGAGTTATCAATGGTTCTATTTTCTTGCTTATCAATGATGACATTCTCTTGTTCAATAATGTTTTCCCTGGAGGAAGAGGGACACATAAGATTATCATGACTCTCATTGGTTCAAATTTTTAACAATAAAATATCCTCTTTACAACTAGGAGGGATACTAGGAAAAGAACAAATGTGATTTCCATGTTTATCTACAATTTCATCCTCTTTCACTAAAACATTCTCACAAGCAAGGGATGAATTGAGACTAGGTAAGGTGATGTTTATAAATGTGTCTATGATCTCATTCTCTTGTGCCATAATATCTTCCTAAGGGAGATGAGGAGAAGGAAAAAGAAGACTTTCATGATTCTCAATGATTGCATCTTCTTTCACCAAGATACCTTTGTCACTAGTAGGAGAGGTATCGGGAGAAGAAAAACTATGATCATCATGGTTAAATCTATGATTGTATCTTCTTCTATATCATCATTCCCACAAATAGGAAATGTATTGGATGGATGACTAACATGCTTATTGATGAACTTTTTCTTTGCAAACTTGGAAAAGAAAGATACTACCATTTGTGAAAAGTAGTCTATACAAACTTAGTATGCAATGCAATGACCTAGAATGAAATTTGTAAATGCAATTTTTAGATTCTAAACAAGGTAATTTGTTGATTACACTATGCAACAATCTGAAAATGAAATGTTGTAAATGCCATTAAGAAATGCAATAAATGAACCAAATTAAGCTAGATCTAATGAAATGAATGAAACATAAACTCAACAAATTGAAATGGTTATCTAAGAGCAGCAAATATAAACATAGAAATGATGCTTTTAATGTTGTAAAATGCAGTTTTAGGTCTGATCTAGGAATAAATCGTCCAAAGGGGAGTATGAGTCCTAGTTAGGGTTTTTGAAGGGTTCAAATGCTAAAAAATACACAACACAAAATTCCTAGAAATAAGGAAAAAAAACTTGTATAGGGACTAAATTTCCCAAAGGGGTGAATGAGTCCTGAATTAGGGTTTTTGCACCAAATTCAACAAATTTTGAGTGAATGTTAAGGTTTCTATTTTGTATGTTATCTTGATTGTTTTCAATTGTAGAATTTCAATGAAGTTGAATGATCTAAGATGAAAAAATGCAATCTATATGCAATTTTCCATAATACAAAATTTAGAAGCCCTAAATGAAAATTAACTAATACAATATCTAGTGCAATGTTAACCTAGATCTAGGAGTTTAATGCACTCCAAATTAGAGATAAAGGGTTTGAAGGTCGGGTTCACCAAAATGAACTGAAGGAAATAGGGTTCCACCTTTTGGGAGATGGATCTAGGGTTAGGACCTATTTCACTCTTAGTTCATTGAAGGAAACCTTAGAGATCTCAACCTAATGATCCAATCAAGAAAAGAGATTGCTACAAGGTCTCCTTAGGTGTGACTAAAGAGGGGTTCACTACTAAGCAAATACCTAGAAAGAAAGATATGAAAACAATATGAAAATATAACTATATGAACTAGAAAATGGAATTTGAAAGCATGTAATCAGAGTGATAAATAGAATAAAATAGAGAAGTACTTAGAGAAATGAAGATGACTAAGCAAGGCATGAAAATCCTAAAAATTGTTGCTTTTAAGGTGTATTAGGACTCATACGCTAGACTGGGCAATTTAGTCCTAGTATAGGGTTTCTAGGTAGGATCTCGAATCTCTTGATTTGATTGATCTAGATCTATAGAAGACTGGAAAAATGGTGTACTAGGACTCATATACCCAGACTATTGCAAAGTGTCTCAAAAATGTGAAAACTATCCTAGGAGCAAAATTTTGAACTGAAACTTTATGATCCTTTGAAGATGGATTAAATAAGCACTTTCCCATTGGTTTCATGTAAATAGGTTGGATATCTTGCTCTAGATTTGAGTTTCCATGAGGCTTGACAACTTCTTATGACAACTTTTGTAACTTTTGCTACTTTAGAATTTTGACACTTTTGAAGGCTTCAAATCCACTTTTTCTTCAACCTATAAACTTGCAACACACAAGGAGAGATAAAAAGTGTTGTTTTACTAGGGGATGGGGGTTTTCCTTGGTCAAACCCCATTTTGGTAATCAAACCTTAATGAGAAATGAGGCATGAATGAAATGAAACATGAAACATAAGATGGAACAATAGAACCTTGTTTGAAACCTTGTAGACCTGCAAACAAGCATGTAGTGGCCTCAATGGATGTAGATCTTGATCATGATTCTTGATTAAAGATAATGAATTTGAATACATGAATCAAGTTCTTGGACAATACATCACAACATTAGCTCAAAACCACATGCATGATGCATCAAGTCATTGACATGATAATGGATCTTGTTTGCTACAACAATCCTCTACAAATCTTCCCTTGAACGTCTTCTTGAATACTCTTGACTACTCTATAATTCTCTTGTGAAATCTTAGGATGCTTGACTCTTGATTGCTAGGTGAAATAATGATTTGAAACCTTAATTATATAGGCACTCCATCTAATTTACCATATATTAGACCCAAATTCCAAAATTCATTCAATTTGAATTGAAAACCCTGATTTCCCACTCAAAACCTTGAAAAGGGGCCAAATGGGACTCATATGCCCAAGGTGGTGTATGGGTCCCACCCTAGATTTTTAGGCTGAGGAAATGTCGGGTTGTTAGAATATTAAGTGCATTTATTGAATATGTTGGTATTTCGATTGAAATAAGTCTTGGGATGCATAATAAAGGGTCTTAGGGGCCTATTAATGATGATTTGAAGATCATAAATGCAAGACCTGACCCAAAACTTAGTGTGAAGATGTAAATAAATACACTTTACAACATTAAATAAAGGAAAAAATAGGTCTATTTAGTTTAAAAGGGCCCTAAACTTAATGTGGATGTGTAAAAACACATTACAACACTAAATCAAGGCCACATTAGGCTCAATTTAATATTAATTATTACTAAATTAAGTGTGAAAAGGGGTACTTTTTCCTACACTACACCTGCCTAGGGAGATATTTTACTAAAATTCACTTTTTAGTGGGACAACTTCTTGGAGCCATAACTTTTGACTTGGGTGTTTAATTTGCTATTATAATATCATTGGAAATTTCTCAAAGATATCTACAATGATGAAACAATCTAAACATCATTTCATCCATTTTTTGAGCTTTTTTGAGGCTTTTGAGGTTTTCAAATTTGAATTTAACGTTGTATTGAAGAAATTTATTTGGATAAAAACTTTAATATCTCTCAAATGGTACAAGATATTGAGATGCTTCTTCTACCATTAGATAGTTTTTTAGTGCCGCTCCTTGGAGTAAATTTTTAGGTCCATACAAACCCATTTAGGATGACTTACTAAAAATAGTAATTGGTCATTTTCACCTTTTTTTTAAAAAACTTTTGACTGTCTTACACCCCTTAATTTCCATCATGGGACTCAAAACAACTAAATAAAATAATGAAAAACCAATTTTTTAGGTGATGTAAGATTACCCCTACACCATTAGATGCTCTTGCATCATTTATTGTTTCTCTTCTATAGTCTAGCCTTAAATAAAAAAATTATTTAAGCTCCCTATCTCATCCAAAAAATTAAATGAATAGACCTTATTTACATAATTTTCTATTTTATCCAATTTTTATTAAGTTGGCTAAAACCAATTAGCCCACTAATCACCTACTTGCACATTCATAACCTTGATCAACCCATTCGAACCTTGTACATCCTCCAAAAGGTACTTAGGCATGATTATTATGTATATAAGGCATGCGTTTTTATACATGAGGCAAGGGTCTTGGTACACATCACATGAGTTAAAGATTTGTCCATACTCCTAATATACCTATTTAATCATTAATTTCCCTTCAATCTTGGACCCCTCCATTTTCACCTGCTACATGAAGATGCTTTCCTCCTATGATCATCCCAAGCCTCTCAAGTAATAAGAGCCCTTGATCCTTCAAATCAATGCTAGAAATAAAATCCATCATCCAAAAATCTATAAATTAACCTCAATCCAAGCCCTTATCATATATTGGATACTCATGTAATGTTATGCTACTAGTATAGTCACTCACATATTAGGTTAGAGAAAAATAACTATGATTTGGTGCAATAATGATTGTTATTATTGATAATATTATGTATTCTTATTAATATTTTAATCAATGCTTATGCTTAATTAGTGTTGCACATAGATGTAAATAAATAGGGTAACTTAGTTCAATTTTTTTGTGACATATGTTTACATTTTCATGTGCACAGTAACATCTCCCTTTAATCTAGTCTTAGAACAACTAACTCTCTTATGATCTTCAACTTCCTCATATGAAAAATATTCTCCTATATAACTTATATAAACAATCAACTCCTCTAGATTTAATCTACTAGAATAATTAGTAATGTTAATTCTAGATCTCTTACCAATTCTATAAATAGCTTTCAACATCATTACGCCATTTGCATCTTCCTCTTCTTACTCATCTACAACTTGATTGGTAGTTGGTACATTATTCAACATAGTCCTTTTCTAAATATCTTTATCATATCTAAATTTATATACTCTTCTTCTATCTTCCTCTATAACATCCAACTAGATTCACACATTCCTCATTATCTAAAATATTTATTCTATTCTCCTATAAATACTAACAATTCTATGGTCTCTATCTACTTCTCATGAAGGGATCTTGAATTCTAGATATGATGTAAATTATCTTAGGGTTGAAGACCCATTTATAAATTTGCTCAAATTTGGTGATCTATTTATAATCATCCCTTGTAAAATGCCTCAAATATGATGATATTTTTACAAATAGAACCTCCTCAATACCTTTTGCCTAATATATAATAATGGAATATATATTTCATTAATTAATTTTTTCACATAATCTCCTTTTGCAGGATTTGAAAAAATGCTTTGATACAATCTAGTGGCATCATGGTTAGAGGTTTTAATTAAGAATTATCCAACCATGTAGCTAACCACATAAACACCTACAACTTGAGAAGATAATAAAATAGATTTTTTTTTTTTTATATTCATAGTCACAAATTACACCATAATCTATCACAAGGGTAATAACAATACTATGCCTTATCCTTCAATGGAATACTATCACAATCAATGTACACATTTTAATCCTCTAAGATAATATGTGATATAATGCTCTTATCCTACTACTATAATTTTAAATTATCATCTCAAAATCTAATTGTTCATTACTAATTAACTTACACTAATGATGGATGATGTTTATATAGTGAGCACAAGTAATTAGGATAAAATGCACCAAATAGAAAGCTAATACAATACTCTATACACATGAAATGTATAGACAACTTCATTTGAGATAAATAAAATATGTGGTAAGATATAAACCATGAAACTCAATGTAGTTCTAATGATGAACCTCCCTAGGAGTAATTAGGTTGAAAATGTGTTGAAATGTTGTTGTGAAGCTTATGTGTTTTTAGATAGTCTAGCTAGGTCATCTTTGGTAAGAATCCTGATATCTCATTGACCAACACCAATGTTTGAGAGATTATGTTGTGTTAGTGTGAAATACAATAATTATGAATTTTGATAACAATTAGAAGCTTTAGAATTAATTTACAGTGTTGCACAATAATATCTCATTTAAAAATTTTAATGTGTTGAAATATCAAGTAGAACAATGTATGTTTGTACGGTAAGAATAGTCTTTTGAAATGAGACTATGATGATCAAGACTTTTTAAGAAACTTGTAAAGAAAATATTTTGGTTGATGGAATATATCTATACACCTAGGATACTCTTATATCATTATTTTTTGAAGACCATCTCTCTTACCTTTGTTGACCTAAAGCTAATGTAAAATGTAATTTGAATGATTAAGACAAAGAATCCTTTCAAGAAATTTTGAGGTAATGCATTGTCATCTATGTCACAACATTGTCACTCATTCAAATCAATAATGATAAAAATACTAAAAATGATTTATAAACACCCCTTTTATATAACTATGATCCTAATAAATGGTATTGACTATCTCCTCATTTGCATAAGATTCAAAAATTGAATGAATGATGACTACTTCACTCATCTACTCATATTTAGATGACCAAGAATCTCAAATATTGTGAAAGGCCATTATGGAACCCAAGCTCAAGTCCATTTTGCTTAGTTTTATGTCTTCCCATTGGCAAGAACCTTCCTCATCTAGTTTTGACATGTAAATAAAGTGATCCATAAGAAAGCAAGCTGTGATAAACAATGGGACACGTTTATCATGCTACCCAAACAAAGAATTGCGACATTAGAAATAGCATTTCGTACATACCTTTATCATATGCGTTCAAACACATACTGAACAAGATTTGAGTTAGAATCCATTAAACATAAAATGAGAAGATTAGAGAATACCATTGTTATTTACATTAACTATAACCTTAGTTAATAGCAGTTAGTATTATTATTTTAATTTTTTTCCTTGCCTGTTTATGCTTTCACAGGAAAAATTGTTGACAGTAACAATGGCGATGTTGCTAATGATCAGTACCACCGTTAAAAGGTTTGCAATGAGAAATATCAGAGGAAGGACACTGAAAATGTTGTAATATTGCTTTGTTTACTTCTAAAATAGTGGGTTAGATCAAAGGATGGGCAATAGGACAGACTTGACTATGGATTGATGTAAATAAACTTCTCAGGACGATGTGAAACTTTTGCCGATTTGGGAGTTGATTCGTATAGATTTTCAATTGCCTGGACTCGCATATTCCCCAGTATGTCACAGAAATTTCTGTGTTCTTTGATGTTTTTATTTGTTTTATCTTTAGTCGTTGATAATGATCACCCATTTTCTGGGGCAGATGGAAGAGGGAAGGTGAATAAAAAGGGAATAGGGAATAGTTTAAATGTGAATGCAGAAGTATTAGTCACATATTTTATTTCGGTCTTTTTGAACATGTTGAAAAAAACGATGCTGATGTTGTATGACACTTGTTAATGTGACCCCGAAATGAAAGTTATACATAGTGGACCTGTCAAGTCTGGGTCCTATCCCCTAGAGGTTGGAAAACAAAGTTATCAATTAGAAATCATGGTGTGAAATTTATATTGATTAGTGAACTGGTAGAATATGTATATTTTTTGTATGTTTATTTGTGTATATGCATAGTTATATGTATATCGTATGTATGTGTAATGGCATACATGCCTGTAAAATTTTATATGTTCACAGATATATGTATGTACATATATGTACACATATATACACATCCAAACATACATAGTTACATACATAGATACATGTTTATATTATTTTGAGACATTTATATGTATATGCACATATATACATGGATATCTATGTAAATATTGTTGTGTCTATAGCACACATGCCCCGCTCGGACTGGGGATCCTATCTTCTTCTTTCACTTTCGTCAGGTCATTTTACACTCGCCTAATTTTGCATGTCCTTGTTTCTAAGCTTAAATTGGTCATATGCATTAAAGTCGTCAAATTCCTTTTGACCAAAATCACCTACCCCGAATTTCACTAAGTCTTTAGCATATGTGGGACTTAAGGTGTGGGTTTCCTCTTACCTTTTGCCGTTGCGTCCACTAGCTCCAGTAGATCTGTAGCTATGGGTCTCCGTGTGTGGATTTCCGCTTATGCTTCACCACTAAGTAGTGGTCAATCCTTAGCATCTGCATGCATGGAGGGCTTCGCTTTCGCCTTCGCCACCTAAGTCTTGACAGAATGTCTAGTGTGGCACAGGTTTCTGCACCCCACCTACCTGAGGCCAGCCATACCTGAGAATTATTGTTGCCATTAATGCGCCTGGGTCTATATAAACCCCTCTCCACAACTATCATTTTCATTTGATGTTTTTGAATTTGAAGGGAGCAGAAGAGCCATCCACGTGTGTAGGGCATTTTAAGGGATTCAAGCCATATTCATCTTCTTTTTTTTTGCATGTTTTTAAGGTATGAATCTGCATTGTTTCTTTTACCCGACATTTCAACTATCAAAATCATTCTATAGCTAGGGTTTTAAAGTTGATGTTTCATTTGAGATTTGTCATGAGCTTTTACAAACCTCGTTCACCAAGTGCAAATTAAATCGAGTGTTGGCAACACCCATTCCTCTCATGTTCGCTACTGTCATTATGAAAACAAGGGTTTTTCCTCAACTGTACACACAAACCCTTGCGCAGGTTTCTGCTTAATTGATGTTGTCCTTTAATGGCTAAGCTAACTTAGGTCTTGTTGCGACAAGCCCGCGATATTTTCTGTTAAGGAATTAAAGTCTCAACCTTAAGGGTTTGCGGTTCTTGGAGAAGGAGTCCATAGTAGGTTCGGTGGACTAGAAGTTCGCCCTTACATAACCACTACGATAGCGGAAAAACATTTGCATCCTCCTGCTTTGCGGGTTCTGCTTTTACCATCATCGTGAATAAGCTAGACTAAGTATCCTATAGAATCGACTAATTCTCAAATGTCTTGGGGGTCTTTACATGCAACTTGCCATCACCTAGTTGCGGCTGATTAACAATGGAGTTACCATGTCGTCCTACATTGTGGGCTTCACGTCAGCTGTTTTTGTCCCAAACCTCAAAATCCTTGACAAATCGCTAAGTCGAGAATGCATGTGCGAGTTTTCCCGTGCGGTTGTCGGCCATCAAGAAGTTGTCCCTGTGATACTGCTATCTAACTGCCAAATGCCCACACCCTTCCAATGCGTGGGTTGCATGGATCTTATTTCCTTGAAACTAAAACTTAATGTTTTCTAGTAAAAAAATATGATGCAGGAGGCACTTGCGAGTCTACCTCTATGGACCGCTGCCTACGGAGGTTCATTGAGACAAAATAGTCCCTTAACGGTGAAATGAACCCATCCCTCCACTGTGCAGACCCTGAGCTCGCCTTCACCACTATTGGTCCTAAACATGCAAGTCACATACCTTTAAGCAAATCACTCTGGTAGGCCCACCCATGCTGGCCACCACATTTAGAGGTTCACTCTGTTAAATCCATTCCTTAATGGTGAATGCTTAGCGGCCTTCTGTTGGCCGGTCTTCATACCACTTGACTCCACATTCCGCCACCTCCAACTTAGAAGTAAACTCATGAAATAAAATGATCATGTGGGTTCCACCATGTGGAACACCGCATGTAGAATTCTATCCAATTTTCACTGCTCTTATAGCAACAAAGCATTAATACCTTTCCCATTGACAGTGCCTGCACCCCTTGCACCCCAACAAGCCAGAAAAGACTCATTTGATAAAGGAAAGAAACTAAGGTGCCCCATCACTTATTTTTACACGTGATTAAGGACCTTGTTCAAGATCTACCTCATAATCATACCATGAGGAAATTTCCATGTGAGTGGCTACTTGTGGATTTCCCCCTTTCCTACGCTGTTCCCTAATGACTTTCTTCATAATGGCTTCCGCCAAGGGGAAAACAACATTGCCAGGCCTATATCTTTGCAAATGACCCAAACGAGCTCCAAATGCTAAACCATGATGAATATTATGATCTTTTGAGGATATATGAATGGATCTAACGCTGAATTTGTAGGTTTTAATTGACCTTTTCCACCCTATATGTAAACACACTTACTGCATCTTTTGGGTGTAGGATTTATGGAATTTGTTGAGGGATCATCAGGGAAGCCCATAGGAAAAGTTGAGAAAGGAAAGAAACCCGCAAGAACCCCAAGGGGAAAAGAAGAGAAAGAACAAATGAAATATTAGTTTCACAGGGTGGAGTGCACCTCTAAGCTTGCATCCAATTGGGACATTGTCTCCGACACCGACCTTGGGCTCGTGAACATTGATGAATTATTTAAATAGAGATTCATGGTCAACCCCACCATAGAGGATGCACAAAAGATAAAGGAAAGTGGCCTTGCAAAGGCAGCTAGCTTCCCTCCTACACTGATTGCTCCAGAATTGGTCATGGCTTGTTGGGAGTGCTACCACTCTAATAATAGGAAGATAATTGCCAAGGACGAGAGGGTATTAGTAGACTTATCTACTTGATATATTAGCAAGACATTTGGAATTAAAACCTTCAAAAATATGGAGGTAGAAAAGGAGTTCACTTAGAAGGTTTAGCAACAAGACCCCCTTGGATGCAAAAGAATGATCAATCAACATTGGTTAAGGGACAAAAGGGGCAGTGCTAATAAGGTGCCTCAGAAGTTATACAGGAGTGATTTCTTCAAAGAATATCATGATCTAGTTGTTGGCAGATGGTCAATGCTCCCCTCGAGATTCATGACATGGACTAACCGCTAACTGTGGGCCAACACTAATCACCCTCTTGAGCAGGGTGATGGGCCTATCTACTGCAACATTCTTTAAAGAATGGATGTTCTACTTTGTGGAGGAGATCCTCTGTGGCACCACTAGCTTCCACAATGCCAAGATGATAAGTGACAATTTGTACAATCAACTCATGGTGGTAAAGAAGACCTCCCAGTTTTACATGACCTCATATTTGGTCTATCTTTTAGCAGTCAAATTCCCATACAAAGGAATATTTTGTGTTGGAACATTAGGGACCAGAAGGGGGTAACTTAAAGTATACGACTGCTATCCAAAATTGTAGTACAAAAACTTCAAGAGGGAATACAAAAGAGTGAATGATGCCTTCATTGGGAACATTATTAGACTCTTGGGAGGAGACCTTGAAAGAAGAGTGACACATAGTGCCAAGAATTTTATAAAGGGTTTTGGATATTTATTCATCCAATTCTCAAAGTTCACCTACACCATTGTAGTAGAGGCTTGAGTACTCTCATTTTCTCCCCCAAGCAGCCTTGAGTGCTCTTGTTGGAGGTGGTAAGCTTCCCTTTTTTTCCTTCTATCACTTGGTTGAGTTAGCACTTTACTATTTTGTAGTGATTTTGTGCTCTTTACTACATTATTTCTTTATCTCGCTTCCTTGGTTGTCCGTGGAGGTGGAAACACCTAAATGGGGTTTGACTAAGGCAGACCCCTATACAACCAACCAACATTTTCCTCTCTTTCTGTGTGTAGGTGTACGTGCTTTGTGGAGCTAGTTGGCGAATAGGCTCTTTTATGAAATCATCTTCGTCACCCTAGCTTTGGTATATTTACTTTATCACATTCGTTTATATTTCTCGTATTTCATAGTGTTATTTTGCTCTCTTAGAATTTACTAGCTAGGCTACTAGCTTA
Organism: Sequoia sempervirens; assembly: GCA_007258455.2. Lineage (NCBI taxonomy): Eukaryota > Viridiplantae > Streptophyta > Pinopsida > Cupressales > Cupressaceae > Sequoia > Sequoia sempervirens. The sequence continues at coordinate 210,066,258 of VDFB02271358.1, forward strand.
TTTTCTGATAAGTTCAAATTGTGCTTTCAGTTCTCTAGTCGTACAGATTCTAGTGCACCTAAGAGATGCTAGCGCGTCACGCTATCATCCCAAAAATGCGCTATCATCCTCTGACAAAGAGTTATTCGAGATATAGTGTTGATCTCAAAATCCAATTATCTTAGCCCCATTCTGAATCTCGAGATCGCAGAGGGGTCTTAGGACTCTATCATCCTCACCATTCTCATCCTCATAACCTAATATCCCACTAAGTTGAGGTAAGTTAGGGTAGCCTTCTGCATCTTGGCCCTCTGTGACTTGGGGTGTGGCATGTGGTGGTCCCCCTATCTTACATTTTGGTGAACTTGAAGTGAACCATTTTGGTTTCATTTTTGTTGTACTAATAGTTCCTTTCCTCGTACTCTAGGAGTGTTGTAGGTGTGAGTGTTGTGAGGTTGTTTCCTTGCAACCCAACCTATGACCCCTAGTTGGCATAGTTGGAAGGATCCAAAGGTATTGCATAATGAAACCTTAGTTGGGTCACTGTCTTATCTTTTTACCTTTAGGGGCTCTGTGAAAGTATTGCTTAGTGTGTGTTATGGCCTCCTTCTTGCATCAGCCTATCCCCTCTACGTAGCCTGTGGATAGTGGTACTGGCATAACCTTCACTTCATAGGATTTGTTGATGGGCTTTAACAAAGACTCATCTCCACTTTATATCCCTGTGCAGATCAATGGAAACATCGTATCGGGTGTTCTCATTGATCCGATGCCATAGGTGTACATAATCACCGAGGAGATTATGTTGATTAACTTTTTACATAAGGATGGGTATGATGCACCCGTGAGTACCATCCACAAACATGATGGGATTTTTGTGCCCCCTTTCGATAGTATTGTCTTGTCGGTTCTGTTGGGACCTAAGTTTATGAACCTCTTGTTTGATATCATCCCTTGGTTTTAGCTCTTTAGGGTGAAATTGGGTATCCCTTGGTTGGAGGCAATGAATGTGGTACCCTTCATCGTGCATAAATGTCTAAAATTTATCAATGGGGGCTCCGTACATGTAATCCACGACACTAATTATAGACCACCGGTTGTACATGGTAGCTACTCCTTGGACTACTCTTGGCCTACACCCATTTTTCCTCTCCCACCTAGGACAGACCTTCTGCACTGAACATATCATAAATATAATAAAGGGTGTCTAAGGCCAAAAGAAAGATACCCTCCCTCACCTTATGCTATTTCACATAGGTCTTGCTTAAAGGCTGACAACAATGTCGCTAAGGCTTGAAAGAAGGAAGAAGAGAAGTGATCTCACAATCCTCCTTCTTCCTCTTCCGCTGGTCAGTCTGATGCTTCTTCTCGCTCTACTATGGTACCATTAGGTTCCACTCCTTGTTTGCAGGAGAATCCTATGGTGCTTGCTTGGAGAAAGCCTAAGCATCTCGAATTCAAACTTTTTGTTTTGTCGATTTAGCCTAGACCCATTCAATATGATAGGAAGAAGGTCTCCTGAGGAGAGTCCTCTTTGTCTTGACCTATGCAGCCTCATACCGATCCTAAGGCAGTGAGTAGGAAGCAGCCTGCTGCTGAGGCTCTTGAGCTGACTCCTCCTGTTTCCCCTCAACCTGTCCCTCCTACTCCCATTTAGGAATCTGTTCCTCCACCAGAAACGACCATAGTGGATGTTCCTATGGTTGAGTAGGAGCCTTATGCTCTTTTGCAGCCACCGGCCTCCAACTCCAAAAGTTGAAGAAACCGCCTTATGTGCAAGCGCAAGCATCAGCGAAAGGCCCTCTTAGCTGAGTAGGTCACCTCGCAAAGGAAGGAGGAAGAGACGGCCACCTCTGCTTCAGGGCCTCCTACAGTGTCGCCCTCTTCCCTTTCTTCTACTTCTCTCTAGTTTATTTTTGCACTGCTTCTAGCTTCCGCTGCGAGTGCAAATGCACCTAACCCCAATGGGGTATGTGTTCATCGCTCCTTTGGTGGATCCGCCCTCACTAATGTCTATTCAGGATATCCAACATTTTCCAAAACCCATGGATATGATTAATACCTTGGTTGCATTCATTGTGGTTTTTTTCTCCTCTTCCTTCGCACCTCTAGCCTCATATGTGGGGAATTCATCTCCTCCAACAAAGAAAGAGGTGGAGAGTGGTCCTTCTAGCAATGAAGAATGTAAGAGGAACCCACCTTCTTCACAAGGTGGTCCTGTGCTGGCTTATTTTGTCCTGGTGACAGAACCAGTCCCAGCTTCCCTTGAGCTTGTCACTGCTCCCGAGTCACTTGGCGAGCCTAGTGGTGAATCTCAGGCATAGCCTATCCCATTTGCTGAAGTTAGACATGACACTCCTATGGGGTGCATGTTTAACTCTGTGGATGAAGTTTCAACCTTATCAACGATCTTTGCAAAATCGCTGACCTTGATTCCAGAGGAGCTCGTTGGAGAGGATCTCAAGGGGCCCTCTTCCTTAGCCCTTGTTGTAGGAAGGTTGAATGCCCCTCTTAACATCCCACCACTACAAGCTTGTCCTCCTTCCCCTATGATGATCTAGAGTGGGAAGTGGATGACCTCTTGGTTGATCAATGATAGGAGGAGGCCTCTTCTTGATCTTCTGTGTGTGTGTGTGTTTTGTGATGTGTTCTCATGTGATAGTGCTATGTGTCCTTGGATGACCCTTGTCACCCCTATTGGTGCTTGGATATAGGTGTGATTTTTGTGTTGTAAACCTTCTATTTTTTTCATCTTTCTTCCATGTTTGTGTTTTCTTTTTGATAAATTGGGGATTCTTGCAAGTATGAGCTAGTTTGGTGGTGTTGTCATTAATATTGTCATCGATGTCAACACTATTTAGTATGTTGTAGATTGCAAATGTATGGTTGAGATGCTAGTGAGATGTTTTGAGTATGTGGAGCTATCTTTATGGTGTTTCAAATATGTTGGTTTGTTGAGTTTCCAAGTGCTTTTGAGAAAATTAATGGAGAAAAGAAATCAAAGTGTTGGAAGTGTTCAGGTTGTGCTCTAATATATGCTCCACATTTCTCCTATATTGATTCTATGCATGTGCGGTTTTGAAGATTTCATTATGGTGATCTGATGATGACATAGTCTAAGTTTCAGTTTCTAGTGAGATGGTACGTGAAATTTTTTTCCACTGATATGTGTGTTCTATCGACAAAGTCAATGTTTTGTGGACTGGGACAAATATGTTTGCTCCATAGTTCTCTAATATTTTGTTTCAAATCTTGCGGATTTGAGATATGTCTTATGAAGGTCTTTCCTATGCTCTGGAAAATATATTTGGATTTTGGTGATCTAGAAATCATGTTTTAGTATTTCTGTGTGTGTCTGCATAGTTTAGATAGACTTGTAAACAATAATTTTGGCAAACCAAATGCTCTCTTGCACTTCTAGGGTTTTTCACCTAAAAGGAGAGAGATGGGCCACAATGCTAATATCTACACTCAAGATTAATGTAGTGAGGGATGAAATGTGTCTAAATCTAATGTCCTAAGTGCAATAAAGTGAAAAATAAAGATGATTAATAATGTAAATCCTAAGAAATACAAAGTTTTGGAAAACACATTGTGATATGAAAATATGTGATGAATGACCTTGAAATGAAAACAAAACTTAATAAAAAGTTGTGAAATAAAAGATGTGCACTTGGAAATATATTTCAGACTTGAAACAACTCTAAGATTCTAGAAATTTTGATTTTTAAGCCTGGCAGGACACTTAGGCTAGTCTGTACGACTTAGTCCACTTTCAGATTTTTTTGGAAAACTACACCGAAGCCCGTTTTGGCCAAATGGGTATCCGAATCTATAAATTTTTTTGAAAAATAGGTTTGGTGGGACTATGGTGACTTAGTCCACTTTTGAATTTCTAAAAAATTGGAAGTGGAAACGAAAGCCCTAGGTTTGCACTTTGGTTTCCCACAGGTGTCCGCTTCTGAATATTTAATTTTCAGGCCTAAAAGTGACTTTTTGTTGATATTTTGACTTAGTCAATGAGGAGATGTCTTCAATGAATCTTCAACCTAATATCCAATGATCTTCAAACCCTCAAAGTGCCTAAATCTACAAACACATAACGATAGAAGGAGAAAATGTTGATTGTTAAGGCATGAGGGTTTGCCTTGGTCAAACCCCTTTTTAGGTAATTAAACCAAAATGAAGAAATAATGTAATGAAGCATGGAATTAGTACCTTTCCATGACGATTGATCTTGATTTTCTGCAACAATGGTTGAAGAATCTTGCTCTTGAATGCTTTAGAAGTGAGCTTGAATGCTTGATGAATGGTGATTAAATGAATAATCAAATTATGAATTGAATGAATTAGGGTTTAAAGATCTCTTTTTATAGAAAATAATTAAGAATAAGGATCATGATCAAGGGCCAAGATTAAATTATAAAATAAATTAATCAAGGGTGGAGATTAATTGAGAGAGAAAAGACATGGATAGATAAAGACTTGCGGTGGAAGATAAGATTGGCACAAAAAAAGAGGTGGTAAGAGAAATTAAAAAATAAAGATTATTTAATTTAGGTAGACGTCATAGGAGAAATAAGTAAAATATTAATTTTATTTATTTCAAAAGAAAGGTGAGAATAAATTATATAATTAAATAATTAAAAATAATTATTTAATTGGAAAGATAAAGAAAGGATAAATAATTAAATAAATATAAAATTTATTTAATTATAGAGAGAAAAGGATAATGAATAATTAAATAAGTAAAATAATTATTTAATTCTAGAAGAAGAGGGAAAAGCTAATAATATTAGATTTAAATTCTTAATAAGAGTCTAGGAAAGTATGAAAGTGATTTACAACAATTTACAACACCTTTACAAGACATCGTTGAATGCATTTGCAAGGGCCCAAGACCTAATGTGGATGTGTAAAACACCTCACAACACTAAATCAAGGCCTCATTAAGTCCAATTTATCATTAATTGTTCCCATATCAAGCAAAGTATACACTTTTTGGCAACACAAGACTTGTGAAATAAATTCAGTGATTGAAGCTTGTTGTTTTGTTGTGGATGTATCTGGAAGGTTCTGAGATGTATTCTCATGCATAATGAAGCATGTTGCATCATTTTTTTGTCATCTTCTTGTTGGGAAGCATGTGCATCAATGTTTATTTGTGTTTTCATTAGGTTTGGCTGATCTGGTGTTTGCATTTCATTCGAAGAATAAAACTTAAATTGAGGAAGCATGTAGAAGATTCAAGAATATTATTTTAATATGTTTTATTGGTCCACTCTTATTCCTTTCCACCGTGGGAATTTAGAGTTGTCAACCTAATTTGAATTTATGAAATGGTGTATTGTGGTCGACCTTGGTAAATGTTTCTAAGGTTGAGAATGGTATAAAAGCAAGTCGAGTTGTGAAGAATTGTATGACAGTGTGATGCAAAGTGATGAAAGAGTGCCACAAATCATAAGAGCAAAAGTGTGTGTGAGTGAGTTGTGAAAGCAATCTTTCAATGTGTTGAAGATAGTAAGTTGAAGGTTTCTATAATCTTACGAATGTGCTTTAATTATAGTGATAGATATTTTGTTCTCTTTTGTATTTGTAGGCAGTGAGCCTCCCTATTGGATAGTGATTCCTTTGGAGGAAGTGAGCCTTTGTACTTGGACAGTGAGTAATCTTTTGGGAAGTGAGCCCTTGGCAGTGAGCCTTTTGTATTCAGTTTATAATATTTATATTGTGAGTCAACCTTCATTGTGGTTTTTCCCTTATTGGGTTTCCACATAAAATAATGGTGTTCATTTTGTTGAGTTACTTTCTGTTATCTGTGATTCATGCTCATATCTAATAACAGAGTAGTGTGGTTGAAGATTTGATAAGTGATAAAGTTTTAAGTTTGAATTTGTGTGATAATTGATTCATCCCCCCTCTTAGTTGTCTTGCACCTGTTTAACAATTGGTATTGAAGCTTTGGTTCCTTTTTGTAGAGCTTAACCGCTTAAGGAAGATCCAATGGCGCACAAGTTGGAAATCCTTGTGTTTGATGGAACTAACTACAAAGACTGGAAGGGATAAATGAGAGGATATATTATCTCTCTTATTTTCAAGACCTGGAGAGATGTTGAGAATAAGTATACACTTTTTTCTGGTGGTGTTAATATTGTAGATGAGATCTCTGCTTATGAAGAAAATGAGAAGGTGAAGTATGCAATTTGCAATGGTTTATCTAAAAATGAGCTAATTAAGGTTAATTATTTAGATACTACATATGAAGTCTAGAAGAAGCTGGAAGACATGTATGAAGGGAACAAAAAAGTGAAATTGAAAAGGAGACTTGCGGCAAAGCGTAGATTTGTGAACTTTAAAATGGAAGATGGTGAAGAATTTACAAGTTTCTTTCATAGGGTTGAATAGACTACAGATGAAGTTAGAAATCAAGGAGGAAAGCTAGCAGAAGAAGACATAATTGAGAAGATCTTGATCACCCTACTAGATTGCTATAGCGATAAGATCTTGGTGATTGAAGAAATGTATGATCCTAAGAAGTACACCTTGGAACACTTGTTCGACACCTTGAAAGCATTTGAATTAAGAAAGTTTTGGAAAGATGACAAGATAGAAGAAAAGGAAGAGACGAAATTCAAGGCAATGAAGTTGATGAATTGGAAGCTAACTTCACTAGGAAGTTGAAGAAATGTACTAGAAAGTATAAAGGTATGTTTCCCTTTAAATGCTTTAGTTGTGGTAGTGTTGGTCATTATGCTTCAAGATATCCAAATAGAGTTGCACATAAAAAGAACAAGGATTATAAGGATAGGATGGATAAAAAATACAAGAAGTTGTACTATGTTAAGGAAGAGACAAGTATTTCTAATGATGAATCTGAAAATGAGGTTGATGATAATGAATGCTTATTCTTAGCTTTTGAAAATAAATTTGTATCCATTAATTCTTGAAGATGTGTAAACAAAAGGGCTCCAGAGGTTAAGAAGAATAGGATCGAAGGTACCTTGGTTACCACATTTCATGCAAGATAGGATGAAGACTACTGGGTAATTGATAGTGGATGTTCAAATCACAAGACCAGAGATAAGAGTAAGTTCACTAAACTTGAGAGGTATGATGGTGGTTTAGTTATGTTTTTAGTGATGATTTAGGAGCTAAGATCTATGGTAAAGGTTCAATTAGTTTTGATGGAGTGCATAGTACTGATGATGTATATTATGTGAAGGGTTTGAGGCATAATCTTTTGAGTGTTGGTCAGATGTGTAGCAATGGATTGAAACTTGTGTTTTAGAACAATACCTATGAAATCAGAAAGGATCCAGAAATGGAGATATGATTGTGGCTAGAAGGAGAACTTGTGGAAACATTTATCAGTTGAAGGGAGTTGATTGTCATTGTATTCTATCTCAGATAAGTGAAAGTTGGTTATGGCACTGGAGAATGGGACATTTGAATTTTGATAACCTGGTCAAATTTAGTAAAAAGGAAATAGTTTGAGGACTGCCTAGAATCACAAGACCCGCTAATACTATATGCAGAAGTTGTCAATTGGGGAAGTAGACAAGATGTAGCTTTAAAGGAAAAGAACATTCTACTACCGAAATGTTGGAGTTAGTACATACTGATCTTTGTGGATCGACTAAGACTAGAAGCCTGAATGGTGACAGATATTTCATGTTACTTATTGATGATTACACTCGAATGACATGGGTTGCTTTTCTCAGAGAAAAGAATCAAGCCTTGGATAGGTTCAAGGTATTCAGAGCGAGAGTAGAAAATGAAGTAAATATGAAAATCAAGAGTTTAAGATCTAATAGAGGTGGTGAATTCACCTTTGGTGAATTTAATACATTTTGTGAGAAGCATGGCACAAAAAGACAATTTTCTGCTCCGAGAACCCCACAGCAAAATGGATTAGTTGAAAGGAAAAACAGGATAGTACATGAAGTTGCTAGAACTATGATGAAAGAATCTAATGTACTGGATGTATATTGGAGAGAGGTGATACACGCTGTTGTTTATGTTCTTAATAGAGTTCAAATCAAACACAAAAACAAAAAAACACCTTTTGAGTTATGGACTAGTAAGACCCCTACTGTGAAATATTTTAAGGCATTTGGAAGCAGATGCTATATTAAAAGAGATGATGAAAATATTGGAAAGTTTGATGCTAGATGTGATGAAGGAATCTTTCTTGGATACTCTACCACTAGTAAGGCATACAAATGTTTTAAAAAAATATTAAGGAAGATTATTGAAAGTGCTAATGTGAAAGTTGATGAAGAAATATGCAGACCTATTGAGATAAGTGAAGTTGAACCTGATTATCCTATCTATGGAAATATACCTGAAGAAAATAAGAAAGAAGAATAAGAAGAAAAAGAAGAAGAAGAACAAGTGGAAGAAGAAGAAGAGAATGAATTGGAATCTATTGCTAGGACTCCTAAATATGTTCAGAAGAATCACCTAGAAGATCAGATAATTGGAGACAAGAGTGAAGGTGTGAAGACAAGAAGCAAAGTTGCAGCTAAGGTAAATTTCTGTTTACTCTCTAAAATATAACCTAAATCTGTAAAAGAAGCATGTGAAGATGAAAGTTCGATGAGACCTATGAAAGAGAAATTGTATTAGATAGAGAAGAATCAGACATGGGAAATAGTCCCTAGGCCTGTGAACAAAAATGTGATTGGCCCAAAATGGGTGTTCCAGAATAAGCTAAATGAAAATGGAGTAGTAAGGAATAAGGAAAGATTGGTATGCAAAGGATATTCACAAGTTGAAGGAATAGATTTTGAGGAAAAATTTTCCCCTTTGGAAAGAATGGAAGCTATCATAATGTTTTTGGAATTTTGTGCACACAAGGATTTCAAGGTATATCAGATGGATGTTAAGTTTTCTTTTTTGAATGGTGAGTTGGAGGAAGAAGTGTACATGGAGCAACCTAAAGGGTTTCAACTATTTGACAAGTTGGACATGGTTTGAAAGTTGAAGAAAGCATTGTATGGATTGAAGCAAGCTCTGAGAGCTTGGTATGCAAGACTAGACAAATATCTGACAAAGCAAGGATTCAACAAAGGTTCTACAGACAACAATCTCTACTTCAAAGTGCAAGGTAATAAGATGTTGATTGTAGTTGTTTATGTTGATGACATCATTTTTGGTGGAAATGAAGGCATGTGTAAAAATTTTGTTGAAAAAATGAAGAAAGAATTTGAGATGTCTATGATTGGTGAATTGAATATATTCCTTGCTCTACAAGTGAATCAAACTAACAAAGGGATATTCATTTCACAATCTAAGTATATAAAAGAGTTGTTGATTTTTTTTGGGATGGAAGATTCTAAACCAGTTTGTACTCCTATGATAATCAAATGCAAGCTGAGCAAGGATGATGAATCTGCTAAGACTAATCAATGCAAATACAGATCCATGATTGGCGGGTTGTTGTATCTCACTGCTACTAGACCAGATATTATGCATGTAGTGTGTTTAGTTGCTAGATTTCAAGCAGATCCTAGAGAAGCACATCTTGTGGTTGTAAAAAGAATATTTAGATATCTTAAAGGCATACCAAATTATGGACTATGGTACCCTAAGATTAATGATTTCACCCTGAGTGCTTATGCAAATGTTGATTGGGCTGGATGTGTAGATGACTGAAAGAGTACCAGTGATGGTTATTTCTTTCTTGGCGGAAGATTAGTGTCATGGTTGAGTAAAAATAAAGACTCAGTTTCTTTATCCACTATAGAGGTAGAATATATTGCTACAACATCCTGCTATACACAAGTTATGTGGATGAAGCAAACTCTAAAGGACATTGGTGTAGTATGTGATAAGCCTATTTCTATTTTCTGTGATAATACAAGTGCAATAAAAATTTCAAAGAACCCAGTTATGCATTCAAGAATGAAGCACATCTATCAAGTATAATTTTTTGAGTGAAAATGCACTAGAGAATGAGGATAGATTGGAGTATATGACTATAAAGGAACAAATTACAGACATATTTACTAAGGCTCTTCCAAAGAATACTTTTGAGCATCTTAGGGAGAGGTTGGGGGTCATTGTCCCTCCTAACTAGGTGCACATGAAGGTGCATCAATCCAGTGAAATCATAGATTCTTCATTTATCTGGACTGATTGTTGGGTCTAATCCACAGGGGGAGTAGACAAGTGTTTCATTGTTGTAGTTTGAGTGTACTCCTAAGGGGGAGTAATCAGAGCAGTTGTTATTTTCCATTGATATCAAAGGGGGAGAAAAGGTTATGTGTTTCCATCAATGACAAAGGGGGAGATTGTTGCGAGTATGAGCTAGTTTGGTGGTGTTGTCATTAATATTGTCATTGATGTCAACATTGTTCAGTATGTTGCAGATTTCATATGTATGGTTGGGATGCTGGTGAGATGTTGTGAGTATGTAGAGTTATCTTTATGGTGCTGCAAATATGTTGGTTTGTTGAGTTTCCAAGTGATTTTGAGAAAATTAATGGAGAAAAGAAATTTGAGTGTTGGAAGTGTTTAGATTGTGCTCTGATATGTGCTCCTCATTTCTCCTGTATTGATCCTATGCCTATGTAGTTATGAAGATTTCATTATGGTGATTTGATGATGACATAGTTTGAGTTTTAGTTTCTAGTGAGATGGTACATGAAAGTTTTTTCCACCAGTATGTGTGCTCTACTAGAAAATTTAGTGTTCTGTGGACTGGGAGAAATATGTTCGCTCTGCATTATTTCATTTTAGATATTGTGGATCTGAGATATATCTTGTAAAGGTCTTTCCTATGCTCTGGAAAAGATATTTAGAGTTCAGTGATCCAAGAATCATGTTTTAGTATTTTTGTGTTTGTCTACACAGTTCAGAAACACTGGTGAAAGAAATTCAGTGATTGAAGCCTGTTGTTTTGCTGTGGATGTATTTGGAAGGTTTTGAGATGTATTCTCAAGCATAATGAAGCGTGTTGTGTCATTCACGTGTTATCTTCTTGTTGAGAAGTGTGTGCATCAATTTTTATTTGTGTTTTTATTAGGTTTGGGTGACCTGGTGTTTACACTTCATTCAAAGAATAAAATTTAAATTGAGGAAGCATATAGAAGATTCAAGAATATTATTTTTATAATTTTTATTGATCCACTCTTATTCCTTTCCACCACGGGAATTTAGGGTTGCCGACCTAAGAATTTATGAAATGGTGTATTGTGGTCAACCTTGGTAAATGTTTCTAAGGTTGAGAATGGTATAAAAGCAAGTTGGTTTGTGAAGAATTGTATGACAGTGTGATGCAAAGTGACAAGAGATTGCCACAAATCATAAGAGTAGAAGTGTGTGTGAGTGAGTTGTGATAGTAGTCTTTTAGTGTGTTGAAGATAGTAAGCTGAAGATTTCTGCAATCATATGAATGTGATTTAATTGAAATGGTGGATTTTTTGTTCTCTTTTGTGTCTATAGGTAGTGAGCCTCCTTGTTGGATAGTGAGTCCTTTGTAGGTAGTGAGCCTTTGTACTTGGACGATGAGTCCTCTTTTGGGTAGTGAGCCTTTTGTATTCAGTTTATAATCTTTATATTGTGAGTTAACCCTCACCATTGTTTTTCCCTTATTTGGTTTTCCACGTAAAAATCTGGTGTTCATTGTGTTGAGTTACTTTTTGTTATCTCTATTTCATGCTCATATCTAATAACAAAATAGTGTGGTTGAATATTTGATAAGTGATAAATTTTTATGTGACAACTGATTCACCCCCTCTCAGTTGTTCTATGCCTATTTAAAACGAATGATGCAAAGCGTTGGGGGCATTTAGGCTTCCCTTCCATGTTGACCCAATTTTTTTATTTTTATTTATTTTTCCATGCATTCTTCCTGATCTGGTTGGGGATTGATGATCTTTTTCCTTGCATCATGGTTACCTATTATTATATGAGCTTGGACAAATCAGACCCCGCTAAACTAGATCCCCCTATTCCCTTGTTTGTGCTTTTCTCTTTTTGGCTTTCTCTTTATCTTTCTCTCTTCTTTACTTGAGTTGTTCCTCCTATGTGTGATAATGCTTTTCTTCAACACTTATATTTTCAAAAAATGCATTCATGGCCAACGAATGTTTTCTCAAAAATCCTTGTAAACCTTTCTTTAAAATCGTATTCTCAACTCGGAACCCTAATAGAACACGCTTCCTTCATCATGGGTTCATAAAGAAAGGACCTAGAAAAACTTCCTTCAAAGAGGGAACAACATTAACTTTCCCCTCACATGGGGGCATATTCTTCCTTTCAAATTCCTTGATGAAGTGAACATCTTTCAAAAGGATCCCTTGATGAAGGACCAATTCAAGAAAAATAACATCTACTGCTGAACTATGCATCCCTTGAGTGGACCCCCTCTTCACGATGGGTCCCCAAGGGACCCCTTCGAATGTTTTCAAAACTGTCGAAGATTTGCATGAGTATTCACTTACATGCCTAAGTTGCCACTTCTTGACTCTATGAAGTCCACTTTCCTAGGTTTCCTCCATGTGAGAGATCTTGGGGGATTCCTCCCTATAGGACTAAGAGCCTTTAGGGTGCTTCCTTTGAGCTTCGTCCATGCAATAGATCTTGGGGGTGACTCCCCTACAGGAGTGAGAGTTTGTAGGGTGTTGAACTGGTTTCCTCCATGCCAGAGATCTTGGGGTTTACCTTCCTTGCAGAGCTGTGGATTTGTAGGGTGCTTCCTTGGGTGTTCTTCATGCTTGAGTTCATGGAGAATACCTTCCCTACATGATTGAGAGCTTGTAGGGCACTTTCTTGGATATTATTCATTCTTGAGTTCTAGAGAATACCTTCCCTACAGGACTGAGAGCCTGTAGGGTGCTTCCTTTGCGCCTCCTCCATGCTAGAGTTTTTGGGGGACACCTTCCTTGTAGGACTAAGAGCCTGTAAGGAACTTGCCTCATGGGGTATCCTCCATGCTAGAGTTTTTGGGGGACACTACATGACTGAGAACCTATAAGGAACTTTCTCTTATCAACTTCATATTTCTAAGAAGCTATGGAGTCCTTCACTTTCCCTACACCTTCAAGTACACCAGATCATGGTCTACTTCCTCAATGGTTTAGGTATACATTTCTAACCTTACACTCTCCTTGATCTACTTTGCCAAGCACTCATCAGTATTCGTGCTCACTAAAGTGGGGGAAAAATGTATAGGAGTGAATTTTCACCCTATGTGTAAATTCCCCCTTTGCCTCTTTCCACTTTAGAAGACTAAGTTCGGGGGCTTAATTCCACCTAAGCCCACTGCTTGCATCCCACTTGGCACCTATTTTGAGCATCGGTGGAGAAATTTTTGTTGGGGACACCTGCGTAGCGGATAGATGTTTGCGCGGCGTGCTTACATCCCTACCAGATTCCTGCAGCTAAACTTTGCAGAGGTGTTACACTTCTCATTGGGAGTAGAGTTATAATGCCCCCTTTGGCCGACTGACCCAAATATGGCCATTTATTTCATTCCCTTCTTCAAATTCACTCCTTCAACATACATTCTAACTTATGTTGATCCTCTACACACTCCAAGCATCCATTCTCACTCTCTTGCATTCACTTTCAAGCTCTCAAGTAGCATACTAGGACCTCATTGTAACAAACACAACACTTCATCACTTTGGTAGAGCAAGTTGGGAACAAAACACCATTGCAACAGAGGCTCAAGTACTCTCATTTTCTCCCCCAGGTAGCCTTGAGTGCTCTTGGTGGAGGTGGTAAGCTTCCCTTTCTTTCCTTCTATAACTTGGTTGAGTTATCACTTTATTATTTTGTAGTTCTTTTGTGCTCTTTACTACACTATTTCTTTATCTCGCTTCCTTGGCTGTTCATGGAGGTGGAAACACCTAAATGGGGGTTTGACTGAGGTGGACCCCTATACAGCCACCCAACATTTTCCTCTCTCTATGTGTGTAGGTGTACGTGCTTTATGGAGCTAGCTGGCAAATAGGATTTTCTATGAAATCATCTTTGTCACCCTAGCTTTGGTATATTTACTTTATCACATTCGTTTATATTTCTCATATTTCATAGTGTTATTTTTCCCTCTTAGAAGTTGCTAGCTAGGCTACTAGTTTTTTTTTTGATAATTTCACATTGTGCTTTTGATCCTTTGGTTGTACGAATGCCAACACACGTGAGAGATGCCAACATGCCACGTTGTCATCCCATAACTGCACTATCATCCTCTAACAGAGAGCTATCCAAGGTATAGTGTTGAGCTCAAAAACTAGCTCACCTAGCCCCATTCCAAATCTCGAGATCGCAGAGTGGTTGCAGGACTCTATCATCCTCATCATTCTCATCCTCATAACCTAACATCCCACGAAGCTAAGGTAAGTTAGGGTAGCCTTCCACATCTTGGCCCTCTGTGGCCTAGCACCTTGCATGTGGTAGTCCCCCTATCTTATAGGAGGTTACTCAGAAACTACAGACTACCCATACATTGCTAAGTGACAAGCATCGAGCTGGGGTTCCATATCCCCTTAGATTTGGGAAAGGAATGTACTTCTACCTTGTTGCCCAGTGTGCTAAATACCCAAAAAAGGAACTAGCGGAATACCACTTGGACCTACATATAGATAGAGGAAGAGTGGATCATCATGGTAAATTGAAAAATCAAGTCGAGAGACAACATGCCAACTGGCCTCACATTGAAGAATTCTAGGCGAATTGTGGAGATGACAAAGAGGTCCAGATGCGGCATTACATGAGGGTGACCACTCAATTTGTGAAGTCCATCAATTTGTTTCTTGTTCCTGACCAAATCATCAAAGAAGATAATATTTTAGATGAAAGGTACATTACCTTGGCTGATATGCCCTTGCTAGTCATTGATTGGAACGAGGAAGAGGTCACTAACCTTGAAATTCTCACCCACCCTATTGAGCACAAAACCAATTAGTGGGTGGATGGAAAAATAGCTCAATTGAAAGAACAGGGTATAGAGCTCACATACAGTGAGCTAGAAGATGACATTGAGAGTGAAACAAATAGTGGAGCTATCGTGGGTTTGTTGGGTGAAGCTCCCAAATCCCCGCCCATCACTAGGTCCAAGAAAAGGAAGGATGCACCTAAACACAAGCCTAAACAAAAGGTGTATTCCAGGAAGGTAGTTGAAGGCCAACCATGAAAGAGGGCAAAAAGGATGAGGAAATTTATGCTTGAAATGCTAACCATTCATGAAGATGAGCACTTACAATAAGAAGAGGAAGAAACTGAGTAGCCTCACTGACCGCCCATCACTTCCACTCCCACTGCTACTACTGTTGTCACCACTCCACCATGTACTACCTCTAAATATTTTCCCATCTTTTCTCTGTTTTCCATGGAAATATCAATCAAACTCACCTCCACCTCGCCCACTGCTCCAGTGATGGAATTATACTCTTCCTCTTCGATTACTTCCTCACTGTCATTTTCCTCGCTCCCACCTCCACTACCTACTTTTCCAATTTTCCACCTTCCATGCTATCAACATCTATGGAACCACCCACTCTATCACATGCCTTCATGGCCTACATGAAAAATGTACCCACCAAGCTTTATGAGATAATTATTGACTCTAAGGTCCAAAAAAATATGGCTTAGCTTGCTACCACCTTACCTCTTCCCCTGCCACTAACCGAGCCACAGAAAATGGAGAGACTCAGTGCAAAGCAACATAAAAAGGCTGCAAAGGATATCGCTGATGAGCCCAAATATTTTGACCAGGATGATTATTTTGAACATCTAGAGGGTGGATTAAGTATAAACTTAGAAAAGGTGGATTTCGATGAAGAAGGGCCACAAAATTCTAAGGAAGGAGATGCTAAGGGGCTTGACGAATACTATGTAGTGGAGACATTAGACTAGGAGCTAGATGAAGAATTACCCCAAGAGCACAAAGATGAAGAGGTACACCTCGAGGAGCATCGCTTTGAAGAAGGGAAAAAAAAAGATCTAGATGTGGACATACAAGTGAAGAGCCTCCATGAACCAACCAAGATGAGGGCCTGATACATGGAGAAGTGCCTCTAGAAAGGGAGGAAGAAAAATAGATAGAGAAAGAAAAGATAAAAAGAAAAGTGTTGAGCCTGAGTAGAATGTTGAGATTGAGCATGAAGAAGATAATGAGAGAGTGCCACAAGAGGAGAATTTTGTTGAGGAAAATGTAGCCACTGCCGAGCTAGACAAGGGGAAATCCATGCAAGAAGAAAGCTCAGATACAGAAGAGAAAGATGATGAAGAGTCTCCTAGTGACAAGGAGGATTAGCCTTAGGAAGAAAAGGGAGAGGAAGGGGATCATGAATCACCAAAGCATCAAACAAAGGTCCCCATATGGATGGAACAACAACTAAAGAAGAAGGCTCCAATGGTCATTGATCCTAAGGCTCGACTAGAGGTGATACTAGCCAGAGCTCAGACATGGACCCGTAAGGAGAAGAAGCCTAAAATAAGATCCCACATCATAGTTGATCCTTTTGTGTCTTGAACATTGCAAATTTCCACTCCAATAGCAGGAAAAGATGTGAGCGCTATCTAGGGCTAGGACTACCCTATATCCACCATAAATCTAGGCCTGATGACTCATGAATAGAAGATGGATGATCTTCAAGGGTCAGTGTGGACACCATTATACAACAAATGAATAAAGATCAGTCCACGAAGAGAGAGATAAAGGTGTAGGTGGCAGACCTCACCACCTACATCCAACAATGGACATCAACAAAGGAGGAAACCCCAACAGAACCGTCTACGCCTACTCTCCTCTCTAAGGAAGAAATAAATAAAATGGAGAAAATGAAAAACTGGACCAAGTCCACTATGGATTGGTTCAACATGGTAATATACAATGGAGATATGGGAATTTGACATGCAACCAGAAAGTACAATAAATTTTGGAAGCTATAGAAGGAGGTGGAAGACATGATAAACACCTGCCACGAGTTCCCCAAGTTGTATTAGATCACCTATTTGAAGTTGGAGAGCATCCTTAAGCTCTCTTAGGAAGCATGGGAAAAGGAGATGGAGCTGCCAAAAGAAGATCATTGGCTAGTTGAGACATGGCAGATGAATCTCAATTATAGGAAAAATATTATAGAAAAAGCCTTGTGTGAACTAGAGATTGATAATGAATGGGTCATGGAACATCAGATAGACAATGGAGATTATCTAAAGATGATGTCAAACTATGAAATTCCTTCCCTAGAGCTAGATCCAGAGAAGATCAAGCCATTATTTCACAAGAATATGGAATAGGGGGTTGGAGATACATTGGCACCAAATTTTATGGATTTTTCTACAAGGGATTTCACTTAGTTGGAGTAGGTTATAAAGGCTACGCAAAAGTGCACCAAGCACTGGGAGAAAATCACTGATAGATTCAAGAAGATAGCCTTTTAGATTCTCAAATCTAAGCTCACAGAAGAAAAGAAAGTCATAGCCATGATTGGAAAATTCATAGAGTATGCAACTGCACAAAAGGAGGCTAGAAAGCCTATCATAGATGATGAATACCTGCTGAAATAGTTTAAAAAGATGGAAGTGGCTAAAAGACAAAATAGACTAGAAGACAAAATAGGGAAAAGGACAAAAGTTTATTTTATATTGTAATATATTCGGGGTAGGTGAAACCCTAAACTATATTTAATCTAGGCCATTCATTGCAAATCAATCTTGTCCATTCATTTTATTTTTGGAAAACTATAAATAGGGTCTTACTCCTCATTTGTGATGTAGGAGCATTCTTGGTTCTTGGCAATCTTGCATAAACCAAAATATTTCATTTCAGTTTTGTTCTTGTTCAGTTCTTGTTGAGTTCAAGTTGGTGGATTCATCATATTTTCTCACCAGACCTCATGGATCTATGTTTTCATCATGGACATGTTCATTTTCCTTATTCCAAGATTTGAGCATGATTGGATCCTTTTCCGACAAGTTACCGCTTTCGGATTTAGTGGCAGTTTCTTGAACCAACACTAGAATAATTTAAAGCCTAATGGCTAGTTTGATCACTTGTGGATCTTTCCCATAACTTGTTGATCTTGACGGTGTGATTCAAATTGTTCCATGGAGTTCCCCCAACCTTAATTATAGGTCCACACTTCTTCCTATGCATTCACTGAGGAGTAATTCAAATTTGAGGCCGACCTATTCATGCACAAGTTACATTTTCTTTTATTGGAGATTGTAATGATCTTTAACTGACACAGATGATTCTATATCTCAAGATGTGATATAAATCATTGTAATAAATCATTAGGAAGGAAGATTTGAGAAGGATAGATCTGATATGTAATATTTTCACTCGTATTAAGGAGCATATAGGAATATTGTAAGTTGAGCATGTTGTATCGGGCCTCTGAGCCGAATATGTAAGCCCAGATGTTGCCGGCTATTTGTAATTGAAATTTATGTTAAATAGAATGTTTGAATCTGCACTTGCTTCAAATTTATCTGTTTCTTCTATTGTGTGAGTCTTGTTGCATGATCTGGACTATTCTCTTTGAGGACCCTCCTACTATGGCTATACCAGATTGGTATTAGAGTGAGATTCGATATGTGAGAGATCTCCAGAATTCATGGAGTCCTATTGAAGATTTGTTGTGGGGTGGCAGAATGAGGATCCGAATTGCACCTGCAGAGGACTTGTGTAAAGATGGGGGGAAGAAGAAATGTTAGAGGAAATGGAGTGCATGGAAATGAAAACCCAACTTTAATGGAGATGTTGAGAGGAATTGCTTCTAGATTAGATGCAGTCAAAATGACCTAGAGGAGAGGTCGACCAATTGATGATGTGAGTGATGAAGAGGCAGAAGTATAGGAAGAAAGTGAAAGAGAAGATCAACCTGGCTTGGATCAGGGAGAAGAGAGGTTCATAAGAGCCCTAACAAGAGAAAATACTAAGCCAAATTTCAATCCACTAGATTATAATGGTAAGCTGGATTCAGATGAGTTGCTTGATTGGATAATAGAGATGGAGAAGTATTTTGATTTTGAAGGCACTGCTGAAGATAAGAAAGTAAAATTTTCTTGTAAAAAGTTGAAAGGACATGCATCCCTTTGGTGGGAAAATTTATAGACAGATAGGTGAAGAAGAGGAAAAGAAAAGATAAGATCATGGGATTAGATGGTGAATAAGCTAAAGACAAAGTTTATGCTTGCAGATTACTAGATCAATTTGTTCCAAAAGTTGTAAAATTTGAAGCAGAAGGAGTCAAGTGTGACATAGTATACTGAGGAGTTCTACAAGTTGAATATTAGATCTGGACATTTAGAGGATGAGATTGAGCAAGTAGCTAGATATGTGAATGGATTGAGGTCATTTGTACAAGATGAGATTAGTTTTATCAAGTTGCAGAGTGTGGAAGAAGCATATAAAAATGCCCTAAAATTAGAAGAGAAGCTAAATAAAAGACATGAGCAGAGACAAAAAGGAAGAGGTGGAAGATTTCAGAGAGGAAGAACTTTTACTGGAGGAGGAAGAGGACCTTTTATAGATTAGAATAAAGATAAGGAATCCAATAAGAATGATGATTCATACCATAGAGATGATGTAAACTCTTACTAGAGAGGAATATATGGTGGTTACCGAAATGAAGGTTATAGAAAAGATGATAGAGGATAGGAGAAAAGAGTATTCAGGGGAACTTGTTTTAAGTGTGGTGGAGAAGGACATAGAGCATTTTAATGCAATCAAGGAGAGACAAGTAGAAAGACAAAAAAAAATAGAAGAACAACCTTTGTTGAGGAAGATCATGTTGGATCATCTACCAAACTGAAAGAGGTAGAAGTGTTGGTTAATAGGAGAGTATTGTGTCAAAGTGAGATGGAGCAGGAACCATTGTAGGGAAAGAATTTGTTTCAGACCAGATGCAAGGTAGTTGGTAAATGTTGCAAAGTGATTGTTGATAGTGGAAACTACGAGAACATGGTTTCTGAAGAAATGGTCACCAAATTGAAGCTGGAAATATTGAAACACTCGAAGCCCTATCAGATAGCATGGATTCAAGATGAGCATAAGATACTGGTAAGTGAACAATGTTTGGTGAAATTGAAGATAGGAAATTATCATGATGAAGTTTTGTGTGATATCATGCCTATGGATATATGCCATGTTTTATTGGGAAGGCCTTGGCAGTATGATAGATAGGATATTCATGATGGAAAGAAGAATGCATATACTATTGTTGCTAATGGGATGAAGCAAACTCTATTGCCATTGGAGGATGTTCCTATGGTTGAGGTTTGTACGAGTGCTAGAGTTTGTTTGGTTGATGGAAGGAGATTTTTGGATGGACTGAGACATGAGAACATGTGCTATGCCTTGGTTCCTAAGAAGGCTACAAACAATCAAACAATATTTGACATCAAAATCAGAGAAGGGGATAAGTGGAAGACAACATTCAAGACAAATGAAGGATTGTATGAGTGGTTGGTGATGCCTTTTGGAGTAACAAATGCACTGAGTACTTTCACGAGGCTGATGAATGAGGTATTGAGGAAATTATTGGGTAAGTTTGTGATTTTTTATTTGGATGACATCTTGATTTTCAGTAAGACTAGAGAAGAAAATTTTTTGCACATAAGACAAGTTTTGCAGGGATTGAGAGAAGAGAAGTTGCTGATTAACATTAAGAAGTGTAGTTTCATGAAGGAAGAATTGGTATATCTAGGATTTGTGATAACTATGGATGGATTGAGGATGGACCTTGAGAAGGTAAGAGAAATTTTTGAATGGCCTACACCAAAAATAATTGGAGGGTTAGATCATTTCATGGATTGGCTAGTTTCTACTGAAAGTTTATTATAAATTTAAGTTCTATTTGTAGTCCTATGATAGAAAAAATGAGAGGAGATAAGAAGGATTTGAGGTGGACATCTGGAGCAAATCAGAGTTTTGAGTTGTTAAAAAAAAAGGTGGTTGAGCAACTTGTGTTGGATTTACTAGACTTTGATAAGGTATTTCAAGTAGATTGTGATGCAAGTGGAAATGCAATTGGAGAAGTATTAAGTCAAGAAGGAAGATTAGTAGCTTATTTTAGTGAGAAATTGAATGATGCTAGGATAAGATATTCGGTATATGATCAGGAGTTTTATGCCATAGTTCAAGCCTTGAAGAAGTGGATACATTACTTGTTTCCTAAGGAGTTTGTGTTGTATATAGATCATCAAGCTTTGCAATATTTGAAAAATCAAGGTAAGTTGAATCAGATACATATGAGATGGGTATAATTTTGGTAGAGTTATACTTTTGTTTTGAAACATAGGAGTGGAAAGTCAAATAGAGTTGTTGATGCTTTGAGCAGAAGAAGGAATTTATTAATAGAGATGAGTGGAGGTATTAGGTTTTGATGAATTGAAGAACTTGTATGTGGAAGACCCAGATTTTGCAGAACCTTGGAAAGCTTGTAAAGGACCAATTCTAGAGGATAAGAGCCAGTGGTTGGATTATTTCATTCATGAAGATATGTTGTTCAGAGGGAATCAGTTATGTATACCTTAGAGTTCAATGAGGGATAACTTGGTGAGAGAAAAGCATAGTGGAGGATTGTCAAGATACTTCAGAGTTGATAAGACAGTAGCCTTGGTAAGTGAGAACTACTTTTGGCCACAAATTCATAAGGATGTTAGGAAATTTGTGCAAAGTTACAAAATTTGTCAAGTTACAAAAGGGAGTAGTCAGAATGTTGGATTGTATAAGCCTTTGATAGTTCCAGAGCGACCTTAGGAGGATATTAGCATGGATTTCATACTTGGTTTGCCGAAGACACAAAGAGGTAATGATTCTATATTTGTGGCATTGGATAGATTTTATAAAATGGTACATTTAATACCTTGGAAGAAGACAAGAGATGCAATACATGTAGCAGAATTGTTTTTCAAAAAAGTGGTAAGATTGCATGGATTACCTAGGAGTATTATTTAGACAAAGATACAAAGTTTGTTGATTACTTTTGGAGGACACTTTGGAAGAAGTTAAAGAAATATTTGAAGTTTAGTTCTAATTTTCACCCATAGACTGATGGAAAAATAGAGGTTGTAAACAAAAGTTTGGAAAATTTACTGAGATGCTTGGTTGGAGAGAAGACTGGAAGTTGGGATTTAGTTCTTGTACAAGCAAAGTTTGCCTACAATAATTCAGTGAATAGGAGTATTGGAAAGACACCTTTTGAGATTGTTATTGGAGTTCATCCTAGAGGTATATCAGAGTTGAGAGACATTAGTATGGAAGATAAAAGGAGTGTATAAGTAGATGAATTTGCAAAACATACTCAAGTGAAGGAGGAATTAGAAGATATGAACCAAAAGTATAAGGATAAAGAATATGAAAAGAGGAGACATAAAGAGTTTGAAGTTGGAGATGAAGTGATGGCGTATTTGAGGAAGGAAATATTTCCAATTGGAACATACTATAAGCTCAAGATGAGGAAGTTTGGACCCTATAATATTTTGAAGAAATTTGATTCAAGAAATACATATGAAGTGGAGTTACTGGATGACATATGTATATCACCTATATTCAACATTGTAGATCTACATCAGTACCATGAAGAAAAATTTAGTGAAGACAATAAACAGGAATTGGAGAATCAATTTCATAAACAATGATCAGATGAGATTGAAGAGATTTTGGATATCAGAGATGGAAGGAAAACACGTGGAAGACATTACAAAGAATATCTTGTGAAGTGGAAAGGCATACCAGTAGAGGATTCTTCTTGGATTTATTAGGCTGAGGTAGACCGTATTGGTTTTCCTTTAGCCCCAACAAAGTGAGGGACTCACTTTTCATTCAACCTCAAATGTTTGATATAGGAGTATCCTTGGTTCTTGGCAATCTGGCATCAACCAAAATATTTTCATTTCAGTTTTGTTCTTGTTCAATTCTTGTTCAGTTCAAGTTGGTGGATTCATCATATTTTCTCACCAGACCTTACGGATCTATGTTGTCATTATGGACATGTTCATTTTCCTTATTCCAAGATTTGAGCACAATTGGATCTTTTTCTGACAAGTTATCGCTTCCGAATTTAGTGGCAGTTTCTTGAATCGACACTAGAATAATTTAAAGCCTAATGGCTAGTTTGATCACTTGTGGATCTTTCCCATAACTTGCGGATCTTGATGGTGTGATTAAAATTATTCCATGGAATGTCCCCAACCTTAATTATAGGTCCACACTTCTTCCTATGCATTCACTGAGGAGTAATTCAAATTTGAAGCCGACCTATTCATGCACATGTTACATTTTCTTTTATTGGATATTGTAATGATCTTTGGCTGACGTGGATGATTCTAGATCTCAAGATGTGATATAAATCATTGTAATAGATCATTAGGAAGGAAAATTTGAGAAGGATAGATCTGATATGTAATATTTTCACTTGCATTAAGGAGCATATAGGAATATTGTAAGTTGAGCATGTTGTATCAGGCCTATGAGCCGAATCTGTAAGCCCAGATGTTGTTGGTTGTTTGTAATTGAATTTTTTGTTAAATAGAATGTTTGAATCTAAATTTTCCTCCAATTTCCATGTTGCTTCTGTTGTGTGACTCTTGTTGCACAGTCCAGAATTTTCTCTTTGAGGAACCTCCTACCTTGGCTGCACCAATTTGTAAGTGGGTGGTGAATTGCTATAAAAGGCATATTGAGGCAATAGAAGGAAGCATTGAAGTTAATTGTTTTATTTGATCTTTCTCATTGTGCATGTGTGATTCAACCTCCATGTTTATTTTTGTTTTTTATTTTCTTGAGTGGCTTTGATGATGGTTGTTTACTACAGTATTTGATGCACTTCCAACTCATGTCTTTTGTGGTTTATGATGATAGATCACTTTGTAAAGCTAGTATGAGTTTCCTTTTTATGTTGCACCTTAGTTCAATTGTATGTTCATGCTAGATAGGTGAATATACATTATGAAAATCTACAAAGACTCCTTGAAGATTGCACTAGTTTTTTGTAGCTATAGGTTTCTCTTGGTCAAGAAAAACTAAGTTTTATGGGAGTCTATCTACTGTAGCATCCTCCATTGTTAATTTATTTCACAATTTAGACTTAGAATAGCTTTCTAAACCCTTTCACCTTTTGCTACTTCTTTTGAATCTATGTTAGTGTAGGATTCCAATCACCATAACAATGTCAAACTTGGTGATTGAATTGAGTTTTAGCTTGTTGTTTTGAGTGAGAAGCCACTATTCATTCATTTCTAGAGCCTTGACACTCCGTTTGTAAACCCAAAGTACCATGCTTTTTGAACCATAAATTCCTCCTCTTGATTACTAGAAAATCACATTAACCATTGAGTTATTCCATGCATTGTCATGACCTGATACTCAAGAGACCTTGGGGTGATTTTCTAAGACTTAGTTGCAAAAAATTACCTTTCAAGAGAGATAGCATACTTGTATGTTGTCCGTGTTGAGACAATGCAAAAACACCAATCAACAAAACTAGCGCTAGGAGGGCTTAACTTAGCTGGATCAGTCTAGGTCATCTTCCTCCCAAATATCTCATAGGATAACAAGATCAACACTAAACAAGGGATAATTCTAAGAGCTAAAACCCCCTACCAAGGCTAGGAGAGCCAAGAAAGGGGAAGCATTAGCTCCAACTCCACCCATTCGACCTCCACCCCCTCTATCTCCTTCCATGATTCCATCTCCATCCTCCCTTTCACTCCAAACAACTTTCTCCCCATTCACTTCCCACATCCAAGGTTCTATCCTCACCCATGCACTCCATTCACAAAGTGCTACCTCGGCTAGTATCCCACCTCAACCCCAAGTTGCTATAGAATGGTCGTTGTAGCGTCTACTTCCCACAATGGCTTGGTTGGGTAATAACCCATCACCCTTGTCCTTCAATGACTACCATGACATGCCAAAGAATTCGAAAGGCTTGTGCACCAAGTTGCAGCCACATGATCCATAAAGGACAACAAAAGAGTACATCAAAATCTTCCAAACAACATTAAAGGATATGCAGATTGAACATGAAGACGTGGCTTGTAGACTCTTCCCTTACTCATTGAAGAATGAAGCATTTTATTGGTACATCCATTTACCTATAAGCTCCATCACTTCTTGGGATCAAATGAAGAATATTTTCCTGCAAAAGTCTAAGGTTCCAATCAATCCCACAAAGTTATATTAGCAATTCATGTCAGTAAGGAGAGAAGTTAATGAGCCTATCAACTCATTCAATGACCAATTTCACAAGGCTTATATGAAACTACAGTCACCTTATGTGGTTGATGAACCTTTAGCTGGAATGGTATACTATGTTTCCTTGGATAATCTCACATTTTCTTTGGTAAAAAGGATGCACCAACCACCTGCAAGATTGGTGGATGCGTATGCAGAGGTAGTGAAAGCAAGTATTGACTTGGTACAACACATTGCAGGTTCATTGCCTTCATTGGGACCAATTGCCAACCCAAATCAAATCCAAGGGCTTACCCATGCCTTGGCTCATCAAACACCATTGTTGAACCAAGTACCATAACTATTGATCATGCTACATCCATGACAACCACTAAATCAAGCTCCATCAATGCCTCACTACTTGCAGGCCCCTCAACCGTAGGTTTATGCTAAAAAATATCAAGTGCCCACATACTTGCAAAACTTTGAATTCCTAGCTACCTAGTAGAACCAACCTATGATGTAGCCCATTCTCCTTCAAAATTCAGTGCCACAACAAAATAATGTAGAGAAGGATCAGATCAATGAGTTGACCGAGTTAGTAAAGAAGCTATCCACCAAGATGAGTCATCTAAGGAATCAAAACAACTAACTACAAGCTTCTCAAAGGAGAATCCAAGCTAACCTTAACCACTACAAAAAATCCATGCGATTTTCTCCAGTTTTTGCTTCCACACACTGTTTTAATGTATTTTTTGAAAACGTTGGCACTATTTATAGGGATGGCACATTTTTTGGTGTTTATTGTGTCGATCAGTACAAGTCAACGCTAATTAGCACCTAAAGTAACACCACCTTTAGTGCCAATATTAGCTTTGAGTGTAGCGTTGCCTTTAGCTCTAAGTTTAGCGCCGCTTTTAGTTCTGAATTTAGCTTCGAGTTTAGCTTCGAGTTTAGTGCCAGTTTAGACACCCCTATGTCAAAGAGACTTATTTATATCTCTCATCGATGATGTAAACCTGTGAAATGTCAACAAGATACAAGCATATTGAGGAGAGAATCACTTATGTCACATCAACAAGGTATATCTACAAGTGCTCGGTGAAACACAACTCTTGGATATAACGGAGTAATGTTGATGAGACATTGAGATATCAGTAAGACAAATAAGATTGTCTAATCAACACTCTTCAAGTGATGATCAAAAGCATACACTGCTATACCACAGGAAAGGTGAGAAACATATGCAGTAAAGCGGTATACACCGCAACCCCACAATAAGAAGGCTTGAGCAAGGCGGTAGTGTGGTAAATAATAGAAGGGAAAGGAAAAAAATTGCTATAATACAATGACAATCACAAGTCTCCTCGACATGGCAGAGTTACATCGATATATAAAGAAATACCACCGAAGGAAAATATCGATGATATAGTGGCATATTGGCAAGAGATATTAACTTGTCTCATCGACACCGATAATCAACATCAGAGGAACATAAGATCTAATGTCGATAAGACTTTGAAATATCGGTAATACAAATAAGATTGTGTCATCGACACTCTTCAAGTAATGATCAAAAGCATACATTGCTATACTGCTAGGAAGGTGAACAACATATGCGTTAGAGCGGTATACACTACAACCCCACAACAAAAATACTTGAGCAAGGCGGTAGTGCGGTAAACAACAAAAGGGACGGGGAAAACACCACTTTACCACAATGATAATCACAAGTCTCCTGGACATGGAAAAGTTACATCGATATATAAAGAAATACCACAAAAGGAAAATATTGATGAGACAGTGGCATATTGGCAAGATATATTAACTTGTCTCATCGACACCAACAACCAACATCAGAGGAACATAAGATCTAATTTCAATGAGACATTGAGATATCAGTAAGATAAATAAGATTGTCTCATTGACACTCTTCAAGTAATGATCAAAAGTATACACTGCTATACCACCGAGAAGGTGAGCAACATATGCGGTAGAGCGGTATACACTACAACCCCGCAACAAGAAGCCTTGAGCAAGGTGGTAGTGTAGTAAACAACAGAAGGGAAGGGAAAAACACTGCCATACCATAGTGGGTATAATAGGCGGTAGTACAGTAATCGTGGCATTATTATAATTTACACCAATACATGTAGAAAATTACATCAGTTGCCAAAATTAAATGCTATTAAATTATTAAGTGTTTCCAAAACTAATATGATTGAATACCATGTCATCCAAAGATAAGTGAGTTTTCCAAATATCACACTCAATTATAGTGCACTAGCATGGAAGGAGCTAAGGATACGAGAAGAAGTCCTGCAAGCATGAAATACTTGGGTAAGTGCACGAAAACTCTCTGAAAGAGCTTTGTATCATATAAAAAATCTTTCAAGGTTTTTTCATTTGAAGCCATAGTAGAGAAAATTGAAACATGCCTCATAAAAGAAAATGATCAAAAGTCAAAGATAGTCAGCCTAAAATTAAAGATGAAGAGCCTGAAGTAAAGAAGAAAGCACTCCATCCTAAAATAAAACAATTAGAAGTAAAAGAAAGTCAGCCTAAAATTAGGGATGAAGAACCTAAAGTAAAGAAGAGACCACTCCATCAGTCCATATTAGATATACTTCTAGGGTCTACTAAAGAGGGTAATAAGAAGTTTCTCGTGCATACTACACAAATTTGTAGGGATGCCGTCATTTCCAAATCTGGCTGGGACCTATTTTGCTATTTTTACAGTAAGAGAAATGAGAAGATTCTAGTGTCAAATGCTTGGATGTTGGATATAGCAAGGTTGATTGTCCCAAATGTGTTTGTTGATGTATAATTTATCAGACTACTAGCCAAACACTATCACTCAGCTACCAAAATAGTAAGGTTTCCAAATGACATAGTATTGGTAGAAGTAACTAGAAAAGCCATCATTGAGTGCCTTGGCTTGAACAAGGAGGCTCTGACCAAGATAAACCTACAGAAAAGTGAGGAGTATTATACTAGGTTAAAAAAATCTTATAGAAGTGATGAGGTACCCCTATATATGAAAAGAGGCATTGGTAACAAAACATTCCCCATCTCTACTACCACTATATACTAAAGCATTTAATGTGACAAATTTTCAATATTAGTTTGTGAATACATATATTTAGCTCTTTTCCAAATGTTGGGGATAGATGCTCAAGATAAAATTCCAATAGGCCTAATGATGATGGCCATGAGAATTCAAAACCCTAAAACTAATATTGAATATGACTTTGCTTCATACCTTAAGAAGGCGTTAGATGATGAATTCTCTCAAGTTATAGAGGATAGAGCACTGATTACATTTAGACACTATTCCCTACTGTGTCATATGATATTGTACCAGAATAGGAACCATTGGACTAAAAGAATGGACTTGGTTAGAGTAGATGAGCAAGGGAATCCCACACCTATCCAGAAATGGTGCTATATTTGGGATAGTCAGTGCAAGAATTCAAGCTTTGTTGTATTCTACAAAGACTTTGTACATATAATCCTTCAAGTTCTTGGGTATGCAATACCAAGATTTTCAACCAAAATGTTGCAACTAGTGATACCTTTGGCTTTAAGACTAGAGTAGGGTCATACACACAATTTTGGAGATAGGTTCTTTCTCTCGAAAGTTACAATAATAATATTTTATGGATGCCCTGTTGCTCCACACATATTGTAAAAAATTGTGCCCCTTAGATTAGCATTTATTGAACTTATGTGGAAAATTTTGTTGATGGAGAAAGATGTAATGCACAAGCAGAAGAAAGGCACTTTCCTGCCAAACCAAACCAAGTGTGAAGATTGGACTGTAGACTCAAACACACTAGAGGAGTTACAGTATTATTTGAAGACAAGATATGCATTGAAATCTAGAAAAGAAAGAGCCTTTGACCCTGAAAATCATATGAACAACGTAAGGCACAATCTTCTTACCAAAATGATAGTGCCACACCAGGTGGATTTTAAAGATGTCCTAAGGAACTGCATTACTTATAATGATGTATTTAGTAGAAGGAAAAAATGGGAATATATGAAGAAGGTTGAAGAAAGGACGAAGCAGAGGTCCAAGGATTTCCTAGGATACTTTGTTGAGGAAAAGGACCCCATCAAGAGGATAGAATTGATAATTGGTAGATTTGAAAAGTTGTATAGAAAGAAGGAAGCATATCTCGAAGAACATGATAGTGGTGCAACTGTAGAGCATACCCCAAGTGAAACATTTGAGCCTCCCATGGAGCAGTTACCTCCCAAAAGACAAAAGACAAGAAGCATTGAACAATTAGTACCTTATGAGGATATTGAAGAGGTGGGCAATACTGAGGAAGTGGCTACAATACTGTAGTCATTGAAAGGTGATATTGAAGTTGATCACCCCATCCTTGAGACCAATTCCCATAAACATGAGGAAAGGATGGGTGATGTAGAAAAACAAGTACAAAGGTACATGAAGATGAAAGGGAAATTACAGCCAAGAGATTCATAGAATATGATGAATTCATTAAGACTCCCGAGTTTAAGGATTTTTGGATGAAGATAAAGATAAAAGGATTTCAAGAGAGGATGGAATCAACTGAAGCAAGAATTGAAGAATTAGAGAAAAATGAAATTGGTAGCATAGACTTTCCAAGAATTAAGAGTTGACAACATTGAAATTAGCCCCCAGAAGGCTAGAGAAATGGTCTTGAAGAGAAATATGCTCATTTTACCTGGCTTGGAATTAAAGAAAATGTTTTTGCTTGATCAAGTGTGGGCTCAAGAAGATCCAATGCTAGTTGAAAAATTTGACTCCGATGAAGGTGTGAGCGGAATTGGGTATAACCCAAAGATTGAAACCCTCGCCATATGGATTGAGTAGAAAAATACACAGAAGCTAAAATTATTGGATGTAATTCAAGGGATTAAAGGGGCAACGATGGTAAGGACAATATAAGATAGTACCCATTTGGAGGTAGCCACAATGACCATGCATTCAACCATATTCACTCAAGCAACTATTAAGGGATTAGAAGACAAATTGAAGGAGTATGAAAAGGAACAAAGGTTCCTAAATTATGAAGTTAATAAACTGTTCATGGAAAATGTCAAATTGAAAGAACAATTAAGAGGAGCAGGACCCTCACAAAGCAAGGAGATGGTGTTAAAAATGCCTCCTATTGCTCCAATGGATATTGTGAAGAAAATTTCTGCAGAACAAGTAAAAATTTTAGAGAAGGAAGTGGGTGATGTAAAGAAGGCTAGCAATCAAACCCAGGATGAAGTGAAAAGATGAATTTGTGAAGTTATGGAAAAGATTCTTGAGCACAGGATAAAATCAATTATGGATGAATTGGAGAATGTGCATGATAGTTATAAAACACTTCAGTAGGCAATGGATCAAATAAAGACACATATGCTTGTATTAGATCATTTGTTCAAAAGGTGGTATCCTATTCACCACACTTTGGCTAAGTTATGTAATGTTCTACAAAGAAGTCCTGATGCATCCACAACATTAAAACCAATTGAACAAACTATGAAGATGATTATTGATGAATTTTAGTATGTACAAGGGTTTGATGAAAATATTGTAACACGAATGGATTTATTCTATACCTGCAAACAATGGTATATACTTGAAATTGTAAGAGATGGTGATTAGTTGAAGGACTTGGATAAGTGGAAGAAAAAAATCAGTCAGGCTGTTCATAAGTGTGTAACTCATATACAAGAGGATGATGATGCCAATCTTCCAAGGCTAAATCAAATCATGGATGGGCTGATTGTTCTTGATGCGGGATACCTAAAGTTTTTCAATGATACAAGGAAATTACTAGATAATTGATGGAAAAATCATCTTGCAAACATGCAAAAGATCCAGGAATATAGGTGGCCATCAG
The DNA here is from genome assembly GCA_007258455.2 of Sequoia sempervirens. Lineage (NCBI taxonomy): Eukaryota > Viridiplantae > Streptophyta > Pinopsida > Cupressales > Cupressaceae > Sequoia > Sequoia sempervirens. Next base: position 210,097,266 of record VDFB02271358.1, read on the forward strand.
ATTTTACGGTGTATCAGTGGGAGGAAAAGTATTTGGTTTTAGAAGAATAGGACATTGAGGTGAGAGCATTTGGACGTTCATCATGGAGAGGTAGACTTTTCTAGATTAATGATCACGGGTCTTCTATGTTGAATAATGGAACCATATGTCAAAATGTCTTAAGTCTTGTTATTTCCTTAATTATGCTAATTAAATAGTTGTTGGTTTCAAAAGAATAGGACAATGAGGTGAGAGCATTTGGATGTTCATCATGGAAAGGAATACTTTGCCAGATCAATGATCATGGGTCTTCTACGTTGAATAATGGAACCATATGTCAAAATGTCTTAAGTCTTGTTATTTACTTAATTATGTTAATTAAATAGTTTTTAATAAAAGTAGTTATGAAAGGTCGTTTCTTTTTGTAAAAGGACTGTAGCTTATTGCTTCCTATATAAATAGGAAACCAAGGCCTAGTTTTAAATTATCATCATCATATATCATTTCCATTTTGAAGACTTCTATTATTAATATATATCAATTGAAGCAATATAATGGAGAACATCTTATTATCAGAGATTCTCCATGACTGTGTTATCATTCTATATTTTTCTTATATTTGAATGAATATCAGTTATTGAGCCTCAATGTTGTGCTTATGTGAATGAATATGCTTCAAATAAAGCATTTATTGTGGATGTTGGTAGAGCTGCTATTTTTAAAAAAAAATTGAGCTTATTTTGCCTTGTTACATGTTCAACATAAAAATGGAAACTATTTAAAAATAACAAAGTTAAAAAAGTTTCTTATTTAAATAATTGTGAGTTATGTGCATTAATATTTTATTTTGTGTCTTCACGAACATATGTTGGTACAAAATGAATGGAAGAAGCATCCAAGTAATCCTAATTTTTTTTGCCAACAATGCATACCGAAGAATGAACAATTTAAGGATATTGCAATAGGTAATTAAGGATATGATGATGATGATATATTCTTATACTTGTATATTCTATGAAACATTCCTTATTTTCTATGAAACAGTGTATATATTCTTGTACTTGTAAATATATTTTACTGTTATGTCTATTAAATAAAATAGAGTTTGAATAAAAAATGCTTCGCACTTTTTTGTAAGTGAGTATGTGAATTATTGTTTAAGGAAAAATCTTACAGTGTTTACATTTTCAGTTTACTAGTTTCAAATCTTCATTTTCTATGTATATAAAATTGTATGTGCTCTTTATCCCGAATGACAAAACAATAATATCATCAAAATCAGGGTTTTCAATCTTAGCACCATCATTTTCCACACTTTTCATATCATGTTCACTTTTAAGTACAATAATAAAATAATTATTTTTATTTCTTGTCCCAGTTAATCTTGATTCCTTTTAGCACAACACAATAGGATGCATGTTAAGTTTCAAACATTTTCTTTGCATTTTTTTGTATATATTATTTTCTCAATGCATCATTATATAACAAAAATTTCACTTTTGAGATATATAGTAAAAATAAATGAAAGCACATGTTTTCTTTTTCAAGGGAAATGTATGGTGAATACCCTATGTCTTTCAAATAAGTGAGAAAGAAAAATAAGACATAATGGATTGAATATGATTTTCTACTATACAATTGTTTTTTTATGTTCTTTTTACTTTTTGCATGTGGATTACCCTTAGAAAGAGACTACTTATCTTTTCTTAAATGAAGCCTTTACATTTCCTATCTATGAAGGAAATTTACTACTTAACAACAGGTTTGTGAACTTCATACAAATTAAGATTGGTGTAAAAGGCCATCCCCGCAAATGTTGTTTGGTCTAGAATCATAATGGAAAATAAAAAAGCTTTCTAGGAGAATAAAAAAGGTTTTCAATTGTCCAAGTACAACATAATATTATTGAAGCATTTTAAAGTTTAAGCCATAAGAATCATCCTTTTTTAAACATGGATTGCAAATAATTCTAAAAATTTAGAAGTCTTGGTCATTAACATTATTGTTTGCTACAATGTCATCCAGTGTATCATTGTCAATGTTCATATGTTCTTTCAAGTATTTAATATTATCATCATCCTCATCTTGACCTGCCTCATCTTCATCATCATTGAAATTTGACTGTAGACAATCTATATTGTTACTAGATGTATTTGGATCATCATTTTCTATACCATCCATATTGTTGTCTTCCATAACATCATCTAACTCTGGATTGTTGTCTTCTTGTCCATGAACATAACCATCTTCAACATCATCATGGATGTCAATTTCTTCGATGTTCTCTTGTCCCTCTCTCTCATTTTGTTGGCCATCATTGTTTTTCTTAGTATCCACTAATGCATCGTCAAATACATGCCTTAATCTTGGATCATAATGTATGACAAATATCCATTTCGGGTCCAAAATATCTTCATAGAAAAATACCTGTACATGAACAACATACATATATTAGAAATTATATAAATTTATGAACATATATACATCAAAGGAATAATGGAGCGCTATTTTATAGACTACCTTTTTTATACAATAATTGCTCTAAAACACAATTTTGACAACATAGTTTATAAAACATCAGTCCACACTCATTTATTATTCTTTGGTTTTCTGCCCTTAAGAACATCCTTAGAGAGACCTTGTTCTTCCCGCTTCTTTCGTGTAGGAGTGTGTTTTAAGAAGGGGTAATCAATCAATAACTCATCCCCAATTTTAAGGTCTATAATAGCCTCAACCATTATCAATATATCAACCTCTCTTTCCATATCTCCATCTTTATCATTTATAACCTCAAAAAATTGACAATTCGGTTTTACAGTAGGGTCCCTTCCCTTGCTACTATTTATAAATCCTACAATATCTTTGTGTGTGTATGCACATCCATCTATATACATAAGATGACCTCTATTCATTTATTTTACACCTTCCAATTGGATACAATGTGTATACATATTCAAATTTAGAACATATGCTGACATGTTAGGCTTATATTATGCTAGCCTTCTCCATTCACCATTGTAATATGATGGACCATAATATGGCATTAATCTCAGGTAGTGGTTTGTTCTAAATTGTTTCTATGTTTGGATCCCACATGTACATTTTGGACAATAAAGAAGCCTAGATTCACTCCATGAATATTGGAGGGTCGTATCATGTAGCCGTATCCCCAAAATTGAAACACCTCGTACACTCTAGGTAGTTGTTGATCACTAGGCCAAGCGCAATATAGTCAATGATCAAATGTATCTTTGTAAATTGATCTCAAAATTAGGGGCAAGTCATCATCTCCATCACATTCATTCTCATAGGATATGTAGTCCACGTTACCCTTTTCTTTAAGCAAATTATGCATCTTCACACTGGTTCTTATTCTATTACTTCTTTTCGTCAATTCATCATCTTCTGAGCTGGTATATTGGCACATATTTTTGTTAGATGTATCATATGATAAATGATCATTTCCCTCTAGGCTAGAAGTCGATGATCCAGTAAAATTTAAACCAAGAACTTTATCCTGCAAGTGTCCATTAAGAAAAAATTAGTTATTTAAATAATATAAAACAATGTTTAAATGAAGTATACATGTTATTTATATCAAATTGGAAAAATTCTCACCACAATTCCTATTAGATTTGAATTGATTGTAGGAGGCATACTATCGACTGGAAGCTCATCATATATGTAATGTCTTTGTACAATCACTTGTTTGAATTATTTATTTCCATGACATATAGAACATCCACAAACAACAATTTTCTCAAAGTATTCATCCCATGTACTATAGTCTTGACCTACCTCTTCTTTAGTGCAATCATTTGTTGTGTCTGCAATATCCATTGTCATATCCTCTTCCAACCACTATCGTCCACGTGATTTAAAAGTTTTAGGTCCACGTCCACGTACATATCTTGTTCTTTTGCTAGTTGAAAACTTAGGCTTTGCATTTGCTCCAATATCATGTAAAATAATCAACAACATGAATTAATTTATGTCAAGATTGGATAATACATTATAAATTTCAATAATACTATGAAAAAAGATGGACTTATCAAAAAATGCCTTCAAATCATTTTTTCCTAAGTTAAGTCAAAATTTGAGTACCTGATGTCTCGCTTCATCTGTTGTGTCCTCATTTGCTATGACACGATATGTTGCCATGGCCTCGTCTCGCCCCTATAATACACAAGATAGTAAATAATGTTTAGTTCACCAATTATATCATTTCAACAAATATGCTATCCAACACAAAACCTCACTTTAGTCATATATTTGACATATTGATATCATGTTTTGGCTATCCTATTTTTCAAAATTTTCCCTTGATCATAGAATCACATTTAATCACCATTCCTGTGCATTTTCAACCAATAAGTTTGACCTTAAAGGCCTCATGGACAAAAAAATGACTTTATCTCCTCTACATTGTAGCATTTATTAATTCATAAACACCTTCCTCCTTTGGTTGAGGTTGCTTTCTCTGCTTACCTCTATTGTATCTATAGATTCTGTTGTCTTATATATTTCCACCCACTTTCCTCTCAGCAATTTAGTATTTATACACCATCCACGTTCTCTCTCCATGGCCTCCTCTGTGAATAAAAATTTTGCCATAGAATTTTTCACCACACTACCACTGAGAAGGACAAAGCAACTTGCGGGACCGTGGTAAAAACTGCTCTATCGTACTGAGCTAATGAAGGAGCCACGAGACAACGATGGTCACCGTACTACCGCACACCAATGGTAGAAGACTTGCGGGATTGCAGGAGTCACCACAACACTACCAAGAAAAGAAGGAAGACTCACGTGCCGCCACAAAATATTTCACCACACTACCGCCAAGAAGGATGAAGCACCTTACGGGACCACAGTAAAAACCACTCTATTGCACCAAGCTGGTGAAGGAGCAATGAGACAAGTGGTGGTTACAAAAACAAGGCAAGAGTTGGAATTATTTCCAACAATTTGGATCATGTGATACACAACAATGAAAATAGTCACTATACAACAATGATAGGCATTAAATTAGGCGCACTTGATGCCACCTTATACGTCCAAAATAGATCACATTAATGACCAAAATTTGGCACTAAATTAGGTGCACTTGACGCCTTCTTATACATCCAAAATAGATTACATTAATAACCAAAATTTGGTGCTAAATTTGGCATTAACTAACACTGACTAAAGCATCGACTAATGAATCAAAATAAAATTTAAAACTTTCCCGCATGAAGGAAGAAAAAAGATGACAAAAAAGGGAAAAATGTCACACAAAGGAAGAGAGCAAGGCGCTACCAGCAAGTGATGAGAAATTCAATTTAGTTTGCGACACCATAGGTAAGGTTACAGTTTTGTTTATTGGTTGAATTCATGATTTTTTACTGCTCTTTGTATTGCATTTGAATTTGTGATTGTTTACTGGTTCATGGCCTAACAAGTCCAAGTAACCTCTAAATTGTTCCATCATTATAAATTCTAAAACCTTTGAGAAACCAACAAAAAAATTTACCCTACCCATTTGAGCTGTGGCTCAAAATATTATAGCACGAAGTGAGGATGCCTTCATATTCTTTCCCTAACCTAGGTTTTAAGGAAATAGTGAATTGCTTGGTAAATCTGGGAATTGGGTCAGTCATTGCTAAGCAACTGCTGAAAACAAATGCAGAAACCACTTGGTTTTGCTCATCCGCACCATAGTCACCAATGCCATGAAAAATTCGTGCAAGATTTCATTATGACAGAGTTTTCATGATAAGGTTATCAACACTAAGAAAATCAAGTGAACATATTTTCCATAGGTTATCAACACTAAGCAAACCCATCAAACACATTTTACCACAAAACAAAACTTTCATACCACAAACTAGACAAAAAATTTCATACCTAATTGTGTGTACCTCGTTTCCCTCCACCGATTGGACGAAAATAATTTTCCCTAGGTCACCTCAAAATGTCAAGCAATAGAGGGAAGTGGGCATTGTCAACAAACTCTGGCCACAATGAGGTAATTCATTGTCAATTTATAGATTTGTAAATGTTTCCATTGTTTCTTTGAGGAAGCCTTAGCCAAGTAAACTCCACTTGTGGATTTGTCTGTACCACCCAGTTGATCAAGGGATCTAAGCATGCCTTCATTGTTTAGCCTAGTATTCCAAGTTCTATTTTTCCTTTGTGATGACCTTCTCTCAAATTTCTACCCTGAGTTTTGACCTCTTTCCTAATTTTGGCCCGAGGATGTACCAGAGTCATGATTGTCTTGGTTCACTACAATAGAATAGGAAAATAGTGCCTAAAATAGCATCAGATTTTAGTTTATTTTAGTTCACGAATTGGGCGATTTGGCTAGCGCTAAACTCGGCGCAAATAGGAATGGTCATCTCGGTGTTGAATTTTGCACTGATGTTTGCGTTGGACGTTGCACTAAAGTCTGTGCCATAGTGAAAATCACAACACCCCCGTTAGCGCCTAAAATAGCGTTAGGAATAGTGCTGAAAATAGCGCCTTTGTTAGTGCCTAAAAAAGTGCTAGGAAATAGCGTTGGAAATAGCGCCTAATTTGACTTCTAGTTTTGCTTCTATGTCTACTCCCACTTTTGCTTCTAGTTTTGCTTCCGATTTTTCTTCCAGTTTTGCTTCCAGTTTTACCTCCAGGTTTGCTTCTAGTTTTGCCTCCAATTTTGCTTCCAATTTTGCTTCCAAGTTTACTTCCACTTTTGCTTCCGGTTTTGCTTCTAGTTTTGCTTCTAGTTTTGCTTCCAGTTTTGCTTCTAGTTTTGCTTCTAGTTTTGCTTCTAGTTTTGCTTCCAATTTTTCTTCCATGTTTTCTTTTGATTTTGCTTCCAAGTTTGCTTCTGATTTTGCTTCCAGGTTTGCTTCTATTTTTGCTTTCGGTTTTGCTTTCAGTTTTTCTTCCAAGTTTGCTTCTAAGTTTGCTTCCAGGTTTTCTTCCAGTTTTGCTTCCACATTTGCTTCCGATTTTGCTTCTAATTTTTCTTCCAAGATTGCTTTTGATTTGCTTCTAGTTTGGCTTCCATTGTTGCTTCCTTTTTTTCTTCTAAAAATGCTTCTTGTTTTGCTCCATTTATTGATTTAATATGTTTTATTTCAATTTAATTAGTTAAATATATTGTGCCTCTTAAATAACTCATATGATTATAGACTAAGTAATTTAATTATTTAACTCATATAATTAAATAAAAAGATAATTATTTTTTTTGGGTCGGTAACACAAAATTTTTGTATTGCTTGTAAAGATAAAAAAATACATCTATTTTTCAGTGTCATTACCCACCAAAATTCCATAGCAAATGACAAAAACTAGTGGCGCCTTAACGCATAGAGTAAAACATTAAATAAACACTGTAACCCCTGTAATTGTTTACCAGTAAAATCCTTACAAAAAATAACCACCATTAACAGTGTTCAGAGTTACACGCTTTAATACAACAAAAGCGGAGGGAGAATTCAAAATCAAACACAAAAAAACATGACCAATCTTAATGAGCTCCACCCAGACATAATGGATGCTTGGCTATCTCCTTCAGAGGCTTCTTCTTCCATCGCTTCCCTTGCTTCTTCTTCTGGCGCTTAATTTTCGCTTCCAATCCCTGCATCTCCACCTTTGCTTATGCCAGAACTTCATCAACCTCCACGAGTTCGATGAAGAGTTTGATCGCTTCCCATCCCAAATGCGCTTCCTCATAGAAATGAGCTTTGTATTTTTCTTCAGGCCAACAAATAAAGGGTTTGAGCCCTAATCTCCCATAGAGCTCCTCAATTTAATCATCTACCAATCCTTTAGAATAATCTAAACCTACACCCGGAATCGCCATTTGAGAATGGACTCCATGCCTACTAGAAAATATTCATGCACAATTTTTTGCATCACCATCCTCACCATTTCCATTGGTTCACCTAAATCCAAGCCCCACGCCGCAATTAAGGAGTAAACTTTCATGTTGGTTTGGTATCTATGTTTTAGAGAGCTAAAATCCCTGCCACAAATCATTTTTGCACACTGCACTACATCTCATCGTCAACAACGAAAAGGCCATGTAGTCATTTTCTTGACGCCTCTCCATAAAACGGGTCCAAAGATCTTTGTGACCAGAAGGTGAAATTGGCTTCCATTTCTCCTGACAACCAACGCTACTACCACCAAAGTTTGTTGCAGAGTTTTTCTTGACCCTTTCCAAATGCAATTAACACATCTTAATTGAGGGCTTGCATTTAACACAATCTTGGATTTCCCACACTTTCTATTAATGAAGTACTACTTCACCATCATCCGCCACCCCTGCCTTCACTTGTCATGTCAAACCTACTCCACTCGCTTCACTACCTTGTTCATTTAAGGTGTTGTCCTCTCTTGTGTTTTCACCTAAGTCTGCTAACTTAACACCTCTAAAATCCTCCAACCTGAATTCCCCTGTTTCACCAAAATTTAAATCCCATTTAGATAAGACATCCACTTCCACATTACCACCTCTTTTAATGTGGCTCACCACAAAATTTTTGAAAGAGCTTAACACTTCTCAGAATTTGTTCAATTATGGAGGTGCCAAGCATTAATTTTACCTTTCATCGCTGCTTGAACTATTATTGTAACATGATAATCATCTATAATTAAAAAAAGTGAGTCAAATATCTATAATGTAATTGAATTTGACAACATCCATCCTGAGAAGTAAATTAAAATCATCATACGTAATAAATATCCATCCAAAAATTATCGACCACTTTTAATATATAAAAATTGACAAGTCAATACTAATACGATCATTATCGTATATAACTAAAACAAGTGAAAGTCAAATATTCTAGTACATCAAAAACATGTCAAGATGATACATGTTCAGTATTTGACAAAAGTGAAAATGATACATGTACAAATGATATAAATAAAAATGATAAATTATGTAATTCAAACTGATACAAGTCAAGATGATACATGTCCAAATGATATAATGAAAATGATACATGTCAATATGATACAACTCAATAATATAGTATTGTAGGCTGTGAAAATGATACATATGATAGTAACCATGAAAAGAGTCATCATAATGATATATCAACAATGATCCATGATGCAGTTTATATGATCATGAATGTCACTGGTTACTACCACCAACTGTCTCATCATCATCATCACCATTGTGAACATCATCATCATCATCATCATCATCATCATCATCATCATCATCATCATCATCGTCATCATCATCATTTTCATTGGCCTCAGTGTCTTCTGTATTTTCATCATCATCATCCTTTGCCATGTGATATGTACCAGAAGAACCAATATTTTGTGGATCTATATCATGTTGAGGATCATCTTGATCTTCATGTTCTACAAAGAAAAAACATTTAGAATGAAAATTTATTATTTATTTCAAGCAATAATTTATTTTTTTGTTATATATCTAATATTAAAACATATGAGACGAAACCATAATCATATTACATCATATCAAAGAGCACATACCATAATAAAATTTTAAAAAATTTATAGTTGATACTGGTGACTCAGGAGAAAATTTAGCTTTAAAAAACAAACCCAATTAGGCTAGTAGACTTGTGGATCAGGCTAGCATTTGGTGAAAGAGGAAGAAAGATGACTGGAACTCTAGAGGCCCATCATAATGGATTTCAGTATTCACCCATGAGAGCAAAAGAAAGAGTTGATATCATGTATCAAAACATTAAGCATGCATTCTTCTAGCCAGCGGAGAAGGAGATGATTACTTTCCTTCATTTTCATTTGCATATCCATATCATAGCATGGGAACCAAGAAGACCAAGGATGTCCAGTTTTATGAGGAGGTAATGGATTTGGTCCAAAATTTAAGAGGGGCAAGAAGGTCAATGTATGATCTTGATGAAATTAAGGAAGACCAGCAAGAGAGGGACAAGAAAAATAAAATCAATACAAAGTTTCAAGGATTTGTCAAGCGAGTAAGAGAGCTATGGGAGCAACCTCATCTTACAGAATTTAAACTAGAGTTTGATATACCATTTAGAGAGCTTGGTTTTGATGGAGTTCCTTTCAAAACCTCTGATTTTATTGTTCCTACAGTAAACTGTTTGGTAGATTTGATGGAATTACCTTTATTAGTAGTCACTATTAGCGAGATTGAGATTGTTAACCTTGAGAGAGTATGACTTGGGAAAAAGACATTTGATATGGCTATTATTTTCAAAGAATTCAGGAGGGATGTACTCTAGATTGATTCCATTCCTCAATCTTCACTTGATGGCATCAAGGAATGGTTGAACTCCATGGATATAAAGTATTGTGAAAGCAGAATAAACTTGAACTAACCGCCAATTTTGAAGAGTATTACTGATGATCCAGATAAATTTATTGAAGATGGTGGTTGGTAATTTTTGAATATGGAAGCTAGTGATTTTGATTCTGATAATTCAGAAGAGTCAGATCAAGGATATGAACCCTTTGATGTAGAATAGGAATCATAATCAAATTTCATTAGCCAACATCAAGAGTGTTACAAGCTAACAAGATGGAGGGAATTCTTATATAAGGATAATTTTCAATGTTGCAGGTATCGGCTTTAATTCCAACTACAATGGCAACATTGAAATTCCCTTGCAATATTTATGTTAAGTAAATTTCCTTTAGATGCAAGGATTCAAAGCACATCAACCATGTGGTACAAATAATTAAATCCCAGAGACAATTTGTAGCAATGAAAGAGTCTGAAAAGGAAAAGAGAGCTACACTAGTGACTTAGGAGAAACTTCAACTTTCAAAAACAAAGTCAATTAGGCTGGTAGATGTGTGGATTAGGCCAAAATTTGGTGGAAGAGGACAAAAGATGACTAGAACTCTGGAGGCCCACCATAATGGATTTCGGTATTCAACCATGAGAGGAGAAGAGAGAGATGATATCATGTATCAAAACATTAAGCATGCATTCTTCCAACTAGTGGAGAAGTAGATGATTACTTTGCTTCATTTTCATTTGCATAACCTTATCATGGCGTGGGAACCAAGAAGACTAAGGATGTCCAGTTTTATGTGGAAGTAATGGATGTGGTCCAAAATTTAGGAGGGGAAAGAAGGTTAATGTATAATCCTGATGAAATTGAGGAAGAATATCTAGAGAGGGACAGGAAAAATAAAATCAATACAAAGTTTCAAGGATTTGTTAAGCAAGTAAGAGAGCTATGGGAGCGGCCTCATGTAAAATATTTTGAACTAGAGTTTGATATACCATTTAGAGAGCTTGGTTTTCATGGAGTTCCTTTCAAAGCCTCTAATTTTATTGTTCCTACGGTAAAATGTTTGGTAGAGTTGGTGGAATTACCTTTCTTAGAAATCACTATTAGTGAGATTGAGATTGTTAACTTTGAGAGAGTATGACTTGGGCAAAAGGAATTTGATATGGCTATTATTTTCAAAGACTTCAAGTGGGATGTACTTTGCATTAATGGCATTCCTCAATCTTCCCTTGATGGCATCAAGGAATGGTTGAACTCCATGGATATAAAGTACAATGAAAGTAGAATGAACTTGAACTAGTAGCCAATTTTGAAGATTATTACTGATGATCCCTGGAGATAAATTTATTGAAGATGGCGACTAGGAATTTTTGAATATGGAAGATAGTGATTCTGATTCTAATAATTCAAAAGAGTTAGATCAAGGATATGAACCCTCTAATGTACAAGAGGAATAAAAATAAGATTTCATGTAGCCACCATCAATAGTGTTACAAGCCAACAAGATAGAGGGAATTCTTATAAAAGGATAATTTTCAATGTTGCAGGTACTGGCTTTAATGCCAACTACAATGGTAACATTGAAATTCCCTAGCAGTATTTATGCTAAGGAAATTTCCTTTATATGCAAGGATTCAAAGTACATCAACCATGTGGTATAGATGATTAAATCCTAGAGATGATTTGTAGCAATGAAAGCATCTGAAAAGGTAGAGATAGCTACACTGTGACTCAGGAGAAACTTTAGCTTTCAAAAAAAAATTCAATTAGGCTAGTAGATGTGTGGATTAGGCCAGCATTTGGTGGAAGAGGAAGAAAGATGACTGGAACTCTGGAGGCCCACCATACTGGATTTCAGTATTCAACCATGAGAGTAGAAGAGAGTTGATACCATGTATCAAAACATTAAGCATGCATTCTTCAAGCCAACGAAGAAGGAGATGATTACTTTTCTTCATTTTCATTTGCATAATCATATCAAGGCATGGGAACCAAGAAGACCAATGATGTCTAGTTTTATGTGGAGGTAATGGATGTGGTCCAAACTTTAGGAGTGGCAAGAAGGTCAATGTATGATCCTGATGAAATTGAGGAAGAACAACAAGAGAGGGACATGAAAAATAAAATCAATATAGAGTTTCAAGGATTTGTCAAGTGAGTAAGAGAGCTATGGGAGAAGCCTCATCTAAAATATTTTGAACTGGAGTTTGATATACCATTTAGAGAGCTTGGTTGTCATGGAGTTCCTTTCAAAGCCTCTTCTTTTATTGTTCGTACGGTAAACTATTTGGTAGATTTGGTGGAATTACCTTTCTTAGTAATCGCTATTAGTGAGATTGAGATTGTTAACCTTGAGAGAGTAGGATTTGGGAAAAAGGAATTTGATATTTCTATTTTTTTTAAAGATTTCAAGTAGGATGTACTTCGCTTGTACACCATTCCTCAATCTTTGCTTGATGGCATCAAGGAATGAATGAACTCCATGGATATAAAGTATTATGAAAGTAGAATGAACTTGAACTAGCGACCAATTTTGAATACTATTACTAATGATTCAGATAAATTTATTGAAAATGTTGGTTGGGAATTTTTGAATATGGAAGCTAGTGATTCTAATTCTGATAATTTAGAAGAGTCAAATCAAGGATACAGACCCTCTGATGTAGAAGAAGAATCTGAATCAGATTTCATGTAGCCACCATCAAGAGTGTTACAATCCAATTAACAAGATGGAGGGAATTATTATATAAGGATAATTTTCAATGTTGCAGCTACTGGATTTAATGCCAACTACAATGGAAACATTGAAATTCCCTAGCAGTATTTATGTTAATGAAATTTCCTTTAGATGCAAGGATTCAAAGTACATCAACCATGTGGTACAAATGATTAAATCCTAGAGGTGATTTGTAGCAATGAAAGATTCTGAAAAGGAAAAGAGAGCTACATTGGTGACTCAGGAGAAACTTCAACTTTCAAAAAAAAAGTCAATTAGGTTGGAAGATGTGTGGATCAGGCCAGCATTTGGTGGAAGAGGAAGAAAGATGACTAGAACTTTGGAGGCCCACCATACTAGATTTCGGTATTCAATCATGAGAGCATAAGAGAGAGATGATATCATGTATCAAAATATTAAGCATGCATTCTTCTAGCCAGTGGAGAGGGAGATGATTAATTTGCTTCTTTTTCATTTGCATAACCATATCATGGCATGGGAACCAAGAAGACCAAGGATGTTTAGTTTTATGTGGAGGAAATGGATGTGGTCCAAACTTTAGGAGGGGCAAGAAGGTCAATCCATGATCCTGATGAAATTGAGGAAGAACAACAAGAGAGGGATAGGAAAATAAAATCATACAGAGTTTCAAGGATTTTTCAAGCAAGAGAGCTATGGGAGCAACGCCATCTAAAATATTTTGAAATAGAGTTTGATATACCATTTAGAGAGCTTGGTTATCATGGATTTCCTTTCAAAGGCTCTGCTTTTATTGTTCCAATGGTAAACTATTTGGTAGAGATGGTGGAATTATCTTTCTTAGTAATCGCTATTAGTGAGATTGAGATTGTTAACCTTGAGTGAGTAGGACTTGGGCACAAGAAATTTGATATGGCTATTGTTTTCAAAGACTTCAAGTGGGATGTACTCCAAATTTACACCATTCCTCAATCTTCACTTGACGGCATCAAGGAATGGCTGAACTCCATGGATATAAAGTATTATGAAAGCATAATGAACTTGAACTGGCGACCAATTTTCAAGACTATTACTGATGATCTAGATAAATTTATTGAAGGTGTTGGTTGGGAATTTTTGAATATAGAAGCTAGTGATTATGATTATGATAATTCAGAAGAGTCAGATCAAGGATATGAACCTTCTGATGTAGAAGAGGAATTCGAATCAGATGAGGAAGGCTCAGAAGATGAATCTCTTGTTGAGTCAAAGGAGGACGAAGAAGAAGAAGAAGATTTTGAAGAGGAGGAAGGTAAAACATGAGATGAATTAGAAGCCAAAGCCAAAAATGCAAATAAGGAAAAAGGAGACGAGTCTAATAATGAAGAGGAAAGGCAACAATGAAAGGTAAAAGCTACAGGGAAGTCTCAAGCACCTGATATTAGAGATTCAAGAGGAATGCCTACCAAGAGGCATAAAGTCAAATGTATTGAGTTCATCTACATCCTTCTACTATTTATTCATGCACATAAATGGTCATCTTGTAATCGTAATATTTGAGCTCTATTTACTCATCCTATGCATCAATAAACAACACATCACAAGAGATACAAATTGACATATTAACACAACAATATCCAACTAAGTTATTGAAATTCAACTATTGATACCTTGTTCTCCATCCAGATTACAAAATCACTCCACTTTTTGTTTTGTAACATATTCTTTTCAAATTGCTTTGGATGGCGGCCATATTTCTCCTCCTGTCAAAACATGGCACATGGACTTGTTAAAATAATTAATATGCAATCATTTAATTTTTCCAACGAAAAAAATAAAATGAAATCATTTAACATATTAAATATACTTACAAATGTACAAATCAAGGCATGTAAACCTTTCTGGCCACTGCGATGCTTGGCACAAAGTTTCTCAAGCCTAGCCTTGGAGGCCTTATCCTGAAACATATACTAATTCAATTTAACTATGCACAAATAAAATTTAAATATCATTTAATAAATTTAATATAATCTTATGAGAAAATTCAAATACTTGTGTACTCTCCTCACTAGACTTCTCATATGCTTTTACAAGCTCTCTCCATACTTTCACACTTACATCAATTGGCCTTTTTTTCTACCTTAGCTCAGGAGGGATTTTTTTTATCTTCTTTGTTGGGTTGCACCGAAATCTCTTGCAATTTTGAGACATTCATAGCTTTATATTCTTTACAGACCAACCTGTGCCAAATTCATTCTCCATGTAATGGATAACTACTTTTTCCAGGTGCATGGGTATCTTTGAGAATGACAAATGTAGATGGTCTTTGAATCGTTGAAGGCATGATTCCTTCAACCTATTCACAAATTTTCTCCCAACATCTATCATTTGGACTTCCCTTGAAACCACCTCATATTCTATCTTCATATTATAGCTACCAATGCAAGATTGAAAACATGGCGTGGTGGAAGAAGTTTGTGTCCTAGGAGTGGAAGTCTCTACTCCCTGTTCCGCATTCTTAGAGTTTACTGTCACTAATTTCCTCCTTAATCTTTTGCTCAATCCAGGACTGGTTGGGGAATCAATTGATTCCCTTTGATATAATTGATTTGTTTGGAATGTTTGAGGAGCATTAATAGATTGTTTTTCTATGTATCTAGCAAGTTCTTTCTAGTCCACATTAACCAATTTGTTCACTGCCTCTACCCCCAATATGGAAGCCAATTCCTCTTTATCTTTTTCAGTCTCATGTCCCTATATATATATAAATTATATTTCTTCTTTTAAATTTAGACATAAAAAACTAAAAATTGTGTCAGATTCATAAGACAAGTAGGCATTCCGAGTTGGATTTCCTAGAATTTCAAACCGCTATAGAAATCTTTCAAGTGGAGGTCCAAAATGTCGTTGATAGTGCAAGTTGTAAGGATATTGTTCCCTTAAAGCCATATGATTCCTCAGTGCTAGTAGTTAATCAAGTGCCTTTCCCACAAAGGGACATCAACTCACCTGAGAAGGAAGCCGCAGCCAAGGAAGGAGTAGTGAAAGAGGTAAGTACTGAGAGTTCCTTACCTCAACTCTTTGATTTAGTATATAATGGTCTCGTAGATGAGGAAGAACCACATGAGGATGAGGTTCATATGTTCCACCAAAGAGAGACTCCTTATAACTTAAGAAATAAACAAGTTGGTGGTTCATTTACAACCTCAACCCCTCCTAACAATTTTAATACCCTACTTGATCCTAACACCAGTAATAATCCAACCTATCATGAAGTTCCTACCCAGTATTTCAATAGGAATAGGAAGCTCAATCCGATCCAAAACCAACCTGCCAATGTTTCCCAACACACTTTCTCCAAGGAAGAGGTAGAAAAAATGGGTGAATACATGGTAGACGAACTAAAGAAAGTTAAGGTGAGCCTATCATCATTTGAATTATTAAGGGTATCTACTATTAGAAATGCCTTCTTCAGATCATTGAATGGAACTACCTCATCAAAACCAACTCAAGAGATACCTGCAAAGAGAGTTTCATTTGACACCTCCAACAATGAGCTAGTGATTATGGAAATCATAGGAAAGAAACCCAATCAGCCCCAAAATCAACAACCTAGTAAAAATAATCCATTGGATAAGCCACCAACCAAAGAGAAAAGTTAGGTACAAACAAAGGATAAATACAATGACAAGGATAAGGCTCAAGTGGCCTAGGTTGATGTTTTTGTGGGGCTATTCAAAGGGAAATTGGAAACACCTCCTTTCCTATTGACAATTCACATATTTGGAAAGAATTTACGCAATTGCTTACTAGATTCAGGAGCATCGGCCAATGTCATGCCATTTGTAGTATACCAAGCATTGGGAATTACCCCAATCCCTTCAAGATGAAAGATAACCAACTCAACAAGATGGAAGTGAATATTGTGGGGGAAATAAATAGAATTCCCATGTAGATTGTAGTTGACCCAAGGGTGTAGCAAGTGATTGATATCCAAGTAGCAGATATCCCAGACACATATGGCACCATACTAGGAAGGGAATTCACTCGAGCTTTAAATGGTTATGCTGTAACAAATTATTCATGTATGTGGCTTCCATGGAAGGGACTACCAAATAAAATCCACATTGAATGTGAGCCCCAGATGAAATTCATGATCATAGAGTACAACAATAGAGTACAACAACACAAATGAAGTGCTATTTGCGGAAATGAAATTGGGCAATTATTTTCCCTTCACCTATGAAGATGAAAAAGAGTTCCAGGAAGAAGGGGCGAAAGAGGTCCTTGTATTATGTAGTGCCCCTACCAATTTGACCCATCTTCCTAATAGCACTGAAGTATTGATTGAGTCTAAAGATGAAGAGTTCCATGAAGATGATAACTTGGGATTTCTTGATGGATTCCAATAATTCATGTAGAAGTGTGTGCAAGATCATCTCAATTGAGGAGCTCAAATGGATTTCAAGGAGTTTTATTGAGTAGGAGAAAGGTACACAATGCAACTCATCCTGAATTTGAATGTTGCTTATGTCAAATAGTAGTGGAGCATGTCAAAGGGTTGATCACTCCTAAGGAGGGTATGGATGGACAACAAGGTCAAAGTCATCCTAGGCACAAACAACCACCTAGGGATGTAGGAATAGACATCCAACTAGAAAAGAAGGACGTTTGCTCTATTAGTTTCAGAGACAAGAGTCCCTTCAAGTTCTTGACATTGTTTTTTGATAGATCCAAGTCCAAGCAAGGAGTGGGAGTAGGCTTCAAGCTCATTATTCCTATGGATAAGACATATTTAGTTTCCCATAGACTACAATTCTATTTCACTAACAATTCTAAAAGGTTGATAATTGTTTTGGTTTACGGATTCAGACTTCTCAAGACAACTAGAAGTTGGTTTTGTTTCACAACTATGAACCAAATTATGATACTCACGAAGGGCAGTACACAAGTGTATGAAGGAGGAGAACTTCATCATGGTAAGCTTATCTTGTATCTTAATTTGCAAGTTCTTAGTGAACATCCTTTGAAGGTGAGGGTCAAGAATCTTTACATCGATTTGTGAGTAAACTGATTGATTGCATGAAATAAATTCAATAATATTTTCCTCTTCTTTTTGTTTACATCTCATCAAATCAGCTAAGGTCATCTTAGGAGTCGTATGCACTTGGAAATGGTTTATAAATGTGTCAACAAGTTCATTGAATGAATGAATTGAGCTATTCGGCAATGAGGAAAACCATTCTAAGGTGGTATCCTTCAAGGATCTAGGGAAAAGCTTATCCAAGAGCTTATTCTCAAGAATAAAGTCACTACATAGGGTACTATAAGCTGTTGGAAGGATCTCCTTTCCCCCTATATTTCTCAAATCTAGGAACCTCTATACCTTGTGGCATCGATGTTCTCAAAATATCCAAGGATAAGGGATTTATTTTAACATAATACGTAGGTTGGCCATTTTGATTTTGGTTTATGGTGGAAACTTGCTTTTGAAGGGATGAAACAATTTGCAAAAGTTGATTTATGAGAGGATCATTGTTTGAATTTTGAGATTGAGGTGAATAAGGTGGAGGTGTGTATGTGTTTTAGGGACAAGTAAATGGAATACTTATAGGAGGTAGAGTGGTAGGAGATATGACTTGCCATGCCACAAAGGTACTAGGGATGCTAGTGGAAATACCCAAGGAAGGAATCACATTACTAGTAGGTTGCATCATTGTTGTAACTTGAGGGTTGGTATAGGTAGGGATAGAGGCAATTGTTAGAGGAATTTCAATTCCTCCTTGACTTGTAACATTGTTTGAAGGTAAAGGAGAACTAGTGGTTGAGGTAAGATGTGGTCCAAAAACCTGAATTATGTTATGCATAAGATCAGCTCCTTCTCCACTTTCAATCATGCGATATATGTTATCTATGGTAGGGATAGAAGTGGTTGAAATATTTTTGGTATTTATTTGATTTTCTAGGTTTCTAAGTCTTCATGAATTTGGATTATGTTCTCTTGAAGAATACTAGTGACCATTGTCTCAACATGCATCACACTACTTGAAAGTAGAGGGTTGTTAAGGGTATGGTCCATACCTAGTGAACTAGTGTCAACACTAGTAGTGAGAGAGCTAGATAATCCAAGATCCACGATGATTGTGCTATCACAGGATGACATGAGTCTCAAAATTCATCTCACTATAATAGTAGCAATAAAACACCAAGTAGAAAAGCTCATATTAGGGACAATATAAGAAATTCAAGATGCAATGAACACAATATAAATGCTATACTCTAATTTTGATTCAAATGAAATTAAGCTAAATGCAGTGAAATGAAAGTAATAGAAACTATGAAAACTGAAACATGGAAATAGAGAATTCAATGTTGAAAAATGTAGTTTAACATTTGAAATAGGTCTAAATCACCCAAAGGGCCATATGAGTCCCAAAAAGGGTTTTTTAGAGGTTTGAATGTTGAATGGAAATCACCACAAAATACCCAAAAATCAGGAAAAGCCATCTGTATGGGGAATAAATTTCCCAAAGGGGTGTATGAGTCTCAGATGAGGGTTTTTGCATAAATTTTTTAAAAAATTGAGTGAAAGTTATGCTTTTGGTTTGTATGATGTCTAAACTAGATGAAAATGCATATTTCAAGTGATTTTCAATGATGCAATATGCAAAAATGCGACCTATATGCACTTTCAGTAATGCAAGATTTAGAAACCCTAGAATGCAAATTAACTAATGAAAAACCTAATGCAATGTTAATGCAAGCTAGATTTAGGATGATGATGCACTCCAAATAAGAATTAAGATGTTCTAAATGTAGGTTCACCAAAATGTAATGATGGAAATAGGGTGCTCCACCTTTTAGGGGATGAAGAAAAAAGGGGGATGCCCTATTTCTTTCTTATTACATTCAAGGAAAACCCTAGAGATCTCAATCCAATGATGGAATGAAAGATAGACTTGCTAAAGGGTGTCCTAGTGTATGATTGGAGACTAAGAGAGGGTTCACCACCAAGCTAGGGGTTGGAAAGACAAATGACATGAAAGAACTAATTATGAAACTTAATGATATGTAAAACTATAACAAATGACCTAGAAATGAATGCAAAACATAATAACAAGTTGAGAGATCAAGGGTGTGCACCTAGAAATTTGTAGGAACTTAGATGGAGATCTAAAATGTTGAAAACACTAAAATTAATGTAGACTAGGAGATTTAGTCCCAAATTAGGGTTTATAGGTAGGAACAAAAATATGGTAAAGACAAGTCTGGAACTCCTAAAAATAAAAAATTGACTGTACTAGGACTCATACGCTAGAAGTGGCATAACAGTCCAGTTTGGATTTTTAGAGAATCTGGATTTGTATCTACTCTTCTCTCTACTTTGTCTTTTCAACTTGGTTTTTAGGTCTGAATTGCTAAATTTTTCTCTGTATTCTCCAATGATCTTCTAAAGAAGGTTACAACTTTAATGATTTGAAACTTTAACAACTTCTTTCTAATCTTGCACCTTAGAAGGTCTTAGACCTAGATCTACAAATCACACATTAAAGAGAGGGAATTTTTTTTTGTTAGTGGAAAGGGGTTCGCCTTGGTCAAACCCCATTTTTCTAATCAAACCTTGTAATGAAATCAAATGAGGTAAAGGAATGATGAATGGACAAAATGTAATGTTGCAACTCACCAAACCCTAGCAATAAAAGGCTACAAACATGTATAAAATGTCTCCAATGGATGTAGATATTGTTTCTTGCTTGAATGTGATAGATCTTGGATTGAAGGCTAACTTGAATCATGAAACCCTACATCACAAGTGTTAGCTCAAAAACAAACATGGGGTGGGTGCATAGAGATGGGTAGCCAATTTGTGGCCACTTTCAATTTTTTTTTTGAAAATTCATAATGCGAGCGCATTATGGCTTGGTTTGCTAAGCTTGAGGCTTGACATAACAAGCCCATAATGTGAGAACATTATAATGTGCTAATGTTATGACATGTTAAAAGAAAAAAAAAGTGAAAGTCATTCATTTTATATTTTGACTTTTTTTTGTTGTGCCCGCTACCAAAACCCCATATTTCACGCTCGCATTCTAGGAGGCATCATCCAAAAATCTTCACCAAGGGTTGCTATTTCTTCATAAGGATGGTGCCACAACAAGGAGGGGGTGTGAGAGGTAAGGATTGTTTTCTTTTTGTTTTAAATTTGTAGGAGATGTAAATCAACCTGTAAACCCTCAAAATCCTTAATAAGAAGATCAACCAAATCCTCAAGACAAAAATCAACCACAACAACAACCTCCTCCACCAATCACTCAACACCCTCTTAGCACTCAACAAAATTTGATGAGTGAAATTGAGAACAACAAAAATAAAATCAAGGATTTAATTAGTAGGTTGAGTGATCCAAATGGTTCAACTGCAGAAAGAATGACCCTAGCAAGTTCATTGAAAGATATTTTAAAAAATGTAGATTCAATTAGAAAACAAATAACTAGATGGAAAGATAGGAGGCAGGAATCTAGGGCTTATTATATAGATAAACTATCATATAAAGATGTGAAGGATCTAAAAATTACAAAAGGTGATTTGTGCTCATTATTCGCTAACTCACGCACAAATCAAAATATTACCCTCTATGCGAAGAGGTTTCCTATTCATTGGTGCCACCACCAATAGATTAGGAACTATTTTTATGATAGGTGGTACATGGTCTTTGATTACTCACCATGCAACAATTGTGAAGTCCCGCAGTATTTCCTCAGAAAACTATACAATGAGTTCATATTGAAAAAAATCCCAAATTATTTTGATATGAGGGACTTCCAAGGGAGAGGTGGGGGATCGGCTCAAGTTAGACCTGGTGCACAGTTGGATCCTATGTGGCAAGGGAGACGAGTTCTCACTAGGCCGTCTCGTGAGAACATTGTTATGCCTTCTGTTGTGAAGGAGAGTGCCGATGTAGAGACATTGTAGGCGATCAACACTTTGACCTAGAGTGTCATCCATCATACTATCCCTATTCTATAACACCATCCAGGGGAGTCTTCGAGTGGTGGCCTTTGAACCCATGTGTGTCAATCTTGTGGGGTGACTTCTTCATATGACCCCACCGAATCTCAGGAGGCTACTACGAAGGATCCATCTGCAGCTATAGAGATGGAGAGGGCAGTTGACATTTTGCATGAGGCATATGGAATTGATAGTTAGGTAAAATTTAACATGTCCATTGAATTTAATTTATTAAATTTTGATTTTGAAATGAAAAATTAACTAATTTAGTTTTATGATTTTAATAAAATTGCAGGGTCACAATGTTGAGATTGGATACACTGTCCCTCCACCTACTTATTTTTGCAGTACACCTATTGGTGGGGTATGTAACTAATATTGGAGGTTTCTAGGGAACACCTCCAAGTACTAGTGGATTTACTCAAACCTACATACAGGTAATAGAATAAAGAGTTTAACTAATGAATTGTACTTAATATATTTGTGTAGTTTATATTCATATAATTGATAACATTGCATTGCACATCATTCAAACTCAAAGCATTACTTCACATTCCATAACTAATAACTAGATGTTGATAGATGACAAAATTTCAACTACAATATAGTTGTTTAGAAAGTCAACATAAGAAATGATGCAATTTCTTCACCATGAGATCGCATTTCTTTGAGGCATTTCTTCAAACAACTCACCATCTTTTCTATGATACCACATTTTCTATACGTGTGTACCAAAGTATTTTATCAAACTAATAACTTCCTTGCAGCTATGGCTAAAAGCCTAAAATAGGTGATTTCCAACAAACTATGGATGCTTGGAAAATATCTATCAAAGCATAATAGTAAGCAATAATACCATAGAGAAGGTAATGAAATTTTTGAAAAAATTACTAAAAGAAATGCGGTCTTATGGTGATGGAATGCCATGATGTGCATTTTTTTGTAATGGCATTCCATCACCACGAGACCCCATTTCTTTGAGGTATTTTTTCAAATAGTTCACTACCTTCTCTATGCCACCATAGTTATCATATATTTCTATGAAAGCATTTGATCAAATGATTCACCAACTTGTTGCTATGGGTAAAATCCTAAAAACAATTCCTTTCAAACAAGATATGGATAGGGAAAATAGTAAACATGAGAATAAAAAATATATAGTTTAATAAGTACTCCAATTTTTTTTCATTATCTCATACATTATAAGTCATGACATGGATTGGTATTGTAGTTTTTGTGATTGAATAATTTTTGATTTATTTTTAGCTGTTGCAATCCAAAACACCTCTGAATGTGACAAGGGAAATGGAGATCGGTGTTTCATCTACTATACAATCCTCAATGGCTTTGATAGGGGAGGTATGAGGCAAATTAGTAAATTTCAATTTACATTCATTGTTATAGATGTTAGTTAGTGAAAAATCAAACCATTATTGATCTGTAGTTTAATTTCTATTTGAATGGTTTATATAGGGCTTGAGCATGCCTGAGCATGGGCGTGTGAATATTTCCCTCATGGAGAGAGATTGTGAGATGGTAGTAAGTGATTATTTTGTTAAAAATATCATTTTTTATAATGTAATTTCTATATATTAATGTCTTTACTTCTTATTGTACGCAATAGTTAAAACTTCACCATGAACTAAACACTAGAAGGAGCAACAGGAGCACTCTTCAAGCGTAACACAAACGAGTGATAGACCTATCGCCATCCGATTGACAAGAAAAGGGAAATAATTTATTTCTAGAGTATGGAGAGCAATGACTTTTGATTCCAGAGCCCTTTGTTGTATTCCTACATGGAAGTTTTGTACATATTTTGTAATGGATATATTTGACATTGTATGCCTATATGGCATTCTCGTAAGCCTATATGGCTATTTTGTAACTATATGTCATACTTATATCAAGATATATTGATGTATGCCTACATGTCTATTTGGTTAATACAAATATTTTTTATCGATATTGTCTATATTTTCATTCTAAATTGATGGTTCAATAAATATGAGTTACATGTATTCAAGTGTATACTTTACAACTTACATGTGTTCCAATGTATACTTTGCGACTTACATATTTTCATGTGTATACCTTGTATTCATGCATATACTTTGTATTAATTTGTGTATACTATGTATTCGTGTGTATACTTCAAGGATTATGTGTTTTGGAGTACTTGTGCTTCTGTTATTCACATGTACATGCTTGACTTATTCACGTGTATACTTATTAATTGGTTAGCCCTAGCATTGATCATTGTTGTCCTTCATGGTTTGTCTTGAATATTAACCGATTGTTGCTAAAAAACTTTATCTAAAAGCAAAAAGCATGTTTTCAATTGGTATTCCATGAAATGATTCATAAAAAGATTCCAATATATTTAATCCTTTGATTGGAACAACTCAATTAAGCAAAGGATACATAATCTTCACAACACTTAAAAAACATAATATTCAGAGTGGATGAAGTAGTTAAATTTTTGACACATTATCATACAAACATTTATCTTCAATAGTCTTTAAACATTTTCATAGTATAATCCTGATAGTGCAAAATGAATTGTAATGTTCTTGATGTGTCACCATATAAACATGTCGAAAGATTTATATGTCAACTTTTTGCAATATTATTTCTTGTTTATGAAATGGATTCGGGTGAAAGCAAGTTATAATTTATAATACAAATAAGAAATGGACTCAATTTTTTTCTAGACCTCGGAATAGGTCTATTTAACAAAGCAACATGCTCTCAATCACTCCTCCAATTGGAAGACACCATTAGGCAACATTTACCAAATTATGTTTCCCCTTGACTTTACCCACTTTTACTCCCTCAAACCTCTCTTTTTCATTCAAAACCCCTATATTCTCAATTATGGAATCATGCCATAACATACTTTTGACCTCCCTTGTCCTTGCAAACCATTTGAACACATAAAACTCAACAACCTCACCCTATTTCCAACCTATTCTAACTTATTTTCAAGCAATTTCTTCTTTTCACCTCATCTAACCTTGCTTTTAAGGCCTAAATTCAGAATTTTGAATAGAGGCAGCGTTAGTAATCTCTTCCAATGCCTTTACCAATGCTATTTTCTTATTCGTACTTACATAGTTGACTCAAATGACCCCACACTAACTCAAAACTAGAAGCAAGATTACAAAATGGCATATCATGGCCTTATTTGACATTATAATAACTAAAACCACTAAACTAGACCTTCTTCATCAAATGGAGGAACAAGGTTTTGTGCACCAATGATCATACACTTTTTGTGTGGAATACTCAGACTTCTCGACTGTTGTGTGTATATTTCTCTTTTCCATTTTTTTGCGTGCTATCATAAGGGATCAAGCTAGTTGAACGTAGCTCAGATAAATTTTGTATGTTTGGGTGTGAAAGAGGACCATGCCTAGCATAAACCTACCTATCAAGACACATTAGAGTAGTTAGTTTGGTCACACGAATTGCAAAATGAAAGTTGCATCACTTTGCAACTTTACGTTACTTCAATTTGACACTTTTTCCATCAAGTGAAAACTAGACACCGCAAGAAAATGACTCCAAGATAACAAAAACTGAGAGAGGTTATTATAGAGGGGCCCAACGCAATCTCATAGGCTTAGATGAAGAGTTCGTAAGCATCATGATTTTTGATTAATAGCCCATCAAAGTTTACTTCCCTTTTGCAGTTTGGACCCTTAAAGGATCGGTTCAGTTGAACATAGCTCAGAGTGATTCTGCTTGTTTGGGTGTGAAAGAGGACCATGCCTAGCGTAAACATACCTATTCAGACATGTTGGAATAGTCCATTTGGTTACATGAGTTGCAGAAAAAAATTTGCACCACTTTGCAACTTTGCACTCCTTGCATTTGACACTTTTTCCATCAAGTGAAAAATTTCCGCCATGGGAAAACCACTCTGAGATAACCAAAGCCAAGAGAAATTTTTGTAGAGGGGACCAACGTGATCCTGTAGGATAAGACGAGAAGTTTCTAAGTGCTATGGTATCCGAGTAACAACATGTTGAAGTTTGCTTCCCTTTTGCACTTTGGACCCTTAAGGGATCAGTTCGGTTAAATGTAGCTCAGAGTGATTTTGCATGTTTGGGTGCAAAAGAGGACCATACCTAGCGTAAAAATACCTATTTAGACGCATTGAAACAATCTATTTGGTCACACGAGTTGCAGAACGAAAGTTGCACTATTTTACAACTTTGCACTGCTTGCATTTGACACTTTTTCCATCAAGTGAAAATCTGCCACCATGAGAAAACCACTCCAAGATAGCCAAAACCAATAGATATTTTTGTAGAGGGGCCAAACATGATCCTATAGGATCAGATGAAAATTTTCTAAGCATCACGGTATCTGAGTAACAACATGTTGAAGTTTGCATCCATTTCGCACTTTGGACTCTTAAGGAATCGATCTGGTTGAACGTAGCTCAGAGAGATTCCACATGTTTGGGTGTGAAAAAGGACCGTTCCTAGCATAAAAATACCTATTCGGATGTTTTGAAACAGTCTGTTTGGTCACACAAGCTACAGAACAAAATTTGTACCACTTTGTAACTTTGTACTACTTGCATTTGACACTTTTCCCATCAAGTGAAAACCCACCACCATGGGAAAACCACTCTGAGATAACCAAAACTGAGAGATATTTTGTAGAGGGGCCCAACATGATGCTGTAAGATCATATGAGAATTTTTTAAGCATCACGATATCCGAGTAACAACATGCTAAATTTTGCAGCCATTTTGCACTTTGGACTTTTAAGGGATCAATCCGATTGAACGTAGCTTAGAGCGATTCCACATGTTTGGGTGTGAAAGAGGACCATGCCTTGCATAAACATACCTATTCAGATGTGTTGGAATAGTATATTTGGTCACACGATTTTCAGAACGAAAGTTGCACTACTTGCATTTGACACTTTTTCCATCAAGTGAAAATTCATTTCCACAGGAAAACCACTCCGAGATAGCCAAAACCGAGAGAGGTTTTTGTAGAGGTACTCGATGTGATCTTGTAGGATTAGATGAGAAGTTTCTAAGAATCATGGTATTCGAGTAACAATATGCTGAAGTTTGCAACCATTTTGCACTTTGGACTCTTAAGGAATCGATCCAGTTGAACATAGCTCAGAGCAATTCCACATGTTTGGGTGCGAAAAAGGACCATGCCTAGCGTAAACATACCTATTCAGACATTTTGGAACAGTCTATTTGGTAACATGAGTTACAGAACAAAAGTTACACCACTTTGCAACTTTGCACTACTTACATTGACACTTTTTCCATCAAGTGAAAATTCGCCGCCATGGGAAAACCACTCTAGGAGAGCCAAAACCGAGATATGTTTTTGTAGAGGCACCCAACACAATCCTGTAGGATCAGATGAAAATTTTCTAAGCATCATGGTATCCAAGTAACAATATGTTGAAGTTTGTAGCCATTTTGCACTTTGGACTCTTAAGGAATCGATCCAGTTGAACATAGCTTAGAGTGATTCTGAGTGTTTGGGTACAAAAGAGGACTATGCCTAGCATAAAAATACCTATTCGGACGTGTTGAAAAAATCTGTTTGGTCACATGAGTTGCAGAACAAAAGTTGCACCACTTTGCAACTTTGCATTGCTGGCATTTGACACTTTTTCCATCAAGTGAAAATACACCGCTACGGGAAAACCACTTCGAGATAGCCAAAACCGAGAGAGTTTTTTGTAGAGGTACCCAACGTGATCCTATAGGATTAGAAGAGAATTTTCTAAGCATCACAGTATCTGGGTAACAACATGTTGAAGTTTGCAACCATATCACACTTTGGACTCTTAAAGAATCAATCCAATTGAATGTAGCTCAGAGCGATTCTGTGTGTTTGGGTGTGAAAGAGGATCATTCCTAGTGTAAATATACCTATTCAGATGCATTGAAACAATCCGTTTGGTCACACAAATTGCAGAACGAAAGTTGCACCACTTTGCAACTTTGCACTGCTTGCATTTGACACTTTTTTCATCAAGTGAAAATCTACCGCCACGAGAAAACCACTATGAGATAGCAAAAAAGAGAGGTTTTTTGTAGAGGCACCCAACATAATCTTGTAGGATCAAATGAGAAATTTCTAAGCATCACAATATCTAAGTAACAACATGCTGAAGTTGGCAGCCATTTTGCACTTTGGACTCTTAAGGGATCGAACAGTTAAGGAGTTCAAAAGGTAGTTAGATCCATTGGGAAAGTTTATTTTGAAGTAGAAACATTATAAATATATTGTAAAGAATCGATGAGAGGGGGATCTTGAATATTTGAAGCAATAAAGTTGATTAGCATTGTTTTTTAATGAAATTTTATGCATTTTTCCATTCTTGGCAGACTTGTATGATCTTGTATAGGGGTGTTTTGACTTGCAAACTATGGAAATCTCTTATAGCATGTGTTAACTTGCATTTTCAGAAGTTTTGAGAGTCTTATTTTAAATTTGTGGAGTTTTATCTCAAATTTTTTCTTAATCTGTCCTATTAACACTGTTTTTGGGGTGTTCAAAGTCACATAAATATAAATTTTTCCCATTCCACCCCCTGTGACTACTGTGATTGGTGGAATGGGATTGTTTTAGTTGGGAATAGGTGGCTTCAATCCTTTTTTTGAAGGGGAGGTTTGATATTGCATTGGGTGTGATGCCCTAATGTGAAAATATGAGTTTTCCTCATGAAAAGTGGAGGTTATTGTGGGCCAAAGTGATTTTTGTGAGAAGGAAGCATTATTTCATGTTTAATTAAGCTTGTTCAGACCAATTCAAACTTGTTTGAAGAGGTTTTCTATTTTGGGTAGATTGAGAAGTGAATTTTTCAATAAACCCCTAGGGTTTTGGCTAAAAAGTAGGGTTTTATGGATTACCCTTTGTATGGTGTTATGTCAAAGATCTGATTGTGGTTTTGGAGGTTTGACACATTTAAATTACTTCCCCAAGGTTTGTTAGGGTTTGGATAAGTTTCAAGTATAGTTGCTTTGGAAAAAGAGGCTAATTAGAAGCCTAAAACGGTGAAAAGGTGAAATTTGAGTGCTCTGGTTTGAAGTGATCATAGGTGGAGTTTGAGTATGTCAAAGTTTGTTCAAATGGGTCCTTAAAGAGGTTCATTTCATGGAATGATTAGGTGTCATTGAGATAAGTTACCTGATTGAGTTGATTCCCAGTGCTACAAGGGAAAAGAGTGATTTTGAAGAAATGATGAAATTGTGAGGAGTTTATGGCTTGACAGTTGTGTTTGTAGATTGGAATTGCGATTTTGTGTGTTGCGGGCCTTCCCCTATTGCATCAATCCACAAACTGTCATATTGACTGCATCACATGACCTTTTACATACATTTTACATTTGAAAACTAATCAACAATCAAAGTATAAGTTGCTCTACAATCCATACAAGCTTGAAACAAAAAAGGAAAAGTGTTGCAAATACAAAAAAATATAATCCTTTATTTACTAATTTTGCAATTATGCAACTAATGCAAGTTTTGCATTTTTACACCAAATGACATCTTTTGTGCAATATCACTTCTCTAATCACCTAATGACCTCTTTGACACTTTGAATACATTACGTATGACCTTCACATGACCTTTTTCACATTGTTTACATTTCAAAATTCAAAATTTGCAAATTTTCCTATTGAAGGTACTTACAGAACAAGGTGCTACTGCACCAAACATGAACTCCAAAATTACAATATTTGAGTAAATCTCATTACAATGCCTTATGAATTGCGTTCTCACTGATCTTTTACAATGTCACTCATACATTTGAGATTCTCTTTAAATGTATACATCATGGGTATTCATTATGAGGTTAAATTCAATTGAGTAACTTGAGATTCCCTCGCTAAGCTTCACACGATCTTTTATAATGGCTTCAAAATTGAGATTTCTCAAGATCATCAAAATAAGGATGTTGCATTTTTTTTTTGGCTGAGATTCTCTTTGATGGCTCATAAATCAACATTTTCTGCAATGAGAGACCAATCAATTTTTAGTAGTTAACTTGCAAATACACAAAGTAAAAGAGAAAAAGAAAGAGCATCCAAAATGGAAATAAAATAAAAATAGATGGAAGGCACTTACATATAGGCATTCCGGTCTCTCAACTTAATCACTCATGGTCATACATCTTCAATGCGAGTTCCAAGATACCTATTGCACACAACACCTCTCATGAATAGGGTAAGTTGAAATTTGAGATGCTCTTATAATGTCTACATCATAGCTGCTCATGATAAGGTTAACTTCAAATGAATAACTTGAAATTCCCTCACCCATCTTTGCACATACTTTTGTAATGGCTTAAAATCATGATTGAGATTTGTCAAGATCATCAAAATAAGGATGTTGCATTGCTTTTCTGGCTGACATTCTCTTGGATGTCTCATAAATTTGTATTTTCTGCAAAGGGACACCAATCAATTTATAGTAGGTTACTTAAAAGTAGGAAAAGTAAAAGAAAACGATATCATTTCCATCAAAAAAATTAATGTGCATACAAGTATAAATTAATAAAAACCAATGTGCATACTTACAAATTAATCCAACGAACCATCTGGGTCTCCTCTACTCTTTATTGTGTCTAGTATTGCTTCGTGGTCAGACTTGTAGACCTTCCACAATACCTTGTTCAAAGGTCTACCCCCATATTTGGTCAAATGAACATTGGATTCCATGACAAGGTTCGAGTAATGAAGAATCTTACGATGCATGTCAAAGTCCTGAAACAACCAATGTTTAACACTTATGTGGGTACCTTCTAAGCCACGTTCCAGTAACAACAATCGAGCCTGTAGGGTATTCAATGTTTTCTCCATCTATAACTAGGGCCTCCAATTTCTTTTTGGCCTCAACATAATGACACAAGTAATAGTTTGTTCCCTCTTCATTGTTTTCATCTACAATAACTGCATAAACTTGCCCTGCATTGATATGTGCAACAAATATCTCAAAATTAGTCAACATTACAAATACACTACAAAGTAATATAACAATACATATGGAATTTCAAAAACTAAGCAAGCAAATATATTACAGGTGGTTGAACTAAATTTGATACATGGTCAAAGTCGACCGATGATTCCATCTATGTTAGTTCCAATGCCGTTGGAGGGCGATACGTGTGAAGCAGGCTAAGATAACTTGTCAACCATTTGTCAACCCACTCCCTTGACTCACAATCATTTTAGGATTGTATTGTACATGAAGAACAAAAGCATTCCATCTTTTATGTATGAATACTCCATGAACCTACACTTGAGCTAAGGAAAGATTGTAGCTCACTTGATCCTGTTAGTCTACAACAATCCTCATATGGTGCAATGTTAGTATCATCCATCAACCAAAAATACCTACGAATTGAAGACGTACCTTCATTACCTAGACCCATCAAAGTATTACACCACTCGACAATTGATCTTACATCTGTCAACTTTGCACTGTATTTATACTTTAACTCTTCTCATGCTAATGCTCTTTTCACGCATGCTCCCCCTTTCCATGCTCGGCCTCACCAAAGTTCCACATATGTTGTACACTTGTAATGACATGCATCCTACTCAACCAGTAGAACATGCCTGAGTTCTTGAACTATGTTGCACAATTATCTGACCATATTATATGCCAACCGTATGCTATGCCTCTCTAAGCCAAATCACTGTAGAACATTTGGAAGCAACCTTGCATGAACTCTGGAGAATGTGTGCGATCATCACTACTATAAAAAGTGATACTCCCTCAATACCTTCCTTTGGTCCTCTATACTATCAGCTGCATGAATGAATGCTATTTGCACAAATATTGAATCCTGTGTGGAGTTGTAATACTATGATTGCACTTCACGCTATGGTTGTAAAGTGTAGTTCTCTACAAAGTCAACCATTGATAATATGTTGCCAATTGGAAAGGTGTCCTTGCATAGCTTGAATTGTGTGTCCAACCATCAGGATTTATGGGTATGCCTTGCATACTCATACACTATATTGTCATGAAACATGGACATAAATTGATACACTAGAATCTTCTGAACAACCAAATCACACCTTTTTTCTTAAGACCAATCTTTTGTAGTGTATGCCACCATTTTATACTTCTCGAACTCTACTAGTTTCTATCCCACCTCATTTGCGCTTTCCATATGTTGACATACTGACATACGCTATAAGCCACTGCAATGCTCACATGAACCATCCAAGCATGTTGTCCTATAGAATATTTGGTCATCCTCTATTTCACATAATTTTTTTGATAAGAACTCTCTTGAAGATTTTAGTGGGGCTTCTATGCCACAATCCTGCAAAACATTTTTAGTATGCAAATAACAACATATAGAACGATAAACATCTAATGAATTCAATATGTAGTCTACAACAACAAGTAGTGCGTGTGTGATTTATCTTGACATAAAAAGGTTTAAGCATTTCAAAAAAATTGAAAAATACTAATTTGAGGATAAGCCATTTTAAATTTATGAAAAAATTGGGTTTGAGTCATATCCAAAAAGTGCTTTGGATGTGGCTCACGGTTCTGACTACCGATTCTTCTTCTTACCACATCCCTTGATTCAGAGATGGCCTTGTGTTATTCTTCCAATACTCTTGAATTAGTGTTCTCAATGCCTCAATAATTTTTTTATCTTTTTGTGGAAGTTTCCTTGAGAATTCCCATAATTCATTTGAATTGGTGCCCTCAATTCTTTTCCACCTTTGAATGGCTTTTGATAAAGTTTTTCTACTAATTCTCATTTGTTCACTCGTCTTTTTGATGAGACAAGCTCTCTTTGTTTGACTGCTTACCAAAGTTGATGTAATGACACATCATGTGACAATACTATCCTTTGAGCATGAGGTCTTACCCACACTCTCATATGCATCCATTAGATTCTTCACAATAGTGTTTTCACTCGATACATTCGATTTTCTCAACCCAAGAGTCTTCATGATGTCTCTATACTTTATACCTCACATCATTTCAACAAATAGTTGGCATCTTGCAGTCTCATTTAGCCTTTCAAAGTAGAATTTCAAAATATTATCATCATATCTTCTACATGTGCATGCTGGAATCTTACCTTCCATGTACTGCAAAATATTCTCATCAATATTAATCAAATACTTTCAATTTTTACACAAAATTCTAGGTGGTTTTCTCCTAGGTACATACATCTCATCATTAGGAATTTCATCAATATTTAATTGAGGTGGGCTAGATTGCGCACCTTTGATTGATGGCAGAGTAGAAGACATACCTTGAGGTTCTCATGGGGATGATGGCATACCTTCTTCGTCAAATCTGAGTGATGATGTACTTTCAACTTGAGATACACTGGATGGTGTCCAACCATATTCACTTGTGATAGATGGTGTCCCTCCATATTCACTTGCGGTAGCTAGTGTCCCTCCATATTCACTTGTGCTTAATGGTGTCCCTTCATATTCACTTTCCGTAGAGGGTGTGTCTCCAACTATGATATTTGAATCTATCTTAAGACGATGCTTTCACATTCGTTCCCTTTGTGTTGACAAATCCTGTTCTCTTTTTGACGGTGGAGGTTTCTCTTTAGTTGGCTTGTTTTCATCAATAGTACCCAATTTCTTCTTTTCACAATATGTCACCACCTGTTCTCTCTCCTTTTCTTTGGAGGTTTCATACTCTTCGTCTGTTAATTTATTCCTTCTCCATTTCTTCGGCATGGCAGATAATCTTACTTGTAGCATGGTAATGAGATGAATATTAGTTTCTAAAGTATTTTTCCATTCAGATAAATGAAATATATGTCATTCAATGCTTCATAAAAAATACTTATAATCATCTTGTACAATACTATTTCTAGCATAGACAAAGGTGGTGCAGGGGCTAGTTTGTTGTTTCAGTCTTATCATTTTGAGTTGGTTGGGGTCTCCACCACCTAGGTTGCTACCACGCTGCCACTACCTTCTCAACCCTACCCTATTGGCAAGCTAGTGAAGTGTTGGCAAGCTAGCCCACTCACTAGCTTGCCAGTGTGGTAGGGTTGAGAAGGTAGGGGCAGCGTATGCCTCATATCATCGTGGCACCCCATTTCTATGAGGCATACGCTGCCCCTACCTTCTCAACCCTACCACACTGGCAAGCTAGTGGAGTGTTGGAAAGTTAGCTCACTCAATAGCTTGCTAATGCAATAGGGTTGAGAAGGTAGGGGCAGCGTATGCCTCATAGAAATGGGGTTCCATGGTGAAGGAAGGGGCAGCATATGCCTCATACTAGAAATGGGGTGCCATGGTGATGATGCATATGCCTCATAGAAATGGGGTGCCACGGTGAAGGCAGGGGTAGCATATTCCTCATAGAAATGGGGTGCCATGGTGATGGTAGGGGCAACATATGCCTCATAGAAATGGGGTGCCACGATGATGATGAAAGGGGCAACATATGCCTCATAGAAATGGGGTGCCATGGTGATGATTTTCATCACTGTGGCACCCCATTTCTATGAGGCATATGCTTCCCCTACCTTCACCGTGGCACTCCATTTCTATGAGGCATACGTTGCCCCTACCATGTCAACCATTTTTGAGATTAGCCTAAACACACAGTTTTAAGGTTTGAAAGTCATTTTAAATGGTGTTTTGACACATTCCTCTCATTGTTATAACTCTAACTTGAGGAATGGGTCTGCAACATCACTAAAAAGGTGTGGGAATGTTGAGTGTGTGTAGGGGAGGTCAAGAGTTGATTTGGGAATGAAGCCCTAGAGTGAAATTTGGTGTTTTCCATGTGAATTTGAGAGGTTTTGACATGTTAAAGTGAGTATTGTGTTAGGGAAGCATTTTTCCTTGTTGAATTGAGTTTTTGCAGGCCATTTTAGACCTTTTTGAGGTGGTGGCATGTATTGATAAGTTTGGGAAGTGTGTTTTCCAATAAGCCCTAGGTATTTGGCTTAAAAAGAGGGTTTTTGGTTTTCGCATCTTGGTGGATGAATTTATGAGAACTAATTGTGAATTCTTTGGTTTGAATACATATGAATTTCTGCACACATGTGTTTGGAGGTTTTAGTCAAGTTTCAAGATAAGTGTTTTTGCTAAAGTGTCCTAATTTGAGGCCTAGTTGGTGTAGAAAGCTTGATTTGATAAAGTTGTTACAAAGTAACCAATAGTGGTTTGTTGGAACATGATTGTGTACCCTAAAGGGTCCTTGAAATTGTTCAAGTCTTGATCTAAAAAAATCTTATCGAGAATAAACACTTGATTGAATGAGTTGGCAATGCTACAAGGAAGAGTGTTGATTTGGTGAAAAGTGAAGAGTTTTAAGAATTGTGACTTTTGAATTGCTTTTGTTGGTTGATTTTTTGTGTTTAGTTGTGTTGTAGGACCTCCCCTAGTTGCATCACAATTCAAATTATTTTTCCATGCTTCCATTTTGAGCCATGATTTGAAGATAGGCTGCACCTTTCCCCATGTTGCTAACTTAGCCTTCAATAAAGAGTCTTCTAACAGTGGAGAGAAAGGTTAGAATCCCTTGTAGGTAGACTAATCAAGGAAACATTTAAAATATATCACAAATAAAAGTGATGAGGTAGGTTTAGTGATGAGGTAAATTTAGAAATATAGATGAAAACCAAAATAGTTTCTAAGATCTATTAATGTGGGAGGAGTATATTCCAATTTTTTAAAGAGATGTATGGAAAATTTGGTAGCATACACAAGGAAATGAGCTGCTTGGTATAATTGTTTGACAGAAAATCTCAATGAAAGTTTCAAAGAGTGGTATGCAATTCCATAATAAAGGATTGAGAAATGATGTTTTATTTTACTTCCTTAAAACGTATGTCATATATATATGTGTATACAAAATGTGGAAGCATACACAAGGTAAGTCAATTGTTAAATGTTGATGCCAAAATTTGATGAGGTAATAGTGTCCTATGAGAAACTCAGTTTATGGGGGACCTTTTGCATTAAATTGAGTGACCTCCAATTTTTTAGAGAAGTTGACTTCTTCTATAATGGGGGTTTGGAAAGAGAAAAGGAAATAGATATAGTAAAATAAAGTATAACCTAAGGTGATGCACCAAGACTTAATGATAGGAATGATAAATCATAGATCTAAGGGCCTAAATGGTGTTTGTAGTGTTCCAGAACATTAGAAACTAAAGATTATAGCATAGACAATCCATTCATTGACATAAAATAATATTGCATACATTCCTACTGCCACGAAGAGTCATTAGACATGGTCTAGGCCAGCAAACTTGCATTCAACATATATAGAAGTTCTCAAATGAAATGTCTAGACAATAAAAAGCATAGTTTACAGTTTGATCAAATAGCATGAAAAAATAGAAAGGTCGAACAATTGGCACAGTCTGAGAGTCTCTGCAATAAAATAAAACAACAAAAAAAGGCCTGGTGTCTTTAACCGAAACCAATGTTTCTCCCAAATTCTAGACCCTTTTTCTCACAACAGAGAAAAGTATATATAGCAAGGAAAAAATCCCCCACCACTTGGGAGAGCAGCAACAGAAAATATTTCACAATCCCCTGGCAAGGATACAAAATCAGAATATTCCTCAAGCCGTTACAACAAAATTGATTTGGAACCAAGCATCCGGTCACTCCAGGCATAGGTGTATCCTATGCAAATGATGGCAGTGGTCCCAGAAAGGCTTAATCAGACAACTGTCACAATTTGTGCAAATGATCATGACACATAGTGGCCAATAGCATCATTAGGCTCGTCTGGTCTATCGCCCAAATATGAGATCCGCTGGCTAGGAACGTGATAACCTTTCGCTACTTGTATGAACCTCTCTCTTCCACTACTGAAGACTTTGCATTAAGGCTACACGTGTCAAATGGGTGGAGCACTTCATCAATAATGGAGGGAATGATCACCATCCGTGCACAAAAGAGACACGTGGCAGAATTTCACTACCTGCGGTTGCTAATTCATCTATATATTGAAAGATTTGCGAATAGTAGTCACGTAGCAAGAGTACACCGTAGAAAATTGTGGGGCCTGCCAAACCTTTTTGGGAATGAGGGCTTTGTGGCACTCGAGTAGAGCCTAATAAGGCAGCAAGAAAGAATGATCAAAATTATCCCGCATCCATGACACGTGGAAGCATAGTGGGGTTTCCCAGGATGCGAAAGGAATGTAGAAACTTAGGGTTGCGAGGAGTAGATACGTGGAGCAAGAGAGAAGAACTTAGATAATAGGCTGAGTTGATCACTTGTGATGTACGGGCTAATGTATAGGGGAAAATACACCCGAAGGGAGCTAGTTAAATATTTATTAACAAATTTTGGTGACTATTAGGGGCATTCCATCTGAGGAATGGAGAACCCAAAATTTCTCTAGTTTATAGGCCAGAGTACCATTTCATTAGATAATGGAGTTAGAGATTGGAAAGAGCCACTTGTAGAGGCAACCATTCATCCTTAGATGGCTTCACTACATTGCACAAATTCTCCTGTGCTCCACTTAGATCAATAGTTTCTTTGTGAGGCAGTGCATTAGGTAAACCGACCCCTGCTTCACAATGAAATAGTAGCTATGCAAGTGGATGAATCACAACCTCAATGTCAGTCACCATGGGAGGATGACTGAAATTCCTGAAAGCCTCCAAATCATTTTTCTTCTCTTCTATCTTTTCTGCAATCTACTCGGTCATGGCAATAAAGCCATTTTCAAGGAGCGGGGATGACAAACCCATCTTGTTTAACTTGGAGAAACTCCCCCGTATGTTGTCTAGTGTCTTGCTTAGAGTGGTCATGACTGTTTTGGTGTACTAGAAGGTGGAGTGGAAATGGATGAACTTATTTTTCATTTGATCAACAACATCCCGATCTTCAATTCTCGCTTTGGTGAGGTTTTCATCAGAGACCAAGTATAGCTCAGTGAGCAAATCTTTTGCTTTCAAAACCTTTTCCAAGATGAACTATGGGAACTGCTCAATCGTATCATGAGCCTCCTGGCTCAGCTTCGATGCCTTGGTGATGAATCAGAGGGTAGGCTATAGTGTTAGGGTAGGCTGTAGCTTCCTAGTGAGAGATGTACAACTTCCTTACCAATGGAATAATGTCCGGCTTTGTAGAAGAAGATAGGAGATAGATTTTAAGAGAAGCAATCTTCACGTCCTTTGAGCTAATGGCCTCAGCCAATTCTACCACTTTTCTTTTCTTGGACGCTAGTTGCTCCGTAGAGCTACTCATTTCTTTATTCCAATTCTCCTTGGCTCGAGAGTGATTTGCTAAGTGCATGTCTAGAGAATACTTCATCTCTTGGAGCTCTTCTTCTAATTGAGCTTTTAGGCCCTTAAATTCAACTTCATTTTCTTGTATTTTTTCCTCATATTGATCTTGTTGGTGCTGCAAAGCTTCATTTCTGTACACCACTCCTTGACTATACTCAAGGCGAAGTCACTCTAGCTGTTCATTCTTCTGTTGCAGACTTTACTTCGTCTCCTGATTCTTAGACTGTAGCTCTTTTACCATGGCAGGGTTAGTAGCCTGAATCTTCACAAGTTCACTCTAAAGTATGGTCTTCTCATCTTCTGTTACCAGCTCCCTCTCTGTCATGCGTGCAACATACGCCTCCAAAGATTTCTCTTTTTTCTCCAAAAAACTAAACATTTCCCTTACCGCTTTAAGTTGTTCATCCTTCTTTTTTAGCTGGCAGCCAATTTTAAGGAAGTTAGAGGTGAACACCCGTTGTGTTTCCTCCATGATCTCAACCTTATCCTATGGTCGGACCACCTTCATGTCGAGCCCTACCACATATATCTCATAATCTTTTGGGTGCATCTCCCCCTGAGGCTTGGTTACTCTTGGGTACATGGTTGCAAACTTCAATTCCTGTCGAGCCTCATCATAAAGAGTTTGTATTTTTGGCTCAGCTAAAGAACAGTCATCTTTTTCCTTGCACTTTCACATTCTACTTGTGTGTGCCTCCTTTCCACAATCAATCTGTGCCATAAAATCATCTGGCAATGAAACTAGTCCACCTACAAAAGGAGCACTAGAAGACAGGGCATAGGGATAGGTAACTCTCATAGGCATGGGAATTTGTTTCTTCTGGAGAGTGACAATTTGCGGGGAGAAGTGGGGCACATTCCAAAGCTTGGTTTGAGGACTAGAAGTGGGGCTAGTCACTTGAAATGACTGAATTGGTGAATCGGTTGGAGGACTCATAGGTTGGGGTGGTGGAGTTGTCATTGCGGTGTTAGCCTATCGCAATGGAAGAGGATCCACAGTAATAGTAGAAGGCGTACCCGCAGGGGGTACATTTTCAGAAAGTGAGGCAAGGAGAGCCTGAGCGGCAAAACTGGGTGTAAGGGTTCATGGAGGAGTAAGGCCAGGTGGAGTGGTCTATGAAAATTGGGTGAAACCTCTTGAATATGTTGAATTAAAAGTGGAAGGCAGAGGACCAGTACTCATAGTAGGGATCGCTGTTGAGGCAGGGGTAGATACCAAGGAATGAGAAGCAAGGGAAGAAGGAGTGAATTTTACCTATTGACTGGTCGATGGCAGCTCCAAAATTGTCAGCGACTCCTCCTCAACCTTAGGCTCCTGGCTAGCTTTGATTCCTTTTCTTCTGATGAGTTCTTGTGAACCTTCCTTGATAACTCTCTATGTGCCGCCATTTTGCGGGCGGGGTCTCCCGAGCTTCGGTAGCTATTGTTGTTTGCTGCTATGATACCCTGGTTGGCTTAGCGGCCCAAGTGAGTGTATGAGAGGCCCTTGATATATTAAAATGCACATTCGTGGCCACATAGGTGGGTTTTTTGGGCCCTTTCTCCTTCGGCGCAAAGGAGGCAAATGTTGTCGCTTCCTCTTCCTGCTCTTCGGACTCATCCTCTGGGTCCCCACTCTTATTAATACTAGAGTGTGGGCTGGGATGGCCCTCATTCCACCATTTTTCAAATTCCTCATCATCCTTCAGACTATCATAAGGGGCATCCAATTTCCTTGTCTCTTGGCGATACTTCCAAAAAGCTTCTATTTTTTCAACAATCCACTCCTCATCCTTCTTCAACTTATTGTACATGGCACATTCCATGTGGACATTATCTTTAGCCACCGCCATAGCAAAGTAGAACTTGTGCCATGGCCCTCTAGTATCTTGCATAGGAATACACTCCAATTCAA
This sequence comes from Sequoia sempervirens, assembly GCA_007258455.2. NCBI lineage: Eukaryota > Viridiplantae > Streptophyta > Pinopsida > Cupressales > Cupressaceae > Sequoia > Sequoia sempervirens. The sequence continues at coordinate 210,137,346 of VDFB02271358.1, forward strand.
CAAAATTTTCATCCTTGTCTACCTGTGGGTTATGCCACTTCTCCCAATAAGGTCAGGGAACATGTGTAACTTTCATGTGCGGCTCTGGAAAGTCATTGAAAGGGTTGTAATCCCACTTATCATTTACTAGAACTGACCCTAAATAAGCCAGTTTATCTTGCAATAACTGGTCTGATTATTTCTTTAACAATCACTGACTTGAAATTCTTCATACAAGTGAAAAATCCCTTTTTCTTGACACTTTTTCTGCTGCAAAAGGTAAAATCAGTGATACAAACCTTCCTATACATTTTAAGTGTGAGAACCCTATCTGTGACACAGGCTAGGAGAAGGAAAGGTTGACCAGTGAAACCCTGCATCCAGAGAATCATGAAATCTATTCCTAAGAACTAGTCATAAGCAGGAGTGAAACTTTGCATATATCTAGTTTGATCCTTGTCAAGCCAGATTATGTCACCTTCTCCTCATAAATCATGCAAGATCAGAGTTATGAAATAGTCTGAAAATGAATAATAATCATACGACATGGAAAGAAAAGACGTCCACGTGGACACTGGCTTCCTCTTACCTCGTTCATCAAAAATTGATAATTCAAAATACTGGGCAAAGAAATCAGGGTTTTGATGTAGAAACATGTGAACCAGGAAAGAAATAAATCTAAATTTTCCTTTCGCTAGGTAATTCTTTATTTTCCGTATCATTTCATCTACCATGAACTCAACAAAATCATACCAAAAGGTATTGTGCTGCTTGCGGAATTGGAAGGCCGGTCCCAGTTGAAAAGTTTTCACCATCTCATCAGAGTCTCAGGCACATACAAAAGATAGCATGGACATGGTATCTTGCAATTCCTCGCATAAAGCACCATGCAACAACATAATACTTGGTAGTTTAGCACTTGGGATGCCTTTCTTACCAATCTCCTCAAACAAGAAATTTGAGTTCTTTTTCATCGCCCTCCATGTTTTTTCTCCTTTGTCAGGGTTAAAGGACTGAATGTTCTCTCTTCTTTTACTTGGGTCTGGGATGCATAGCATATGCTAAATGGGCTATGGGGTGATGTGAACTCTTAAGTTTTGGCCCTTAATATAATGGGTGTTAAGGTTAAAACATTGTATGGCAGCGCCAACTATCTCCGGGCAGTAGTGCACTAGCAAGACCATGTATTGTGGAAGACCACTATACTAAACCTTTCTTATCATAGAAGTGTCTTCCTTTGGTGCCGTCAACCTTGCCCAGGCTGCTTCCCTTAAGGATTTAGGGTTTTTTGCGAGCCGTGGGTCATAGATATTATCCCATTTCTCCTCAACCCTTTTCTTGTTTTTGCAATCTTTAGGCCTAGTCAGCTCTATTGTATAGGCCCTCTTTGGCTTGCTTGGTATACCAGGCGTAGCATATGCCATATCTTCATAGACATACACATCTTCAAATGACCGTATGGTTGTAAACAACTCTTGGACAATTTCCTCTTGTATTTGCTGAGATGAACTCTCCTACATTTCTCTTTAGATGAAGACCTCTATGAGTTTTGGACTTTGCAATTTTTATCTAGTTTTGGATATGCTAAAGAAAACTCTGCACCTTTAGCTTTGGCATTTGTGAAAAGACTTTGAATCATTAAGCCTTTTCATGCAATATTTGGCTATCTTTTCTCAAGGTGGTAGAGGAAAGCATGCCTTTCATTTAATTCGACATGTATTGTTAATTTCACAATTCATGCAAAATGAACTACTTGCCATTTTGAGGTGGAAAGAATTCATTATTACATTTGGCAACCGTGTGATATGATGTGATTCCCTTGAAACTTGAGCCAAAAATTTTCTTTCTAACCTTACATTAGTATGTGTTGGTAATTAATATCCTGGCCGAAATGATTAAGCCAAAGCAAATGATCACGATCTAAAAAGATATGAATATTGCCTTGGTCTCTGGGAAATGCCTGTGAGATGACACAATAGCCTATAGATTTGTAGCTTACTATCGATGAGCACCACCTTTGTAAAGATAATTAGCCCCTGTTAATCTAGCATGCATTGAATTGTACCTCCGCAAATGCAGTTGGTCTAGAAATGTGAGCAAACGCATGCATGCCTTTCAAGTTGGCATCTAGTTATCATCATGTTTTCTCAAAATGGATTAGCATGTGTCTTGTCATTTTTCTATAAATAGGCCAGTAAGTAGTGAGGAAATCATACTTAGCATTTGAGTAGTGATAGGTTGTTAGTGCAGTTTTAAGCAAGTTTTCTCATAGTCTAGGTGATAGGTAAATTTTAGTTCTTGGGGGAGGTTTCTACTAGGTGGCTGAAAAAAAAGACCAAGAATAAGCATTCCTTGGTCTTGATAGCCATAAAATGGGTTCTGGGTAAGTATTGCATAGAATACGAGGACAAGTATTGTGTGAATACTGATATATGTTCCCACTTTATAGTGTCTATGTTAGACATTGGCATCCTTAGGCCTCTCATCCTAAAGCTAGTCAAGGAAATGTTTCCCAGAAAGTACCTGAATGGCCTTGGTGAAGTTGTTGCTCTTGTTGCATATGGGGTAGGTCTGCCATCGGCCAGCGACCTTTTTCACTACATCAAGGAAGAAGCGGTAGTTATATGGCTATCGTTTCTCAGTGGATTTTTCCTTCAAACACGTAATGAGCACCGATAGAGGTTTACCCAGGCCTTGCACTTCCTGTTCCGCAGTTACAACATGATACCGTTCTACAATGTAGATTGGTATACCAACTTCAGGAACCTGGTGCCTCCCCCGCCAATGGCAGTTGTGCCGATCGATGTTGCTTCTACTGTTGAAGAACCTACCGCTGAGGAAGAGGTAGATGCTTCCATTAATGTGTCAATTGATGCCTCCTGTGCCCTTGGATGAAAACCCGCTCTGCTCCTAAAAAAATGCCTCTCAGTTTTCTTTATTTCCTGTTGTTGCATAGACCAACTGCCCTTCAGTTTTGTATATAAGCTTGAAAAAGGCTATCAATTTTTTCATATATGAAGGAAAAGCTTGAATAGTCATATACATTTTTTGGATTATGATATATATAAATAGATATATATCTTTATAAAAAAAAACCATGGCTCTTTCTTTCATTTTGCATTTTAGTTTAATGGGCTCTTTTATACCATATGTGTTTATTTCTTTGCACATGGGTGTGTTTTATGTAAAGCAATCCTGCCATTCTAACCGCTCTAATAATGGGTTAATTCCGTAGAAACACAATCCAATTTTGAAAAAGACCAGCCAAAGAAAGGGAAAATAAAAGAAAAAGCATTATTCACATATGTACAAAAATAACACTTGACATTTAATGGAACAACTTAAGATGAATCCCATTGACCAGGATTCCTAAGGGTTCCTGTTCCATATTTTCTAACTCGAAAGCGTTATGCTCCTTGCACTAAATGATTTTGAAGGGGCCTTCCTATAGGCTATCAAATTTACCATGCTGAATTGGCTTAGCAGCCCTTTTATCATACTTCAGTACTAATTCTCCGCACTTTAGGTCTTGGTTGGAAGCCTTCTTGTCAAACCATCGCTTGACCACTTGTTGATGGTTTGTCATGGCTATTAGGGAATTCTCCCTTTTTTCTTGTACTTCTAATAGTTTAGCAAGCCAAATCTCCATGGCGCCATTTTGTTCTATCTTGAGGGATTTCAAGAATTGGAGTGCCAAAATCTCCATAGATATAGGTAACAACGCCTCTTTCCTGTATACCAACTCATAAGGAAAAGTCTTAAGGACTTGCTTAGAAGTTATGCGGTTTGCCCAAAGCACTTCTCAGATATTTCTATGCCATTCTCTCTGGTGTTCTGAACCAATTCTTGTAAGGAGTCGAACTAGGTTCTTGTTTGTTGACTCGGCTAGGCCATTTCCCTGTGGGTAATAATTTGATGATGTTTTGAGGAATATGCCATTCGTTAATGCAAAGAGACATACCTTTGTGCCTAAGAAATCTTTGGAATTATCGGAAATGATAGTCTTCGGAGGACTGAACCTTGTCACCAGATCTTCGAGGAAATCCACAATCTTTGTTTTTGTTGTGTTTTTAAGTGGAATGACCTGCATCTATCTTGTGAAGTAATTTGTGGCAGTCAAAATTCACTTGTGTCTAGCACTAGAAGCTAGATTAATCATCCTGATAAAGTCCAGGCCCCAATGTGCAAACGGTTCGTCCGCCACTATAGGTTTGAGAGGCATTACATAATTTTTTCTTCTGTCAGTAAAGAACTGGCATTTTTTGTAAGATTTTACAGAAAAGTGGGAGTCATTAAAAAGTGTAGGCCAATAGTAACCAGCGCACATGACTTTAATGGTGGTGGTCCTAGTAGAGAAGTGTATGCCCACAACCCTGTTGTAGAACACGTCAAGGATACTCTTTACTTGCTCTGAAGTAATGCATCAAAGGAGTAGGCCATTGAAATTTCTTTTGAAAAGGACCTCCTCCACTAACGTATATCCGCAATTTTACAGCCGGTAGTATTTCCTCTTTTGGGATGAGAGACCTGCTAAATACTTTGCGGTTTGCATAAACCTCATTCTATTAGTCAGCCAACAACCCTCTGATTTTGGCTCATTTATCAGGACAAGCCCCAGTTGCTCCCCTGCGGCGAGTATCTCCTCATATTGTCTCATGTATTCACATAGTCCTCTTCCTCTGATGGTTTTAGTGGGTTTGACCTCAACATCATATTCAAGGATCTTGGTGATCCAATTAGCTCTTTTTTCTATGATTTCTCCTTCCATGATATATTCGCGCACACTGGAATGTGTGACATAAACAAACACCTTGTTGCAAGAAACTAGATGGCATAACTTTTTGAGTCCCTTCACTACTACAAAGGCCTGCCTTTCGATGAAATTATAATTCGTCTCATATTCCTTCAGGGTCCAAGAGTAGAACGCCACTGGATGTTCCCCCTTTCCTTCATCTTCTCTTTGGGTTAGGATAGTAGTGATACTGGACTCACTACTGAATGCATACATTACAAAATCCTTAGATAGATCTGGATTAACCAGTACTAGAGTTGTGGAAATAGCTTCCTTGAATTTTTCAAAGGCTTCCCGAGCTTTGGTCATCCACTTGAATTCCTGATCCATCTTAAACATCGAGGTGATTAGCTTAATTATTCCAGCAAAGTTGGAAATAAACTTGCTAACAAAATTTACCTTGCCTAGGAAGGATTGGACACCTTTCTTATTCACCAGAAGGGGAAGTTCCTTGATAGCTTTTACCCGTTCGAGGTCGATTGAAATTCCTTCTTTAGACACCACATGTCCTAACAACTTGCCTTGCAGTACTTCGAATATGCATTTTTTCAGATTTAGGGAAACCACGAACTCTTGGAACTTTTGAAAAACTATTTCTAAGTGGTCAAAATGATCATCATTAGATTTAGAAAACACAATAAGATCATCTAAGTAAATTAAAATAAAATTATTGATTAGTTTGTTGAATGCGATGTCCATCACATGCTGGAATGTTGCCCTTGCATTGGATAAACCAAAAGGAATTTTAGCATATACAAATGTTCCCCACTTTGTGGTGAATGTAGTCTTGTACTGATCCTCGTCCTTAACTTAGATCTAATTGTACCTAGAGAAACCATCTAGTAGAGAAAACATTTCTGATCCTGCAACTATTTGTAGGATTGACTCCATTGAAGGCAGCGGATAATGGTCCTTTAGGGATGCTCTATTTAGGTCTTGGAAGTCCACACACAAATGAATATCTCCATTCTTCTTTTGGACCGAGACTAGATTCGATACCCAAGTACTATGATTGATTGGGAAGTTAATGCGTGACTCAATGAGATTAGTTAACTCTTGTGCCATTAGCGCTTCAATTTTAGGGTTTACTGGCCTCTATTTTTGTCAGACTAGTTTTGCACCTTATGTTAGCTCAATTGCATGTTGAATGATATCAAGATCATACCCCTCCAGATCATCATAGGACCAGGCCACTACTCCATATTTTTCACAGAAACTGATGAGTCTTTCTTTATCATGGTGTGGGACATTTTTCCTAACTCGAAGATTCCTGCCATCTGCGACCCAAAGGTTCACATAATCACTTGTGTATGCTACGAACTTTCATTTATCATTTCGAGCATCATCATAATTAAATTTTTTTCCGAGAGTAACCAATCCTTTCGGAAGCTTGTTAGATTTGAGTTGCATAATTTTTCCTTCATAAGCTTTGGAAATCTTTGGTTGAAGTTGATTGAAAAATTCCCCCGACTGCTGGATGAACGAGGTGATGTGTTCCTCACTTTCAAAAAATTGCCAACTCTGATCATTGTTGGGAATCACCAATTGGACCAGTACTTGTACTGAATGTTCATTATGTATAAGATCAGAGGCAGGATCAAATTGAGCACCAATCATGACCATGCGATTTGCATCACTATTTCTTCGTCGGGGAATAGTATGGATGTTGAAAGCTTCAAAACCATCAACCAGGTCCCAAACTTGGTGCCGATCGGATCTCATGCAGACATTCCTTGCCACAGAAAATCCTTAGACTTGGTTGACTACCAGTTTAGAATCTCCGAACATCATTAATTGCTTAATGCCTATTCATTCCGCAAGGCTTAAACCTTGAACTAATCCTTCATATTCAACCTCATTGTTTGAGAAAGTGAAATGAAAACGGAAAGACCTTAGCAATTTTTCATCTTGTGGAGATATTAGACATATCCACGCTCCAACACCTACTTTTCTTCTTGCTCCATCAAAGTACAACGTCCATAGGTCTCTTGCTTGGCTACCTTCAGACTCTTTGGCAATCTTTGGGAATACTTGGTCTTCATCATAAATTACATAGGTGCCCAATCCTGTAGCATGATAATTTCTGAAAGGATCATTGTCCATGTGTTCACTCAATAGAGCATCTTCTTTGTCATTGTGGGCTTTGCTCACCTTTTCTTCCTCTAGTAATTCAATGCAATACATTTCTTGCTTGGTGATAGAGGTATGTGTGGCTTCAAAATTGATTAGGGCTTCTTCTGCTACATGTTCAGAATGCAAAGCCTCCGATTCTATCTTCATTTTTGCATCATGCTTGGTTATGAGTATCAGATGTGACCAATCCAAGTACAGGTATCTGTCCACCTTTGAAGTAAATTTTTGAGATAGATAGAGACCAAACATAGGAGGAACATCTATGATTACAGTGTCTTGCGGCACCGTGATACTAGGGAAAGAAAATAGAGTTAAAGGAAGTGCTTTGATGACACCTACAGTTTCAAATTTGTTCCCATCAAGTTGTATTAGCCCCCTTTTCATAGGTTCATAGATGAGTCCTAAAGCTTTGACTATCTGTTTAGGCATAATCGTGGTACTAGCGCCAGAATCAATCATAGCATTGTGCAATAAATTCTTTCCTATAATGAGAGTCAAGAAGAACGGTTGGGGTTTTAACTTATCTCTAACCTTGACAGGGGATTCCTTTGTATTTTTTGTAAAAAAATTTGTCGGCGGTGTTTGATTAACAACCTCCACACTGGAAAACTGCTCTGTTGGAACTATATTGACCTCTTCTTAAAGCACCTTCTGTAATAGCATCTTTTGCTCTGGGATAGCTAGAATGTCCCATAGAGATACATTAGTGGATGACTTCTTCAATTGTTTGACCACATTAAAAAGTGACAAACTCAGAGGTTTCTGCTGCTTGGCTCTTGGTATAATAATTTCCTTCCGTGGTTGGGATGGTGGCAGAGTGGTAGAAGTGCTAGGAATCTGATCGAAATCACCTTTGAGTTGCGGGCTAGCTAGATGCAGAACAACTGACTCATTGGTAAATCTTCTCTTTGAGCACGTGTTATAATCAGATTGCACTTGTAACATTTTGGATATGAACACGTTATTAGCAAACATCGTTTCTTCTTCCTACATCTAGGAAAAAAGAACGTGATCAAGAGCAATATCACATTCTTGTTCTAAAGACATTCCTTGCATTTGTGTAGTAAGAACCACACTCTCCATTTGTGGTGAGGTATATATATAACCTCCATGATTTGTTGCCATGCCTTGGTTGCGTTGCTCTGCCACCTTTTGTTGCAAGTTGCCATGCAGATAGTTCTGTGGCATATGTGCATCGCTGCAAGGGAAGCACCATAGATTGATATCATCAATAAGGTTGTTCTGCCCTGTGGTTAATTCCCTACTCGAGCTTGGCGATGTGCTTGTCAGCGGAGTAGGCACCGATGCCATTTGGTTTGCGGCTAGAACTAGTGGATTAGTGCGAGGCATGCTTTAGTACTAATTCTGTTGATATGAGGAATGTCTGCCTTGATAGTTTTGATATGTAGGCTTCAGAGGTGTCGATTGGTTCCACTTAAGAGTGGTTATGCCATTTTCCATGGTCCGTAACATCTCTTTGAGGTCACTTATTTCATCTTTGGAAGAATATGATGTAGAGGTTACATTTTGTGGGGTTGCCGCATATGTGTACATCGACTGGGCAGTTGTGGCCGTGCTAGTTGATGCAACTTCTTGCACGGGGATCGATATTTCAAGAAATATCAGCATAATAGGTCGAGGAGGCAATTTTCTACAATCTATTAAATGATTGTCGGCTTTGATAGTGACACCATAAGCATCTGGTAGAGTAGCTTCTCCCAAAGACTTGATCATCACGAAAATGTCAGAATTGATGGACTTTAGATAAAATATGAACACCAACTCTAGAGTCGGGCATATAGTAACAAGAATCCTTTTCCAATTTGTATGAAATCGAGCATTAAAGTCCGTCAGAGCCTCCTGGGGGGCTCGTTTTATGATAGATAGTTGATAATATAGTGAAGAACGATCTCGTCATTTGAGAACCTCTCATAGAATGGATCTTCGAGCTCGTCCCATGTGTGAATAGTACTAGGTGAGAGTGTTCAGTACCAATCCAGCGCCTTGCCTTTAAAAGACGTAGTGAGAAGCCTCAAAGCTACATTCTGCGCTGTAATCCCATGTACCAGACACACGTCCACAACATCCTACAAATTTTTTGCTGGTGTTCTTGAGCCATCTTTGGTAAACTTGGGTACAACTTTCATGGTTGAAACTGGGATAGTGCCCCAGACAACAGGTGCTACTGGGGCTGCTAGGGGACTTTTGACGTCCCATGCCATGTAATTTCTATTGGTGGCCGACAACATGGTGAGAGGAACGGGTGGTGGGAATGGAACGTTTGCCAACTGGTTTGCGAATCGCATTGTTCCTAGTGGAGGTACTAGTAAACTGGGGTTTCCTGTAGTTTGGGGTCTAGTTATAGGCCGATGACTCATACACCCTTCTAAAACACAAATTCATTTAAGCTTGGTCCCACCAGGCATGCCAAAAAAGAACAAACTGTTGATGCCAAAATTTGATGAGGTAACAGTGTCTTATGAGAAACTCAGTTTATGGATGACCTTTTGCATTAAACTGAGTGACCTCCAGGTTTTTAGGGAAGTCAACTTCTTCTATAATGGGGGTTTGGGAAGGGAAAAGGAAATAGATATAATAAAATAAAATCTAACCTAAGGTGATGCACCAAGACTTAATGATAGGCATGATAAATCATAGATCTAAGGGCCTGAATGGTGTTTGTAGTGTTCTAGAACATTAGAAACTGAAGATTACAACATAGACAATCCATTCATTGACATAAAATAATATTGCATACATTCCTACTGCCAGGAAGAGTCATTAGACATGGTCTAGGTTAGCAAAATTGCATTCAACATATATAGAAGTTCTCAAATGAAATGTCCAGACAATAAAAAACATAGTTTATAGTTTGATCAAATAGCATGAAAAAATAGCAAGATCGAACAATTGGCACAGTCTGCGATTCTTTGCAATAAAATAAAATAGCAAAAAAAGGCCTGGTGTCTTTGACTGAAACCAATGTTTCTCCCAAATTTTGGACTCTTTTTCTCACAATAAAGAAAAGTATATATAGAAAGGAAAAAACCCCCCACTACTTCAGAGAGTAGCAATAGAAAATATTTCACAATCCCCTGGCAATGATACAAAATCATAATATTCCTCAAGCCATTACAAAATAATCGATCTGGAACCAAGCATCCAATCACTCCAGGCATAGGTGCACCCTCTGCAAATGATGGCAGTGGTCTTGGAAAGGCTTAATCAGACAAGTTTCACCGTCTATGCAAATGATCATGACATGTAGTGGCCAATAGCATCATTAGGCTCGTCTGGTCTATCGCCTGAATATGAGATCCGCTGGCTAGGCACGTGGCAGCCTTTCGCCGCCCGTATGAACCTCTCTCTTCCACCGCTGAAGACTTTGCATTAAGGCTACATGTATGAAATGGGCGGAGCACTTCATCAATAATGGAGGGAACGATCACCAGCCAGGTGCAAAAGAGACGCGTGGTAGCATTTCACTACCCATGGTTGCTACTTCATCTCTATGTTGAAAGATTTGCGAATAACAATCACATAGCAAGAGTACACCGTAAACAACAATTGTGGGGCTCGTAAAACCTTTTTGGGAATGAGGGCTTCGTGGCACTCAAGCGGAGCCCGATAAGGCAGCAAGAAAGAATGATCTAAATTATCCTAAAGCTAGGATGCATGGAAACATAGCGGGGTATCCCGTGATGCGAAAGGAATGTAGAAACTCGGGGTTGTGAGGAGTAGATACGTGGAGTGGGAGAGCAGAAATTAGATAATAGGCCGAGTTGATGACTTGTGATGCACGAGTCGATAAAGAGGGGAAAATACACTTGAAGGGAGCTAGTTAAATATTTATTAACATTAAATAACAAAATGCCTCAAAGAGATGTGGTTTAAAAATGTAATTGGCAAGTGTATAGAATTGTGTAATTTAAAATGTGCATTGACAACCTAATGTTATAATGAAAAACAAACAATGATCAATATGGAATATGAAAAATAAAAAAAATGAAAAGAAGCCATAATAGAATGAAAGAAAATGTGGAAAAACTTCACTTACCTAAAAAACTAGAGTTTCAAATGGAGGAGTTCAGTTCCCAATTATGTAGCCTTAGCTTCTTCTTTCTTCAAAATCCTCAACAATTTGACTTTTTCAAAAGCTTTTTCCCCACCAAACTTCAAATGTATATCAGTTTTCAATGGAATTCAAACTTGAATTGATATAATATGTCTTTCAACGTTAAAACTCTACTATTTCATGCAAAGGTGGTAAAAAGATCATGAAAAAGGTGGTGGAATGTGAAAAACATGCATGCACACTTCACAAAATCATCAAAAAGCTACTTTTTGTTAGAGCATGTGCATAACCAGGAGAATATGTAGAATGTGGGCCTTGAGATCATGGGTATATTGAGTTTTTTTACCATTTTTAGTGCAACACAAAATGCATTCACATTATAATGCGCTTGTGTTATAACACGAGCTCGTTATTTCTTCCTAAAATAGCCATCTCTCTACTTCAAAATGCACTCAAATTATGTGAAAGTTGGTTTTTTAATAGATTTATTTTCTCTCTTTGTCTATACCCTATATACCCTAATTTTATCTCTCTTCCCTCTACCCTTATACCCTAATTCTATCTCTCTCCCCTGTACCCTGTAACCTTAACCCTTATACCCTCTATCTCTCTCCACCCTCTCCCACCCTCTCTCCCACTCTCTCCAACTCTCTACCACCCTCTCCCACCACCCTCTATCCCACTATCAAACTCTCTCCTACCCTCTCCCACCCTCTCTCCCACTCTCCAACTCTTTGCCACTCTTTGCCACTCTCTCTCTCATCCTCTCCCACCCTCTCTCCCACCGTCTCCCACTCTCCCACCCTCTCTTGCACCCTCTCACACCCTCTCTCCCATCCAGCTCTCTCTACCCTCTCTCCCACCCTCTCTCCCACTCTCTCCCACCCCTCTCCCTCTCACCTTTTCCCACCCTCTCTCCTCTCTCCCTCTCCTCTCTCAGCCCTCAGCCCTCAGTCCTTAAACCCCCCCCTCGGCCCCTATACAGTCTACCCTTTACATTGGAGTGCTCAACCTAATCCTTCAACCATATACCCTCAAACCTATACTAAACCCTCCCACCCTCTACCCTAAACCCTTAAACCTTCTCCTCTGCCTCAACTCCAGCTCTCTACCATCGACCCTCATCCCTCAACCCTCACACTTAAACCTAATACCTAAAACCATCAACCCTATAGGTCCTCCACCCTAATCTCAACCCCTATCTTCTATATCTATACATCTCACCTCTCCCTCCTCCTCTCTCTACCCTCTCCTACCTCCCTCTTTCTCTACCTCTCATTCAATCAATCCCTGCCACCCTCTAGCACGCCCTCTATCTATCTCTCTCTATCTCCCTCCCACTCTCTCCCTCTTTATCATGTCTCTCTCTCCCACCCCCTCTCTCTCTCAGGTCTCTCCCTCTGGCAACCTACCTAGGTAACTCTCTCTCTCTCTCTCTCCCCCCTCTCTCTATCTATCCCTCCCACCCTACCTAGATAAGTCCCTCTCACTCCATCCCCCTCTTTCTCTCCCTTTATTAGGTCACTCCCTCCCACAACCTCTCCCTCTCTTAGGTCTCTCACTCACACTCCCTCTCTCTCCCACTCCGTCACTCTTGCACTTCCTCTCACTACCTATCTCTCAATTCTCTCCCTTTGGCACCCTACCTACATAACCCTCTCTTTCTCTCTATCTCTCTCTCTCCCCCCTCTCTCTCCCTCTCTCTCAATTCTCTTTCTCTCACTCCCTTTATCCCTCCCACCCTACCTAGCTAAGTCCTCCCACTCCAACCCCTTCTCTCCCACTCCTCTCTTAAACTCTCACTTTGTCCTTTATCCTCTCACCTCCCCTCACACTCTCAAGTCTCTCTCTTTGGTACCCTACCTACATAACTCTCTCTTTCTCCATTTCTCTCTCCCCCTCTCTCAATTCTCTCTCTCACCCCCCTCTCTCTCACTCCTTATCGCTCCCACCCTACCTAGCTAATTCCCTCTCAGTGCAACCCCTTCTCTCCTACTCTCTCTCTCTTAAACTCTCACTTCCACCCCCCCTCTCTCTCTCTCTTAAAATTCTCCCTCCCTCTAAAGACATGCATAAATACATACATATAAGCATAATACATATGTACATACAATCCTACATACATACAAGCATACATGTACATGCACATATATACAATCTTACATACACGTAGGCATACATACAATATACATGCATTGATACATACATACATGCATGCATGCATGACATACAAGCATACATGTGCATACAAACGTACAAATATATAAACATACATTCAATATGTATTTAACATAAAGCAAGACATAACACGAGCATGTTATACTACACTCGTATTATGTCTTGCTAGACATGCTCCCCACGAACAAAAACCATGTCAAAACTGACATATAACGCGAGCACATTATAACATGCTCGTGTTATAACATGCTCGCGTTATATCTTGATTTGGGAATCCTCGAGCCTTAGGGTTGGTATTTGCCTTGGAATACCAACCCAAAGGCTTGGAGGGAATTCCTAATGACTAGAGACATGTTTTTGCAATTTCTACAATATTTCACATAATCGGGTTCATGCTCACCATAAGGATTGCATGAGGTTCAATATCAAACAAATCAAACATCTAGGTAATGCTAGGTTCTCTCTTAGCTATCCAAAGATGTAATTTTTTTCACTTTCTGACAATGTTAAGCCATTCATCCACAATTTCTTTTGTTTGTATGTCTCTTTTTTCGCAAAAAGTAGTGTTTGGTGTTTTTTTCGTTATAAATTAACCGTTCATCAAAATTTCAAATAAATTACCTTTTTAGAAACTAGACTCCATTCTACAATTTTTTTTTTTAAAACAATTCAATTAATTTGCAAAATTTGTAGGGGTAGCACGGCCAAAATTTTGTTTTTCAGGAAGTGTTCACTTCGAAAATTAGTAAAAAAAAAATATTCATTAAAAAATTATCAGAAAAATTGTCCATCAACTACATACTGTTACCTAACTTTTGATTGTAGTGATTTTAAAAATACTAAAAAAAAGTTCACCGTACAAGGGTTGTACAAGAGTGTTTTTCTAACAAAAAAAACACCAATTTGTGTACATCCCTCATTTGAACTCCTTAATCTCAACCATTTTCAAAATAAATTAGTAGTTTAGAAAGTAGACTCGAAGCACTTGAATTTTTTTTTTGTTCCATCTCAAAATTTTGAGTGTAAGTATCATCAATTTCACGTCCAAGGCCAGTACTTCCTGATTTCAGCAAAAAAATGGCCACTTAAGCCCCCTTTTTCGGAACCATCTTGGTGCACTTACCCCATGATGCATTATGACTTTGACATGATGCTTGATACTTGAATAATGCTCCAAAACACTTGATAATCAGCTCTTGAAGACTCTTGAATGCTCTTCTAAACACTTGAATTCTCTTGTAAACTCAAATTTGCTACAAGGATGCTTATTCAACTTGCTACGTCACTTGATTGCTTCTTAGGTCAAAATGAGTGAAAATGCCTTGTATTTATACTTGTTTATGCCAATTTTCCTAAAATTTCAACACTACAAGCTGACAACAGATCTAGGATGATAAAATCCCACCAAGAATTTGAATTAAATTTAATTTTGGGTCACACGAGGCTCATATGCCAAAAGTGGCATATGAGTCCCATTAGGCTAGGCTATGGGACACTTTTGAAAAAATGCTTAAATTAATGCGAAATCCAGATCGTGGCCCTGAAACTTAGGTGGGACCCATACACCCAAGGTGGTGTATGAGTCCTAAATCACTAAATTTGGGCCATACAATCCAAAAACACCTGAATTATGATTGGATGTTGGTTTATGTCAATATTATCCTTGGAAAGATGCATTAATTAAAGCTTGTGGATGCAAAATAAGGCCAAATTAGGCAATAAAGAAGCCCAATTAATTAATAAAACCCTAGATAAGTGTGAAAGTGTGGTGCAACACTTTACAACAACTTAATTAAGTCCACCTAGTTCACAAGGGCCCGAGACCTAATGTGAATGTGTTAAACAAATTACAACATTAAATCAAGGCAACATATTAAGTACATTTTCCGTCATTACATCTAGAAACACTTGGAGGACATGAACAATAAATATAAGAAAAAGACAAATGAGAAGAGGAGACATAAGGAGTTTGTTGGAGATGAAGTTATGGTATACCTTAGGAAGGAAATATTTCTATAGGAACATATAACAAGCTGAAGATGAGGTAGTTTGGACCATGAAAAACTCTAAGGAAGTTTGATTCTACAAATACATATGAAGTGGAGTTACCGAAAATAGTGGGTGTATCACCTATTTTCAATATCGCAGACATCTATGAGTATCATGAAGGATAGTCAAGTGGAAGTATTAATAAAATGGATTTGAAGGAGCAATTACCACATCAACCATTGAAGGAGATTGAGTAGATTTTAGATACAATAATTAGAAGCAAGACTAGGAACAAGAAATACAAGGAATATTTGGTAAAGTGGAAAGGTAGACCAATGTAAGATTCATCATAGATTTCTCAAGTTGAGGTGGACCACTTTGGTTTCCCTCTTGCCCCTAGGAATTGAGGGACTCACTTTTCTTCCAACTTCGGGTGTCTGATATAGGAGCATCCTTGGTCATAAAGAAATCCTATATCAACCAAAAACATTTCTTTTCTTGCATTTCAATCTATAGTAGTTTCAACATTTCATTCTGCATTTCATTGCATTATTATTTCTTAGATCATAGAGTAGTATATAGCATCTACACGAGGTCATCTACATCATATCCAGATTTTAGGAGATTTTCATTTGTTTGCAAAAAGTTATCAGTCTCAAAATTTTATTGTAATTCATAGTCAGAGCATTTGGGGCCGAATTGGTCTAGAATTGAAAGTGGGGACCTTTTTCAGAGCGTGCAGAGCTTCATGGGACATCATACAAGCATTTTGGGTCCAAAAGGATCTTTCTTGGAGATCCATAATATGCTTCATTCATGATGGGTAATCTTCTCATGCTTTAAGGCTGACCTACATGCTTGATAATTCATTGGGGTTTGAAAAACCTTGAGGCCAAAACAGACCATTATTAGAGTTGAAGAATCGTATTTAAGATCATTTATAATCATTTGGAAAGTAGTTTAGTTAGAGTTGGTGATTAGATTTAGGATTAGAATTGAAATGCTTTGGATAATTAGATTTGACTACTAAATAAGGCCTTAGTTCTTGTTGTAATGTTGTAATGTTGTAATGCCCTTGCGGCAAGCCTATGAGCCCTAATTATTCCACATATGATACATGTAAGACTTCCAATTATTGAATCAATGAAAAATCATGTTTTCTGATCAACACCCTATGTTATTTACGCTGTGTTCACTCTAAGTTGCACGATTGGACAGTTCTCTTAGGACCCTTCGTCTGCAATTGCACCAATCTGACTCTCATACCTTGGGATTGTTTACTTTGGACTCACCTCAATGAGTCTTTAACAAGGGATAGTTCTTCTAAAAGTGCAATATTGGAGGGGTAATTTGTATGTTGCACTCAACCTTCAACAAATTTTTATTCAATTACAATTCCTCTTGTCTGAATTTCGTGACCCTTTTTTACCAATATTTTGATAGATTACTCTCCAAATTTTTACATTTTGCACCCATCTCTCTCTAAGTGACACGTCTTTTAGCAACCATCTATTAATCTCCCTGAGTGTAAACACTACATTGTTATAGTCTTGATCTCTTAGTAGATTGATATTTAACTTAAAGAGATTATCCTTTTGGGTTTTTTTATGTTCATTATGATTCAAGATAATTCTTGATAAGATGTGATGGTGATTCGATAGGGTATATGGATATACCTTCACAATTTGTCCCTCTTCATTTTTGTCAAAGCTAAAGAAAATTTTATTGGCATAGAACCTATCCAACCTACAGTATATTATAAATGGTTTCCTTCTGAGATGAGAATTGCACCATGTGTACCATACACCTTTATTGTCCTTTTTGTTTCCAATATGTGGGTCTAGAAGTTGGTGTTTAGACTTCCTTTCAGCCCAAAAATAGAGTTCACTGCCTTTCCAGTCGATTTTATTTCCTCCATTTTTATCCTCATGATGCTCCACCATATTGTAGTCCCTCAATTATCCAAGGGATGTTGGGAAGCTCAAACAACCATTGCCAAATATTAAATCTATCTCTATAATAATTGGAGGCATACATTGAACATATGCCAATTCTGTTGCCCTCTTTTACAATTATCACGGGCCACACAACTCTTTGACGTGGTGAGGAACCACTGTCAACCACAAGCTTCCCCATGCATTGGATAACAAAATTAATGCTCCTCCTTTGCCCTTTTCATGCCTTATTGCAAAGAGAATTGAGTCTTTCCATATGAACTTCAAATTTATTTCCAGAGTAAATAAGGTGGCTTTAACTTCTTGCAGTAAGACCACATCCTTTTCCTTGTTCTCTTCTTTCTTTTATAGTTTGATCCATTAGGATTCAAATTGCCTTATGAGGTGTTCCCGTCTTAAGATAAGTTGACACTGCTTTGCTAGGAATCATAGGTAGAGGGGGGATTCTTTTCATTTCCACCTTGAGGCAGTTCCACTTCAGTTTCTTTTGCAAGATCTTGAGGTGTTCCTTCCGTGGGCTCCTCACAAGGATAATCATTATTAGAGGTTGAAAATTATTGTTATGTTCATCATATTTGGAAAAGTCAAGGGGATTCTCTTGGAGCTTCAGGTTTGAGCTTAAATTAAGATTATCATTTTGCTTTGCCTTAGGAGGATAAAGCAAGCCAGAGTTCATTTTTTTAGAAGCCTTTTTAATTCCACAATTTGGTTCATTATGAGCAGATTTATTAGATGGCTTTTTAAAGTTTAGAACCAGAGAGGTCTTCCTTTTGTTACTACTATTCGTATTATTTTGAAAGCTTCTAGCCACCTCCTTAGGAGCTTGCCCCTGCCAATTACCCTAACCCTGATCAAAATCAATACAGTGGCTACTCTTTTCTTCAATCTGAAGGGATTGGTTATTACCTTTCTAAGAATTTTTCACTTTTTCTTGTTGAGATAGGGACCTGGTGATCAGCCTATGCAAGTTCCTAGTTTTTTGGCTATTATTTTCAAAACCATTTACAACGGTTTTATCTTTCGAATCAAAAGATTTGTTCAGGTAGAAGGTCGAGTCCTCTACAATTTCCTCCATCTCAGGACATGAAGAATCATCACTGAGAGGGGCGAACTCATTAGTATTCATATTAGCATTCTCTTTCTCTTTATTTTTTAGAGCAATATTATAGCGAATTTTTCCCATTACCAACTATTGGGAATTCTTTTTCCCAAATTTAAAGTAAGAATGGATATTATAATTTGGCTCCAACCCAGGTGGATATTATAATTTGGCTCCAACCCAGGATTAAGAGAGCCTGAGATACTGGTTTTATTCTAGCCGAGTATCCCGAGAGGGGGCAGGGGGTGAGATGCCTCGGCAGGGATATGACACCCATATTTTAGATGCAATGATGGATTTTCCTCCACCGCTCCCAGGATATTAGAGTTAGGCTTTTCAGCCTTACCACCTTCCAATTCTAAACTTACAGGAGATTGCTTTGAGTATACCATTAAAAGCCCATATTGGGTAGTTTCCAAATTCTGCTCTATTGGGGTAAGATTTCCTTCAGAGTGAGAGGTCTCATAGACTTTAATCCCTTCCATCTCTTCACTCTTATAGGGGCTTGCGGTATATCCATCTTCCCCATACTGGAGTCCTCGTTATTCCCCGCATTAGCAGAGGGCTTGGAGGGTTCCTTTTAGGGTTTTCCTTATTTCTGAAGATAGGGCAATTTCTTCAAAAATTACCTTCCTTTTTGCATAAATAGCACACATTCATTCCTCCAAGGATCTCTATATTACAACAAATTATTATAGCACCTTGGTTTGAGAATCTAATTTTTTCAGGGACTTCTACCCCTGGGAGGAAGGAAATTAACACCCTCACATCAAGATGAGAGAGGTTCACTTTCGAGTCTTTAATACTTAGGACATTGTAGAGAGAGGAGAGAAGATTGGGTAGGAATTTCCACACAAAAGGCGCAACATTTTAATTTTTAGCCATTTTGGACCTGACAAAGCAAGAACTTCATCATAAATTACCTTGAGCGACCACTTTAAAGCCCTTAAAGAACACCTCCCAATGTTCCAAAATTATTGGTAATAACTTCTTGCATTTTAGGGTTATGAAAAAAATTAGAAACAAACCCTTATGAACCATTCTACAAAATGAAATCGTCACCCCAAAATTTTCCCCCCACATTTTTTAAAACTAATCATCCACATATTGTTTAGCAGGAATTTTATTACAATCAACAACCGCTAAAAAAATTGCAATTTCTTTTAATCTAATCTTTTCATTGTTTAAGATCAATTTTATAGTACAATGCTTAAAGGAAATACACACAACATAAGAGAAATACACACAACTTGCAGCCGAGGGTCGAGCAAAGTAAAAGTAGACAGAATAACAAAGAACAAACACATCTAAGAAACACTACAAAATGATGAACAACTGCAAAGGGAAAGGAATGCTCACATGAGGGAAGGAAAACCTCTAGTGGAGGAGGTTTGAATCCTCCTCCATAAAATGCCACGCGCCCGCCACGTGGATGCCTTGAGAATCAAACCCTAATGGGGTTTTCGCCAACTTGCAAACCCATTTCTCCCCATGATATGAATTTGACTAATTTGAAAAAAATATATTCAAAACCCACAACTTGAAAAGATAATTAAATATAAAATGTTCTTGTTTTAATGCATAGTTGCAAATTAGATCACAATCTATCACAAGGGCTTACAATATTGAGCCTTAGCCTTCAATAAATACTAGCATAATCAATATGAAAATTTTAATCCTCTAAACTAATATGTGATATACTAAATTATTTTAGTCAAAGCTTAAAAATTTGTGATCTCTAAATTTGATTCTTCATTACTAATTGAATTCCATTGATTATGAATGATGTTTGTATAGTAAACAAAATAAATTAGTTGAAAGCGCACCAATTATCAAGGTGACATAATTATGTATACATATTTGAGATAAATAAAATGTGTGGTAAGATATATACTATGAAAATCAATGTAGTTCTAATGATAAACCTCTATAGGATCAATTATATTGGAAATATGTTCGAATGTTGGTGTGAAGTTTATGTGTTTACTACACAATCCAATTAGATTTTCTTTGATAAGAACCTTGACATCTTGTTGACCAACACCAATTTTTGAGAATTCATGTTGCCTCAGTGTGGAATTAAATAATTATGAATTTTGATATGAATTGGAATTTCTACAATCAATTTGTATTTTTGCCAATAATACCTCATCTAAAGCTTCTAATGTTCTAAAATGGTGACTAGAATAATCCAAGCCTATGTATTAAGAATAATCTTTTGTAGTGAGAGTACGATGATTAGGACCTTTCAAGCAACCCATAAAGAAAATATTTTGGTTGATGGAAGGTTCCCATTGAACATGGAATACTCCTACATCATTATTTCTCTAAGGCTATTTGTTCTTACCACTGTTGACCTAAATAAAGGAAAATATAATTTGAATAATTAATACAAAGAATCTTTCCAAAAAATTATCAAGGTAATACATTTTCATCTACAATGTACAAATTTTTCATTCATTCAAATCAATAATTGTAAAAATATCGAAAATGATTTATAAACACTCCTTGTTGTAACTATGCTCCTAATATATAGTATATCACCGTCTCCTCACATTCCTATGATTCAAGAATTGAAGAGAAATGACTACTTTTCATATCTACTCATATTTTTGATAATGAAAATATCTCAAATATCTTGAAAAGCCATCGTGAAACCCAAACTTGTCCACTTATCTTAGTTTCAATGTCTCCCCAATGACATTAACCTTTTTCATCTATTTGTCTCAAACACTAGATACCTTTTCCCACAGCTATTCAAATATTCTTAAACAATGTAAACTTAAATCTTCCAATCTGTATGATCCGTCATCCATAGGATGGAAGTCAAGTGTCAACTGTTTTAAAAATCTATGGAGATTTGAGGGAAATCTGTCTTCTCTATCTCTGTCACTCCACTGAAATTTCTTTTGGAGAAAAAGGGAAGTTTGGCTGAGATGGGTGTGATAAGGATGATATCATCACAGTTGGTACAAAAAATAATTACAACTTTAAATACCACTTTTCCATGTGCTCTCTGTAACGTTTGTCAGCGCAGTATAATTAGAAACAAGCAACAGGCCTTCAATGTTTCAACGTACAAATAAAATATCTAAGTGTTAACAAAAATATTATCAGTTATTTTGTCATTTTGTTACAGATGCTATTGCTGTTCATAACTTTACTGTCATGTAACTACTAGTTTTCTCTGTCATTTGTAATTGCTGTACATTTCTCTACTGTCATGTATCTACTAGTCTTGTTGGCTGCCACAGTTGTTATTGCTGTTATGCTTTGTTCTTGTTAGCTTTTACTGCAGTTTTTACATTGCAATCTATTTTTATTCTGCATTTTTATCAAAAAATAAATTATTATTGATAGTACATAATTAAAATATATAAATTAAAAATTGTAGAAAACTCAAATTTTTATTTGAAAACCTTATGAATGACTAATATAAAAAGATATATTTTTTTGTTAAGATTTGAATTCAGAGATTTTTTAAATAAATGTAGAGCTCATTATTAAACAAAGGTAGTGTTATTGTGACGTTCTTGTCAAATGTTGGGAGAAGTTTTGTTCTTTGAAGTGAAGAAAAATTGAGAGTGGTTGTGGTTTTGTTTTGTTTTTTTAACAATTATGAGGACAAAAAATGTTGTTTTCCAATATGAAAACCCTTTGATCACCTTTGTATAACTATTTTTTTGTCTTATATCTTTCTCTGTAAATAATTATTTTCTTTTGTATGAACAGACCTATTAATAGCAAGCTTTTTGTTTCTTGAACAACAATGTCTTTTATTTCTAGGTCGAGATTTAATCAAGATAAAATTTTGAATTCAATTATGGTTAAGGTCAAGGTTTAATTAAGGTTATGATTTAATTAGGGATTAAAGTTAATGTTAGAGTTCAATTAGGGTTAGGGTTCAATAAATGGTCAATTCAAATTAGGGTTACGGTTAGGAATTCATGAGGGATAGGGTTACAATTACATTATATTTAGGCTTCAATTTATGTTATGGTTTAATAAGGAGTTTAATTAGGCTAAAAGTTTGAGTTCAACTAGGGTTACTATTCACTTGGATTAGGGTTAGGTTAGGATTGGGGATCAAATAGGGTTAGGGTAAGTGTGATTATTAAAGTTACATTAGGAGTGCGATTCAATTTAAGTCCAATTAGGGTTACTATTAGGGTTATGATCAAGGTTTAATTAAGGTTATAATTTATTTATGATTCAAAGTTAACATTATAGTTCAATTAGGGCTAGGATTCAATCAATGTTCAAATTAAATTAGGGTTAACTAAGTTAGGGTTGAGGTTAAATTACAATGAGGTTTAATTTTATTTTTGTAAAAATGAGTGCACCTTTCATAAATATTAGGTTAATTAATTAAATAATAAAAATTATTATTGTAATAAAAAGGTTAAGTAAATATGAAAAAATGAATTAATTGTACAAGTATTTAGCTCTAATTTTAATGAAGATGTTATTATATAAATATTGTAGTTCTTCATACGTTATAATTTAAAAATTTAATGATTATCACCAATTTATGAATTTGATTGTGTACTATTTTTGTTCATTTTTAATGTCATCTAAGTGATTTCTATGCATGTGGACCTCAATTTGTAACTCACACACTTGATCTCACTAAATTATATTGTTTGATTTTTTTTTGTCTCTATGTATATGCTCTAAATTTGATAGGGAGCATGTGTTGTTTACAAAAGACATTTAAGAAATCTATTGAATTGTCATGGTCATGTTCTCCTTAGACAAATTCATAAATATATACATTCAACAATGATGGGCCAACGTCCCCCAAAATAGTTTGCAAGAATGTAATATGCTAATAGAATAATAATGTAATGGTAACAAGATAATTTTTGTTCTTTGATTCTCTTTGCCAAGTTCATTACAATTTAAGAGATTTCTTTTATAATTTTATTTTGTGTAAAAATAGATGCATCTTTTAGTTTCATTAATTAAATAAAAACATGTATTATTGTAACCAAAAGATTAAGTAAATATGAAAAAAAATTAAATGCACAAGTATTTAGTTCTAAATTTAATGAAGATGTTATTAATATATTATAATTTATAAATTTAATTATTAGGACCATGTATTTTGGGGAACATAATTTATATTAAGAGTTATTTTGGCCCTATAATTATATAATCTATAGATATTTTATATATTTTTTCTTGTAGTTTTAGATTAGGAGTTAAAAAATAATTTAAATTAATTAAATTTATAATATGTATATATGTTAATAAATTTATTGTTTAGTTTTTAATATCTAAATGATATTATATAATATAGATATTAATTATATTATTTTATTAAGGTTAAATTCCTTAAATATTCTACCCTAGAATACAAGTTGATAATTCATAATTTTGTTGGATCGTGATAAAATGAAAAATGCAACATGGTTTTGAATTTTGAAATTTAAATTCAAAATTTTGAGTTTCATATTTACAAACATTTGTTAAATTCATCCAAATATTTTTTATTATTTATAGCTATATTGTTTATTTTATCTTTTAATATATTTATTTTACTTGTGTATGTAACTTTTAATTTTACTTTTGAAAAAGTCACTTTGCAATATTTTGGTAAATTTTATTTTTTTAAATTATAGATTTAATTTTTACTTATTTTAGAAATATTATATTATTAATATTTGGCATGTAAATCATTGTGAAATTTAAGATAAAGCATAAAAAAAAATGTTAGAAAATTTAAATTAATTATTAACAAATTTGATATATAAATAATAAAAAATATACTTATATAATAAATTGAATAATATATATTTAATATTTATAATATAATATCATATAAATATTAAAATCTAAACAATAAATTAATTAACATATATATATATAATAAATTTAATTAATTCAAATTATTTTTTAATTTTTTAATCTAAAAATATAAGAACAAAAAATATAAGATATCTAGATTATATAATTATAGTGTCAAAATAACTTTTCAAAATACAAGAATATAATCTTACTGTAAATTATGTTCACCAAAATATTTATAAAGTAAAAAATTATTAATATTTCAATTATTTTCATATATGTATATAATGAAAATTCATTTTGAGGATAATATGAAGGAGAATGTAAAATATTAACACAATGATTTACTAGGATTTAGAATGGAGCTTATCTTGGATCAAGAAAATATTCAATATTCAGTGCTAATTTCAACACTCTCATGTAATACTTATGATATACAAGATTTCATAAATCATGTGTACCTTTTATTCAAGGAAGAAACTGCCCCTAATAATAGGAGAAAAACCCATGAAATTGGAAGCCAAATGTCACTTGATTTACTCTTATTATAGGTTTTTCGCCTCTTTTTTCCGAGAGAATAACTTGTCCAATGACAATAGAGAAAAATTGCTTAGTATCTTATTATGTTAAAAAAAGGATTAGTTTGAATCATTAAAATATTTGAAACTTAAAATCAATTTTTTTTTAACAATATTTTCATGTTTTTGATTGGTCTAACTAAATAATTTAATCACCAGTCCTCGATTATAGTTCCATGGTAGAAACTAATAAAGGCAGACACAAATATTAAATAATGTTATAGATAAAAATAGATAAGGATAAGAAAAAAACCATTAATTTTTTTTCTTTTGGCCTATGATCTAGAATAATGTAATTTCTAAGGCCTCTATAATCATTTTTTTCAATCAATGAAATACAAAATATTTACTTGTATGATAGAAAATCACATTATTCATTATTGTTAATCACCTCTGCCCACCTACGTCTACTAGAAAGGAAGAGACAATAAAATAGAGAAAAACAAAGCAGAATAATTGCTACAACAATACACAATACTTAGTTTTATTCAAATTGACTTGCTACAACAATACACAATACTTAGTTTTATTCAAATTGACTTTCATCGGGGGTGCTGGCAAGAAGTTGAGTCCACTTTTTGGCCAAAAAGTGGAAGTGTTTTCCCTGATTTTCAACATTTGACACATTTGAACTTAAAATTTGAAGCACTTAGAGATGGAATCTTCAAAAAAGTCACTGATCATAAAATGTAGTACTTGGAGTCTAGTTTCCAAATATGTAATTTATTTGAATACCCAGATTGTACAAATTGAGTTTCAATAGGCATTTCTAAAAACCACTATTTAAAAGTCACTTTTTTTATACCATACCATGCACGTGTACAACATCCATATTTTGACCTAAATTATCATATTTTTCTAAATCCTTTTGGGAAAATATTTTGTGACTCACTAAATCTTGTTCTCGATATTTTTTTGTAATTTTTTATTGAATTTTTTTTTGTTGATTTTTTATTAGGCATATTTGTCATTTTGAAAAATCGTCGACATGCATAAGATGACCTTAACTTATCTTTTTTAATTTTTTTTTAAAATTGAAAAGAATTGTCTGAAGTTTGTTCTCATGCAATTCATTCGTCAAAATTTTATGTTGATCAAAAGTTATTAAAATATTTAAAACCCTAATATTTAAAGTTTATGGACCTGTTTCATTAGAAATTAATTGAAAAATAGAAGAGATATTCCAATTGTAAAAAAAATTACATATTTGGAATATGCATTGTCTCATCTAAAATATTTTTTAATTTCATCAAAAAAATTTGCAAAAAAAGTCGTCAGCCATATGTCCAAACTCAGTATTTTTCTCACATTGTTAGGACCTTCAACTTGCAGGTCAAACCAAGTTGAAGGCCTAGGTTCAGATTCCCAATGCTTTTCCTGAACCAAAACACAAACCAAAAACCCATCCACAAAGTAAATCCAATTTCAAATTTTTAGAAATGGGATCTCAATTTACAAAACGGGATCTCGTTCCCAATATTAAATGCAGTGGTTGTTGACAGAAAAATGGGATCTTTCTGTAAAAACGGGATCTCGTTCCTTTGTTCACTTTTTAAAAAATAAATAGCATTACAAAATAGGATCTCGATTATTACAAAACGAGATCTCAATTTTTATAAATCAGGATCCCATTTCGTACTAATCAGGATCTTGTTCTGTGTCCATCAATTTGAGACCCTTTAACAAACGGGATCCCAATTTTTAAAAAGAAGGATCCCGTTTGGCATTTAGGTTCAGGATCCCGAAGCTAAATGGGATCCCAATTTTTAAAAATCGGGATCCCGTTTATAAAAATCAGGATCCTTTTTTTGCAATGCCGATTTCATTTTTTTGGCTAAGGCAAAAACTTCCACATTTCATGGACTTAACTTTGTGCACTTACCCATGGTTATAATGAGCCTCTATAAATAGAGTTCTTCAATTAATCTGAACAATAGAAGAAACACATGCAAACAAAAGTAAAATCTAACTAATTTATAGTTTATTTTCAATTATAGTTGATAATGCTCATGCAAGTTTAGATAGTAGTTTAATCCCCTAATTTTCTCCACTCCATACATGCAAACTAGGATAAATTATTTTTTTATTTAACATTCCCTTTTAATTTCTATCATTGATACAAAATCCCTGTATTTGAAACCCGAGCTTCTACCACCTTGGCTATTTAGACTCTATCAACTAAACCCATTATGAATGCTTTGTTAAAAAACATGGGATGGATGCAATCAAAACTGGCTAACTTGACTAAATTTGCCTCTCAATCTACATTGAAACCATACTATCACAACAGTCCCTTAGCCCTCACTATTCTAAATGTTCTCATCCCTCAAGGGATAGAAGTCCCAAAGTTTGATAAGTACAATGTCAGGGATGATCCGTAGACCCATGTCTTGTCATTTAGCATCATATGTACTAATTTCTTCCATCATGATGCTTTTTTAGCAAATTTATTCCTGTGATCCCTCAAGGATGTTACGTGGGAGTGGTTCTTTTCACTTCCTAACAACTCCATCTTTTCCTTTGACCAATTAGTTAATCAATTCTTACAATAGTTCTAGGGAAACATCAAGTCAAAGATCACTTTTACTGATCTCATCCCTTGTAAGTAGATAAATCATGAAAAAAGTAACTACATTCCTCGATACCAATCCCTATTTTATTAAATCTCTTACGCCCAGTTGAATTTTGATGTTTAGCATGTGTTCGTTAGAAACTTGTTGTTGATGTTGAGATAAAATTTCTCTTGATAAATACCCTTCATTTTCCCATTTGTGTGTTGCATTGAGAGAATACCAGCAAATGGGGATGTAGTATGAGGGTCCCTCCTTGTCCTCCCATCCTGATAATTAGTTAATCATGTTTGTTTCTAGAGAGCCTAAAAGAAATAAAGTAGTAGCGAACATGATTTTTGTTCCTTATGAAAAGAAATTCACGGGATGAAATGGAATCTTTATAAAATTATTTGAGTCACATGCTGATGTTGAATAGTCCAGATAATTAATTCACCCCCCTTCTCAGTTATCCATACTATTCAATAATTGGTATCAGAGCTTGGTCCCTTGCAGATAGAGATTAACCACTTGAGGGAGATCTTGGTAGTTTGACAAGATGGCAAGAGACTATTACTTTGATGAAGAACTGAAGAAAATGTTAGATGACATGGAAAACATGAAATCTGAAAATGAAGAATTGAAAGAAAACATCAAGGAGGAAAATGCTTGTATCTTAAAGCTAAGGGAGAAAATCTAGAAATTCAAAGCAAGACACAGAGAGGTTTGTGAGGAATTTAAGGAGTCAAAGGAAAGTGTTGTGAATCTAAAGCTATAGTTGGATGAATGCAAGAAGACTAAATAAAATATCAAAGATACCAGTAAACAAAAAATGGAAGAATGGAAGAAGACTGAAGAAAATCTCAAAGATACCATCAAACAAAAATTAGAAGAAAATGAGAAGTTAGATCAAGAGTTAAGAAAGATGAAATCAGAAGCAAGAGTATGTACCCATAGAACAAAGTAAGTCATCCTAGCAAAACATGTCGTCTTGAAGAAAAACCTTGAAACATTCAGCAAGGCTTGGCATGATAGCACCAAACCCAAAGGATAGGTCAAACATAAATATTTCCTTACCACATTACCAAGGGACCCATAAATAGGTCATACATAAGATATCATAATTACCAGAAGATAGCAAACTCTAAATTACATGAAATATATTCTAGAGCTTAGGGGAATTCCACAACCAAGACCAAATCTTGATTTCTATCAATTTCAGTATCAATTGGAGAAATGTAGTTAGACATACCTGTACCATAGAAAAATGGATCATTGACATTTTCATGGTTATTTAGATATTTTTCCTATGATGTTTGACTTATCTTGCTTTGATTTAATGTTGTAATGCAACTTATGCATTCACATTAGGTCTTGAAAATTCAAATTGTGATGTCTTGTGAAGGTGTTGTGAAGTGTTGTAACACATTTCTACACTTTTTTAGACTCTTATTATAATTCATCTAAATATTCCCTTTTTTATCCCTTACCAAGTCCTATTTTAAAGTGTTGTAAAGTCTTGTAATAAGATTTCACACTTTTCTAGGTTTTTTATCACTATTTACACCTTTCTTATGCTTTATTTGGCCCCTTTATGCACTTATAGGCGTTAATTAAGTGTGAATGTAAAAAGGTATAACAAATAACATTAAATGTAACTTAATTCCTGACACCCACTTACAAGCCTAAAGTGGGACCCATTCGCCATGGGTGGCGAATGAGTCCCTCTTGGCTCCAAATTCAAAATAATTCAAATTTGTTTTTGGGTTTTTATTTAAAAAGACCTTATGTTGGCCTGTGATGTTGTATTATTGGGTTATTAGGGCATAAGTGTGTATAAATAAGTGTTTTTCTACTTTTTTTACACCTAATTCATTCAAGCATTCATCCTTGCATTCTATCTCATTCATCCACTTAATCATCATTTCATCATTTGATCAAGCAAATATCAAGCATCTTGGAGCAGCCATTGACATATCTTCAGACTTCAACAATAAGGTTTTGGTGAGTTAGGACATTTGCATGTCGTTATTCATCATTTCCTTCTTCATTTCATTTCATTTCTTTATCAAGGGTTTGATTACCAAAGTGGGATTTGACCAAGGAAAATCCCTATACTCTAACCCTTAACCATTGTCCCCTTCTTTGCATGGGTGTTTGCAGGTCTTGTAGGTATATTTGGAAAAGAAATAGGTGTTGGAAAGTGGTCAAAAAGTCATCAATTTGTTTCAATTCAACCAAACCATAATTCAAGCTTGGAGACAACCTACAGTCCGTTTTCTGTAGATTTGACTCTGTCAACCTGAAAAGAAGACAAGTGCAGATCTGGGCCCATAGAATTTATTCTTGAATTTGTAGTTTTTTAGAGAAGGACTGATTCACCATTAGTGGTGAATAACTCCCACATATAGGTTGGAAAAATTGATTTTGTCAGAATTTAGTTCTCGACTGTCGGAAAGCAGTTTCAGGTCTTTTTACCAGTAAAAGGATTGATTTGCCATCAATGGCGAATGAGTCCCACTAGTGATAAATAATGATTTCTGCTAGTTTCCATAACCTTCTAGGATCAATATTCAACTTCCAGGTGCACTCTATTAAGTCTCATAGAATTATGTTTTCAAGTTCATGGGTATGTGCAGGATCATGATGGGCCAAAAAGTGGCGATATGATGGGTATGCGACTGACAATTATTTTTACCCAAAATTGATGAAATGAAAAGGGTTTTTAAAGGAGATTCTCAGCTTTCCACCAATATAAATTATGCTTTACTTTGAATTTAATAAATAATTATTATTCATTTTCTATTTGAATTACGACTAAAGTCCTAATTGATAGGTGATTGAAAAACATCTATAGCTTTCAAATGGTGCCATATTTTTTGAATCTGAAACATCGTCAAATTCTATGCTTCACATACTATAGGATTAAAAATAATTTCATGAATTTTTGACCAAGTTAAAAGGTGTTGGGACATCACGATTTTTATATTTTTTAAAATTTGTAATAAAAATCATAATTAATTATTTGAAATAAATTACAAAAAAAATATGCATCACATGGGCATGAGTCTCTACTTATATCTTAAATATTATCATTTTATTGTGGTTAGGGTGGTCATACATACACCTACTTCTTGTTTTTCCTTGAAATTTAAGTGCTATTGCATTGAAATTTCAAATTTTCCTAAATAGATTTAAAAAACCTAGTAGTTTAGAAACTACATTCAATTTTCTATAGATTCTATTTTTACATATTTTTGAAATTTAATATATATAACTTATTCAAATTTTTACGTCAAGTTGCCTAACTCTATTTTTTTTGAATTTTTCACCACTTAAGGGCCAGTTTTTTCCATGATGATTATGCACGTACCCTCATTTCTGCATATCACACCGTGGTTTCAAACATTGCATATTTCATTAGTTTTTCATTCATAATTAGTCAATTTAATCAATTAGTTGCACTTAGATCATTACATTTAGTCATATTTACATCATACATTCCTTAGTTTGAGTGAACCACCTCAATTTTAGGGGTCTATCTCTCTCCTTTTAGGTGAAAAACCCTAAGAGTGCAAGAGAAGTACATAAATCACAAACCTTAAAATTGATGGTTCAATACCAAAACTTGTAATATGCTACATGGATTTCTAGATAGTCTAAAAAATACCAGGAATAAGCTTTGAGCACAACAACCAACATCAAAAGATTAGTCTTCATTTTTTTGCATTAACTGACTTTCACGGGTGTCCCAAAATGAAGTAATGCCATATCCGGATCAAGAATAATATCCACACTGCTCAACATCAAAGAAAACGATATGATAGATCATTTTTGTATATCATCTAGAGCAAAACCTTTTGGATCCCAGGCTTTGACATCAATGACAACAATGTCAGATCTTCTCAACAATCTCCCCTTTGGCATTGATGGTAAAACAACAAAAACTCAATAACACAAAAGACTCCAAGCACTCCCCCTTTGTCAAGAAATTAAATTCCTCTACTTAAAGTCCTCTACTCCAAGAACTCCCCCTTTGTAGAGGACTTTAAGAAATTAAATAAATAAAAAAATGTGTATCACATCGGGACTTGAGTCCTCTACTTATATCTAAAATATGATATAAAAAAATATTATCATTTTATTGTGGTTAGGGTGGTCAGACAGACACCTACTTATTTTTTTCCCTAAAATTTAAGTACTACTGCATTGAAATTCCAAATTTTCACCAAATAGATTTTGTTTATTTTAAAATAAACCTAATAGTTTAGAAACTACATTCAATTTGCTATAGATTCTATTCTTACATATTTTTGAAATATTATAGATAACTTATTCAAATTTTTATGTTAAGTTGCCTAACTCTGTTTTTTCTGAATTTTTTGCCACTTAAGGGCCTAGGAATAGCTATTCAATCATCATGAAGGTGTATTTAACTTGTCAACCTAGGGATGTGAACTTGAAATGGGTCAACACAGTATGTACACTAGGAGCTCAAGTAGTCATTTAATTCTACAACCAAGAAACACAATACTGAAAGTAAATTGCTTAAAAGGAAATAAAAAAATGCTAAATATCAACTAACAACTATGCTAAGCTAAAATGCAGAGCAAGAATAAAAATCTAAGTGACAAATAGGAGACTACTCTATCTGCTTTGGCTGTAGGAATAGTCACAGAATGGAATTCTAGTGGCTGCAGGAACAGTCGATGCCAGATTTCTAACTAAGTACTAAATAACAAGTAATACTAAACTAATGCTAAACTAAGAAGATGAATTACTCACCAAGTGGCCCCCCTTGGATATAAGTATCCTCTAAACTAACAAGAACTTAGATGCTCGAACTTAGAACTTTATTTCATTCACTGTAAATCATGCATACAAAGAGTAATATATATGTATTACTAAAACTGGATAATGAGAGTACAATATCAAATTGTTTAACCTCTCGAGGAAGGAGCATCAAATCATTATTTATACTACAGCTAAACAAGGCAGTCAACTCTATGACTAGGAGGATGCCATTTAGGGAAAACAGGGAAAAATGGAGTGATGGCGGTTACACATGCATGGAATCTAGTCAGACATGCAAGTAAAGCATAGATCTAGCACAGCAGTAACGCCCATGCATGCTCGATCATTAAGGTCCACTACAAGGTGGTTATGTTCAGTTTCATGAAGAATCTTTGATGCCAGTTGCCTTTGACTTGGAGTGATTCCTCAGCTGGATGTTATGGTGCATGCCCAGCTGGCGGTGCCTTCCTCAACTTGGTGTATTAAGTCTGCATGTCAAGGTCAGTATGCGTAATAACTACACATCTATAACCACTTTGAGAAACATTCATTAATCACATGCAAAATCAATAAAGATAACCCACATATTATCTCGAATATCATTAAAGCTTGTAGAGATAGGATAATATCAAATTTCAATGGTTTGAGGGAAACATTATTCCAATACAAACACTAAAGCATTAAAGTCCATGACATCTATGATCAAATAGACTATAGATTCTACCCAAAAATAGACCAAAAACTAGGCTCATCACCCCCCAACCTAATGTTTTGTTGGTCCTCCATTAGGGGAAGAGTTGTTCTGCTTGGTCAAAGCTCTGAAATTTGCAACTAAGAGTTTTCCAACATTAGTGGTTGTAGTGTGTGAGTTAGGATCCCAATAGAATCCCCCCAATCTGTCAAACCTATTCCATCTCTACCTCTCTGCAACAATGTCATACTAGTAGAATTTGAAATTTGGCACAGGCCACATGAGCATGGGTGGCTGAAAAGTCAGGGGAAGCCAAGATCATCCCTGAGTTCTCCCAATCTGAATATGCCTCTTAATTCTTTTTAATGTTGTAGCATAATTATGGATGGGATGAGGCTCATCCTGTTTCAGCTCATCAGTCAAACTATTCCATCTTTGTGATAAACATCTTCTCACAGTTTCCTCCTTTGCTTTTGTTTTTACCTCATACTCAGTGTAAACTTCCTCAATCCAAGGCATAA
This sequence comes from Sequoia sempervirens, assembly GCA_007258455.2. NCBI lineage: Eukaryota > Viridiplantae > Streptophyta > Pinopsida > Cupressales > Cupressaceae > Sequoia > Sequoia sempervirens. Next base: position 210,170,469 of record VDFB02271358.1, read on the forward strand.
TCTTATTGCCATAACTTGGTCTGAGCAACATTCTATTCCATTCTCTATAAATATCCCTTGGGTTGCTTGATTTATCTCTAACATGCAGAGGGATATCAGACACCAATTGTTTATAAGCACCATGTTGTTGTCCCCAACTAATCCCATTTTGCACCCAAGACATGAATGCTCTCAATTGAACATCCCCAACATATAGCAACTGATTCCAATCATGGTCTTTTGTGACAGCATAATTTTGTAAATAAAATTTACATAGAAAATTCTTCATTTCAGGTGAGGCAATCCTATAAGCATTGAAAAATTCCATAGGGGTATCAATAGAAGGATTCAAACCTGAGGAAAGTCTTGACATCTTAAAAGAGATATACTTCTCTTTTAGGAGCAGAGCATAGACCCTCAGAGGATCTCTACATTCCAAAATATTTGGTGCCAAAACTGCTATATCATCTACCCTCTACTTCAGGGTGGCAATTTCTGCATCTTTATCCTCAATCTCTTCATTCTTCTTTTGAATTTCCTCCTTCAATTTTTGTTTTTCCTTTTTCCATTCTTCCTCTCTTCTTTGTATTTCTCTCCATAAATTCAAAATTGTTGCATGTACTATAAAACTAGGAGGATTATGAATGCCTACAAGTCTTTTCATTGATGGTGCCTCCTTATATGGCACTATTTGCATGGGCTATCCAGTTATCTTTGGCTGCAAGGGTGTTGTTTCTTCTTCCTTTTGCTCCAAGGAATCTTTTTCTTGCTATGGTTGTAGGAACTCCTACTCCGGTTCTAGCTGTTGCTACAGGATTTCATGCTACAGGACCTCTTACTCATGTTGTAGGACCTCTTGCTCATGTTGCAGGAAGTCCTAATTTTCCTCCAATTCTTTTGCAATTCTAGCAAGATCGGCCAGTGTTATATTTGTTTCTCCCCTAAATATGTCTTCTCCTTCTTCGACATTCTCCTACTCCATTGGAGCTTCAGGGTCCTCATGTGAGGTCTCACCAGGTTTAGGGCTTTCTTGTGGAGGCGTACCAATCACAGGCCCAACTGGTCTTGATTTCATGGGAGGTCTCTCACATTTTCCTTTGGCTGCAAGATAAACAGTATCAACTTTCCTCTCTTAGAACTTGACACTTCTATTTCTAGTGGAACTTCATCATTAGAATCCAAGGAAGAGCTTTCTTTTTCTGAGTGCTCTGTTCCAGAAGAACTAATTTCTATAGCTTCTTCTGTTGGAGGAGGATTCACACTAGAGCTAGCAACAGAGGTTGAAGCATTAGGAATGGCTTCAGCCATGCTTACTCTCCTGCTAGACCTACGGGATTGATGTATAGCCCTTGGTGGAAAATGCTCAACATTGAAAAACTCTTCTTGACAATAATTTTGATCAAATTTGATAAACTCTTCCCAGGTCATTCTAGATACATCACACATAGATTTTTCAACTAGCAATTTAATCAAGCAATGGTGGGAAACAAAATTATCCCTACCTTTTTGGGTCTTGACCGCCATGATTGAGAGAAGATTGTACAACACGTTGGGCACATTAATCCTCCTCATGTGCCTCATGTGATTCAAAAGCTTGAAGTGGACAGAATACAAATTTGACTGGTGACCCTCACAAGTGATGTATTTGATAACATACACAACTATCTACTTCCATGGCTTAGGAAGAGACATTCTCTTTGTACCCTATTTTTCTATGCTCAATGGGGGGTCATTTGGCTCTGTGAATTCAGCCCTAGTTGACCTGGCATCTCTGGAAGCAGGGTAATTTTCACCATTAGCAAGTAACCCTGTAACCTTTACAATTCTTTCCTCTATTGCCACAACTTCCAATCCTTTTACTATGGCTTTTCCCTCTGAAAAAATTTGGGAAAATTCAAGAGAAATACCTTCACCAAAACAATCCAACTTCAAAAAGTAATCTATCCATCCACAATTTTGAAATTCGGGCAGATATTGTGCATCCTGCTGTAAAATGTCATGTGTGCCATGGGTTCGTTTCAAATTAACCCACCTCCCATTGTCTGTAATCAATGAATTATTTGCAACTTATTTTCTTACAATTCCCTTTCTTTCTTGCACTTCCTTGCAATATCTGCCAAATTCTAGTACCAACCTACTAAATTTCTAGTACCAGTGTCGACTAAAATTTCCTTCTTTTTTTTTGCACTGTGATTCTTCAACTCAATATTTTGATGGGGTCAATAATGGCAAGAAAGGATTGATATAGGGAAATTACAATGTGAAGAAATGGTGGATGCAGCTATTGTCACTTCACACATGTAAGTCGTCCCTTCACTTGGATTTCAAATCGACTCATTTTAAATTTCTGAGCCTAGTATGAATTGACACATGGGCAATAAATTCACAAAATATTTGCAACTTTTTCATTCACCTCTCCCCAACCTAAATTTGGACATGTCTCCACACATTTGAGATGGGAGTGGTGATTGATAAGTAATGATGGAATTTTATGTGAACATCCATACTAACATACAGTGATTAAATGAACACACTTAAAAGATGATTAAAGATAGCAATTAATGCGCACATACCTGAATGTGTGGAAGATTTTTTGCAAGGATCGTGGATAAAGTAACACTTTCCTTGTTGGAAAATAAATTGAGCAATAAATGAAGATGAGGTGGAATGAGGTGAGGTAGAATGAAGTGATGGAAGAGAGAGAAAGGTGGTGATGGATGGGTGGATGGGCGGATGACGAAGAAATGGACTTCCACGTAAGTGAAAGCCTTTATTATGAAAATTACATACCTCAATTAGGCTGAAGGAGGGACACTAGGCCCACTGCCTTTGGCTGCAAGAAGCTCTGAGTGTTGGGTGAATTGCTGCAAGAACTCTTCTTTAGAGGCTAGCTTATGGTATAATCTGAAGTGATGACCATTGACAAGTAATTTGAACCTAACAGGGTCAATGGTGGTGAGTTGAATAGCTCCATTAGGAAATACCTCAACAACTTCGTATGGTCCTAGCCACCTTGTCTGTAATTTTCCTACATTGTCCTAGTATCTTGAATCATAGAGCAAGGCCCCATCTCCTAGTTTGAACTTTTTCTCCTTGATAAATTTGTCATGCCACTTGATTCTCTGATTCTGCACTACTTTTGTATGCTACAGGGCTGCTCTTCTTATTTCATCCAAAGCATTTAGCTACATGATTCTTTCTCTCTATGCTTCATAAATATCCATCCCCAAATCTATTGTAGTTTGTAGAGTTTTATATTCAAATTCAATTGGCATCATAGTTGTCTTTCTATACAGCAACTCAAATGGGGTGAAGCTTGTAGTTGTTTTCCATGTTGTCCTATAGGCCCAAACAACTTCTGGTAATCTATTTTCCCAATCCTTCCTATGGATAGCTATTGTTTCAATCAAGATGGCTTCAATTTCTCTATTTGTCACCTCAACTTGGCCATTATCTTGGGGGAAATAAGGAGTAGACTTTTTGTGCCTTATATTGTACTCATTCACTAGTGTTGCAACAATATTTGATGTGAATTGAGCTCCTTGACCAGTCACTATTTCTCTGGGGACTCCATATCTAGTGAAAATATCTTCATAAAGAAACTCTGCAACTTTGTTGTCTCTTGCATGCTTCATGGCCTTAACTTCTACCCATTTTGTTACATAATCAGTGCATACCAATATATAAGACTTACCATTTGATGAAGGGTCAATTGGCCCCACAAAATCCAATCCCCACTTTTCAAAGGGTTTGATTACTATTTGAGGGAAAAGTGGCATTTCATCAAATCTAGTTGGTCTGCCCATTCTTTGACATCTATCACATTTTCTGGTATACCTTCCTACATCCTTGTGGAGTGTTGGGTAGTAATAATCTATGCCCTTTTCTCTTTTGGGGAGAAGTGAGAAGGAACACTACATGTGACCAAGTAATTGGCTATATCAACATACCAAGGTGTTTGTACACTGAGGGAGAATAGATGCTCATTAGGGAAAGAGTCATCTATGGGCTAATTGTCTTCTGATGTAGTTAGCCTTGAAAGAAAATTTTCAACAACATTGGCCTTTCCTAGCTTATCCACAATGGTTATATCAAACTCCTGCATCAACAATAACCATCTTGCCAATATACCTATGATCAAATTTTTATTCATGAGATACCTAATGGCTACATGATCAATGTGCACAAAGATTTGGTAGCCTGTTATGTAATGACTGAATTTGTTCAGTGCATAGATTATTGCCAACATCTCTTTCTCTTTTGGGGAGAAGTGAGAAGGAACACTACATGTGACCAAGTAATTGTCTATATCAACATACCAAGGTGTTTGTACACTGAGGGAGAATAGATGCTCATTAGGGAAAGAGTCATCTATGGGCTAATTGTCTTCTGATGTAGTTAGCCTTGAAAGAAAATTTTCAACAACATTGGCCTTTCCTAGCTTATCCACAATGGTTATATCAAACTCCTGCATCAACAATAACCATCTTACCTATGATCAAAGTTTTATTCATGAGATACCTAATGGCTACATGATCAATGTGCACAAAGATTTGGTAGCCTGTTATGTAATGACTGAATTTGTTCAGTGTATAGATTATTGCCAACATCTCTTTCTCTGTCACTGTATAATTGAATTCAACTCCTTGCAATTTCTTGCTGAAAGAGTAAATAGCATTTTCAACAGCTCCCTCTTTCTATCCTAAGACCACTCCTATGGAATAATCTAATGCATCAGTGTGAGTGTGTAAAATTGGGTCCCTTGAGTACAGGAACATGAGTCAAAGTTTCCTTCAAGTCAAAAAATGCCTTGTCACAAGTTTCAGTCCACTGAAATTCAACATCTTTTGTGAGAAGGGCATACAATGGTATTTCTACCTTGCTGAAATCCTTGATGAATCACCTATAATATCATGCATGACCCAAAAAACTCCTAACATCCTTTTGTTTTGTAGGTGTAGGCAGATTTGTGATTACCTTAGTTTTTGCAAGATCTACTTGAATTCGCTTGTGGGAGATGTAGTGACCAAGAACTACACCCTCTTGCACATCATGAAACACTTTTCAATATTTAAGGACAAGTTTTGGTCTTCACATCTCTATAGGACTCTCTTGAGATTCTCCAATGCTTGATTAAAATCAGCACCATAAGTGGTGAAGTCATCCATATAAATCTCCATGCAATCATGAGAAATGTCTGAGAATATGCTAATGAATGCCCTTTGGAAATTTGCAGGTGCATTGCACAAGCCAAATGCGAGTACCAAATAGGAATAGGTCCCCCATGGATAGGTAAATGTGGTCTTTTCTTGGTCTTATGGTGCAATTTGTATTTGGTTGTAGCCGTTGAATCCATCTAGAAAAGAGAAATATTACTTTCCTGCAAGTGTGTCCAAAACTTGATCAATAAAGGGTAAAGGAAAGTGATCCTTCTTGGTGGCAACATTAAGTTCCCTATAATCAACACAGACTCACCATTTCCCTCCTTTCTTTGGCACAATTACTAATGGAGATACCCACTGACTATTTGAAATGGGGTAGATAAATCTTGCATCTAGCAATTTTTGCAGTTCTTCTTTCACAATTTCTCTTAGTGTAGGGTTAATTCTTCTTTGTGGATGTCTTACTGGAGTGAAATCATCTCTAATATAAATTTTATGGGTACAAATTTTAGGATCTAGTCCCTTCATATCATAATAATCCCATGCAAATGCATGTTGATGGGTTCTTAATAGGTTTGCTAATAACAGTTGTTGCTCTTCATTCAATTTACTATTAACATTAAGATATTTTCCCTCTGACACCTAGATTTGTGTAGTTAACTCTATCATGGATGCTTCATTAATACATGTTATCTTTATTTCATACAATAGAAATGTATGGAACATACCTATTTTTGTAGGAAGTTTGTCTGCAAGAATAGTGGTTGCAGGAACACTGGTTGTAGGAAGAGCAGGCAGGATTGTCTTGACCAAAGTAGAATATAATGCTTCCTCCACTTCATAATGGTTCTGAATGAGATTATCCAACACTTCATCCTCATCTTGGAGCTGCATGAAAGAGATTTTTCCTAGCATCATAAGTTGTGCCACATAATTAACTTCCTCCGCCTCTTCACCAACTTGTGGCCATACAAAATCTTTCTCATCATGAGATGGCTGAGCAGGTGGATAAAGAACAAAAATTTTAGTACTCCTTCCATCTGAAATGGTCATGTCACTTGAATGACATCCAATGTATGCATCTATAGTTTCCAACCAAGGCCTTCCAAGAATGATGGGATACCTGCCTAGTGTATCCTTAGGAGAAAGAATCATAAAATCTATTGGGTATTCCCAAGAGTCTAGAACTACCACAAGATCCTCCACTACACTATCAAGCTTAACAATAGAGTTGTCAACATGCTACAAAATAGTAGGAATAGATCTCATACTTGCAATGTTTGGTTGTTGTAGGATGTCTTTGGTCATTACATTTATTGCTGCCCCTAAATCAATCAAAGCATTCTTCAATTGGATCTCGTTAATGACAACTACTACCATAGGACTGCCTAGATCATTATACTTGGGAATAGTCACTTTTCCTAGCATGATATCAGCTAGCTGGCCCATGTTGCAGGAGCACCTAGGAAACACTAGGCAATTAGGAAGTCTATGATGCATTTTTTGTTTTTGATGTTTATCATGAAGGTCATGTTTACCAATGAGTAGAGAAGATAGTTTAGGGATATGTTTGATCTCTTGGATAGAAGTTGAGGAAGGGAGGATGAGTTTGAAAAAAAACTCATTTTACTTAGTTTACTAGGAAATTGGCAAAAGATGCAAAAATGGTACATTTTTGCAACTTTTCCACATGATAACTTACATATCAGAACAAGGGAGCATAACTGATTGAGGAACCCTATATAAGGTGTGCCTCGACCTGAGAGAAAGGTTGGAAGCATTGGTATTGTGGTGAAATTTTGTGAATTGAAAGAAAAACAGTGTTTTTGTGTGTTATTTCTGATTTTTTTACTTCAAAGTAGGGCTTTCATGGATTGAAATTGTTACTATGTTTTTTTTAGGATGTAGTTTAGTGATCTCTCAAGCTTTGGGTACCATATATTAGTCTTCTTCATTCGATTTCAATCATTGTTTGTAAATAGTTTGCTTTCACCCTGTTGCTGGTTTGAACCAGACAGTTTTGAGAAAATGGAGATTTAGTTCACTTTCCCACCATACAAATTGTACGGCCCTTTGGGAATAGTGAATAAACTCCATGTGTGTAAATATGGTAGTATTTAGGGTTTGTATGAGCACAGGAGCTGTTGGCAAATTCTTGCCCTAGGCGAGCCAGGAAGGTGCCCGGCTAGGAAGACTTGAGTCCAGAGTACATAACTTGCAGGGGTGGTTGGTTTTTGTTGATTTTCCTTTTCGAGAAGGTATATGTGAGTCTTTCCAAGACTTGGTATTCAAGAGGAAACTCCATCAATCCATCTGGTGTGAGGAACTCTTAGCAGATTGAAAGCAACCAGAAAAGGCTTAAAAACCCTAGTTTTTGCCCAATTTCAAGTTGAGGCCTTGTACGGTAGATGAAGACTCAAGACCTCAAAAATATTTGAGAGGTGTTATTATGAACCAAGAACCTCAAAGAAAGAATGGGGTTTTCTTTGGAAAATTTAGAGTAATAACCAGTTTTCTTGGAGAAAGAGACCTAATTGGGGCTCCTAGGGCTAGTAGCCTTCTTAAGACATAAGAGAGGGTTTGGTGGAAGCGATGGAAAGATGGAGCTAGGAGGATCTTACAGATCCATGATATGATGGAAAGAACCTGTTAGAAACCTCTCCACACCCTTGCAAAGTTGAATTCAAGGTTTGGAGTAGAATAGCCTTTAGGGTGGATTAAGGGCTAAGGAAGAGTTGGAGACATTGCACCAAGATTGTCTTGGTAGGCTGAATTGTGATGGTAGTGGGGTTGGTTAGGAGAACTAGGGGTACCTAAACATGAGAAAGGTCCTATAGGTTAAGGTGGTGAAGCAAAACACCAAGAAGGTCTTGCAAGCAAGACCTAGAGTAGGAATCTATGATTGATTCCTCCAACCCCCTCCCCATTAGATTGGTATCAGAGCAAGCAAAATATTTGGGATTGACTATTGTATGTCTGAGATTGAGTCTAGTGGTTCTACCATCATGGTGACAAATGTAGAATTGGCCAAGATGGTCGAAGGACAGGAGGAAGACAATAGGCTATTGAGGGAAAGAATAGACCAACTTGAGCAAGCATTGAATGATGTGCAGGTCGAAGGAAGGGTACCAAATAAAGAAGAGGTTGCAGAGGAAGACAAGATCCCTGAACCTGACCCTGTTTTGAAAGAGGAGCCTTTCTTGAAGGCATTAAAGGCTTTGAGTGGAAAAGCACTTGAAGGCATACCACTGTTTAGTAGAAAAATGGAAGTTGATCTAGTCATGGATTGGATAGAGGGAATGAAAAAACATTTTGAGTGTGATGGAGTCACTGAAGCACAAAAGGTAAAGGTGGCCAAATCAAGATTGAGAGGTTCTGCCTTGACATGGTGGAAGTTCATTCAGACAAAGAGGGAAAAGAAAGGAAAGCAACCTATCTCTACTTGGAAGGGAATGGTTTCCATAGTAAGAGAAGCATACATGCCAGATGATTATGAAATTCAGTTGCACAAGAAAAGATAGAGCTTGAGACAAAGAGACCAAGATGTGAATTCCTACATTGAGGAGTTTCAAAATATTTGCATGAGGTCTAATGTTACAGAGGATGAAAGTCTCAAGGTGGCTAGGTATCTTAACTGCTTGAAGTGGAACATTCAAGAGGAGATGACTCTTCTAAGTCCCAAGACAGTGCACCAATGCTATCAATTGGCTATAAAAATTGAAGAGAGGAGTAAGAGGAAACAAGAACAGGCTTCTAAGAGCAGAGGAAAAGGCAGAGATCAAAGAGGACATAGAGGTGGATATCAAGATAGAGGGACTAAACAAAGAAATCAGGGAGATTCAAAACTTACTGAGCATGGAATTGAAACAACTTCTAGAGGAGGCTATGGAAGAGGTAGAGGACCTCAAGGAGGTTCAAATAGAGGAAGAGTAGCAGGCAGAAGTAGCTCATACTTTGCCACTATGAAATGTTATAACTGTGGTCAAGTAGGACATCTAGCTTATAGGTGCCTAGAGAAAGCATCTTCATCAAATAATGAGAAGAGAGTGGCATATGCACAAGAGGATACCATGAGTGTCAAGTCACCAGAGGTTAGTCATATAGAATCAGAAATGGGGGAGAATTTGATGTTTAACAGGGTTCTAATCATACAACCAGTCAAAGAAGAGCCAAAGCAAAGAAGAGCCTTATTTAGAGTGAGATACAAAATATTGGGAAAGGTATGCAAGGTTATTGTGGATTCAGGTTCAACTAATAACATCATCTCTAAGGAGGCAGTAAGGAAGTTGAAATTAGAGAAAATACCTCACACTAACCCCTACAAGGTGACATGGTTGAACAAAGGATAGAGTGTTCTTGTAAATGAGCAGACAACGGTGGAGTTCTCCATTGGAGGATACAAAGACAAGTTAATTTGTGATGTGTTACCCATGGATGCATGCCATCTTCTATTGGGAAGACCATGGTAATATGACAGAGGTGCCATCTATTATGGAAAAGTCAATACTATCTCATTCAAGAAGGATGGAAAGACATTCTAGTTGCAGTCACTTTCAGATGAGGAAGAAGGAAATTCAAAGACCCCTAGTGTCTTATTAAGTAGTGGCAAGGAGTTCCTTAACACTCTACATCAAGGAGGTGAAGGATATGTGGTTATGGTGCAACCCAAGGAAGAAGACAAAGCAAAGAAAATAGTCATACCCGGGGCAGTCCAAAAGTTGCTTGAGAAGTGTAAGGACATAGTGAGTGATGGGACACCAACAACCTTACCTCCAAAGAGAGCCATCAGTCATCATATTGACTTCATACTAGGCGCTTCATTGCCAAACAAAGTAGCTTACAAGCTTACACCGGATCAGAACCTAGAGGTAGCTAGATAAGTGCAGGAGTTGTTAGATCAAGGCTTGATTAGGAAGAGCATCAGCCCATGTGCAGTACCAGTGGTATTAGCAACCAAGAAAGGTGGTAAGTTGAGGTTATGCACTGATTCTAGAGCTATAAATAGAATCACAATCAGGTATAGGTTTCGTATTCCTAGGATTGAGGATTTGATGGATTGTCTTGGAGGAGCTTAGTATTTTACCAAGTTGGATCTCAAAAGTGGATACCACCAGATTAGAATCACGGATGGAGATGAGTGGAAGACAACCTTTAAGACAAATGATGGGTTGCATGAGTGGAGAGTTATGCCATTTGGCCTCTCTAATTCACCTAGCACATTCATTAAGCTCATGAATGAAGTGCTCAAGGATTTCACAGGGTTATTTGTGGTGGTATACCTTGATGATATACTCATTTTTAGTAAGACAGTAGAAGAACGCCTAAAGCATGTGGAGTTGGATCTTAGAAGATTACAAGAAGAGAAGTTAGCCATCAACCTAGAGAAATGTGAGTTATTCAAATAGGAGCTTGTGTATTTGGGGTTTGTAGTATCCCAAGGATCATTGAAGATGGATCCAAGCAAGGTGGAAGCTATCCTAAACTAGCCTACACCAACCATAGGGACAGAGGTAAGAAGTTTTCATGGATTGGCTCAGTTTTATAGGAAGTTTATAAGAAACTTTAGTGGCATATGTGCACCAGTCCTAGATACAATCAAAGGTGGCTTAAAGACTAGGTTTAAATGGACACAAGAAGCTAAGAAAGGTTTTGAGAAACTAAAACAAGAAGTGGCAACTCAACCTATTCTTTTATCACCTAGTTTTGACAAGTTGTTCACTGTGGAATGTGATGCTAGTGGAGTTGCAGTAGGAGGAGTGCTAAGCCAAGAAGGTAGGCCTATAGCTTTCTTTAGTGAAAAGCTCAATGAAGCTAAGACAAAGTATTCTACCTATGACCTAGAACTATATTCTCTAGTGCAGTCACTTAGGAAGTGGAGGCATTATCTCCTACCTAAAGAGTTTGTAGTGTTTATTGATAATCAGGAACTTAGCTACATCAACACTCAAGAGAAATTGAGCAATAGACATTTGAAGTGGATGGAGTATCTTCAAGCTTTCACTTTCACCATCAAACACAAGAAGGGACAGTTGAACAAGGTGGCAGATGCACTAAGTAGAAGATTGCTGACAGTGCAAGAAATACAGATAAAGAGCATTGGAATAGACAGTTTCAAGGATCTCTATGGTGAAGATGAAGACTTCTCGGAAGCATACAAGGTATGTTCTAACTTTGAGAATCACTTTCATAGTCAATACTCGGAGTATACATTGCAAAGTGAATTGTTATTAAAGGGAAATCAGTTATGTGTTCCAAAAGGTTCTATGAGAGAGAATCTTATCCAAGAGAAGCACAATGGTAGTCTTAGTGTTCATTTTGGCATCAACAAGACAATGGAACTAGTGCAAAGGTTCTACTATTGGCCCAAGTTGCCAAGGGATGTCAGAAGGTACATGGAGTAGTGTGTAGTTTGTATGAAAGCAAAAGGGGGAGCTTGTAATGCAGGTTTGTATCAACCTCTACCCATTCCCAACAGACCATGGGAGTGTGTTAGTATGGATTTTGTTGTAGGATTCCCTAAGACTAAGATAGGGTTTGATAGTGTCTATGTGGTGGTAGATAGATTCAGTAAGATGAGTCAATTTATCCCTTACAAGACCACACATGATGCTAGCTACATTGCTCACCTTTTCTTCAAGGAAATTGTAAGGATCCATGGATTGCATTTGAGCATTGTATTGGATAGGGATGTGAAGTTCATGAGTCATTTTTGGAAGACGTTATGGAGCAGATTAGGTACCAACCTGCCTTTTGGATCAGTTTACCATCCTTAGACCGATGGGAAAATAGAGGTGGTTAATAGGGTGTTAGGTAACCTTCGAAGATGCCTAAACAAAGAGTATGGATAGACATGGGACTTGGTCATATCACAGGCTGAGTATGCATACAATGACAATGTGAATATGACTACAGGGAAGAGTCCTTTTGAAATAGTGTATGGAATGCACCCAAGAGGTGTGTGTGAGCTTAGAGACCTAGGAGCTATGGAGCATAGGAGTGGCCATGCTAAATATTTCTCTCAGACCATGAAGGAGATTTAGGAGCAGGTAAAGAAGACAGACACCGAGGCTACTCAAAAGTTGAAGGAGAAGGTGGATTTATCTAGAAAGGATCTACAATTTGCAGTAGGAGACTATGTTATGGTCCACCTCAACAAATCTAGGTTGCAGAAGGGTATATCAACCAAGTTGCAGATGAAAAGAGTGGGACCATGCAAGGTATTAGCCAAATATGGAAAGAATTCCTACAAGGTGGAACTACCTGCAGATTTAGGGATTTCACCAGTGTTCAATGTAGCTGATCTGATCAGATATAAGGGAACAGTCACTGAAATGGATCAGAATAGTAGGGATATCTTCAAGGATGTAAGCAACATAGCCTTACCTACTCAAGAAAAGCTTTAGGCAGAAAGGATCTTGGAGTCAAGGGTGAAGAAATCTACAAGGCATAAAGTGTACATGGAGCACCTCATCAAATGGAAGGAAAAACCAGACTCGGAGGCTACATGGGTAGATGAAGCTCAGTTTAAGAAGCAGGGCATTGATGTGTCATTGATCTCTCCTCACATTCCTTAGTGTTTGTGCAGAGAGGGGGATAATAGTGCAGGAGCACCTAGGAAACACTAGGCAATTAGGAAGTCTATGATGCATTTTTTGTTTTTGATGTTTATCATGAAGGTCATGTTGAACAATGAGTAGAGAAGATAGTTTAGGGATATGTTTGATCTCTTGGATAGAAGTTGAGGAAGGGAGGATGAGTTTGAAAAAAAACTCATTTTACTTAGTTTACTAAAAGATGCAAAAATGGTACATTTTTGAAACTTTGCCACATGATAACTTACATGTCTGACCAAGGGAGCATAACTGATTGAGGAACCCTATATAAGGTGTGCCTTGACCTGAGAGCAAGGTTGGAAGCATTGGTATTGTGGTGAAATTTTGTGAATTGAAAGAAAAACAGTGTTTTTGTGTGTTATTTCTGATTTTTTTACTTCAAAGTAGGGCTTTCATGGATTGAAATTGTTACTGTGTTTTTTTTAGGATGTAGTTTAGTGATCTCTCAAGCTTTGGGTACCATTTATTAGTCTTCTTGATTCGATTTCAATCATTGTTTGTAAATAGTTTGCTTTCACCCTATTGCTGGTCTAAACCAGGCAGTTTTGAGAAAATGGAGATTTAGTTCACTTTCCCACCGTAAAAATTGTACGACCCTTTGGGAATAGTGATTAGACTCCATGTGTGTAAATATGGTAGTATTTAGGGTTTGTATGAGCACAGGAGCTGTTGGAAAATTCTTGCCCTAGGCAAGCCAGGAAGGTGCCCAACTAGGAAGACTTGAGTGCAGAGCACATAATTTGCAGGGGTGGTTGGTTTTTGTTGATTTTCCTTTTTGAGAAGGTATATGTGAGTCTTTCCAAGACTTGGTATTCAAGAGGAAACTCCATTAGTCCATCTAGTGTGAGGAACTCTTAGCAGATTGAAAGCAACCAGAAAAGGCTTAAAAACCCTAGTTTTTGCCCAATTTCAAGTTGAGGCCTTGTATGGTGTTGATGGTGTTTTCTGCACAGCAACAACTCAGACAAAACACAATATTCTATCTCTCTTGAAAGGTAATCCTCAACAATAAATTACTAAAAATCACCCCAAGGTCTCTCGGGTGTCAGGTCATGACAATGCATAAACAACTCAGATAATATGTGAAAATGTTGGTAATCACAAAGGGACCTTACTACAAGAAAACTGTATCTTTCACTTTATCAGATTTTGCAATATGATGATCTATAATCCTAAATCTAACCAGATAACAAAGAAATGGAAAAAGATTAGGGTGCAAGAATATAATAAAACCTAAACTATTCCTAGAATAAACAATGCAAATGATAAATATCTGGAATGAACCAATCTCAAATAACCAATTCCTGCTTAACCCACAATGCAATATCACAAGAATAGTGCAATCTTCTAAGGTAAATAGATTTTCAAATCATATACATTCATCTACAATCGAACTTAAGCACATTTAAATATATGGTCCAGGTTGACTTCACCAGCCTACTACAATCAGATAGTTACTGGGAGTATAGACCAAAGATTGCTACAAACATTCCAAATATGAAATCATAAACATCATTCACCAAACTAAAACTAATTTAATTCTGAACACTAAGCCCTAAATCCTCAAGCAATTTGAAAGATAGAACAACAGGAACCATGCAAGATGAAATAACATAAGAGATTGCACCAGGAAAACCACAATGTCTTCAATTGCATTAAGTCATCAAAAGGCTGCAACAATTCCACCGTTCTGATACAGTATTTTCTTCAAGAAATGGACTACTACTCCTACTACAAAATATTCTAGCTCTTTCTGCTCTTACTTATCTCTATTTTTTCCTAGCTAACCCTTTACAATGAGGCAAGAATGCCCTTTTATAGCAAATCTCAAGATATGTCGGCCCAGCCAAACATTTTTACAAGATAAATATAACCGCCAAAACAAGTCGGCCTGGGAAAATAAAAATAAGTCACACATTAAATACCATCTATCATCAAGGTCGGCCTTGACACAGTCCCCAATGTAGTCCGGTCCAATGCATGCCCTATAATAATAGGGAAGCACAAATCTCAAAATAGGCATTAAGTGCCACTTCCCTTATCCTTCCTCTGAGCCGACGACCCTTGGACCCTTAAAAATGTTCCATCCAACTCAGTGACAGGTGGCAAAGGCAAGACCTTGAATCTGCATTTAATAAAGTCAATCTCCTCCTTTGACTGTTTAACAGTCTTATCCCAATCCTCTTTGTTGGCCATATATTTATCCATCACTGCCAGATAGGTGGCTGCATCATCAAGCTGGTGGCCAGCTGTAACAGTTTCAGAATTTGGGGCATAAACTTCATGCCACCACTCTTTCAGCTGTTCAAGACTCAAATATTTTGGAGCAATCTTTCTCGTTCCAGTCATCACCTCAAAGAAGGCAATGCATCCATCATACACTGTAGTAAGATCACCATCTATTTGTTTCTTCCGTTTCTGGATCTTCTTTATAGCCTTCTGCCTAATCTGTAGAGCCTCAAACCATTCCCAGGGTTCATCTAATCTGGAAGAAGGAAGAATCTCATCCACAACCAATTGTTCTTTACCATGCCCCATGATGACCCTAGATTTCTGCAACAAGAGGTCCACATCTTCCTTGTCCTGAGACAGCACATGCTCCAATAACTCCTTGGCTCGGACCGCATCCTTCCCAACTGAAAGGATTTCTTTAATTGCATCATCTCCCTTCACTTGCACACTCTTCAACCAATCCATTGTAGCTTGGGCAGAGGCTTTCATCTTCTCAATTCTGAAGATGGTTTCCTTGGGTACAAAGTTGGGGGTAGCAGAAGAAGAAGGGTGGAGAGACTACAAGGGCTTCATTACTTCCTCCAAGCATTTCCTAAGTCTTTCATTCTCCTTCTTCAGCTCATGCTTGGTCTGGGTCTCCTTTCTCAATCTCCCAATATTCACAGCACTAGACCCTTCATATTTCTCTATATCCTGCTCCATGGAGGCCAGTCCAAGGTTAATAGTTTGTACATTGTAATCTCCACCAGTGACTTCTTCCCTAGTCTTGTCTGCAGCAGGAGTGGCAATGTGGATGACCCTGTTGTTTGCTTCATCCCTGTCCATCTTTGAGACCACTTTGGCTGTCTTCTTTTTCTTCCCTTTACCAATTTTGGATAGCATTTCATCCCAATCCAAGGGAGTATCTTCGACTACCACCTGTTTCTTTCTTGCAATCTCTTTTTCAAGCCAGTCCGGGGCTGCAGGTTCTACCCATATTTCTTCTGTTCTTGCTTCTTCCTACTGTTCTGTCATTTTCTCTTCTTCCTTCTCGATTATTTTGTCCTCCTTCTCAGAAAGCTGCTCACCTTGGTCACCTTCTTCAAGTTCTACCTCTTCCACCGGTGATGGGGTTTTAGCAGGGATGTCTTCTTTCTGCTCGGGCGATCCGTTGCCTCTGTCATTTTCCGGAGAATCCTCATACTGCACCAAGGGAGAAGTATGCCTTTCCTCCTCTTCCGCCTCGAGCTCAGCTGCTTCACCAAAGAGTGCCCCTTCCTTGAATGGCTCTGCCTCTCCACTAGTTTCATGCTCCTCAGGAGTCCTTTGCTCAAGCACACTTGGAGGAGGAGAAGCAACCTTGGGTGGCTCCGTGACCGGTGACTCTGGAGGAAGATCCATCTTTTGCACAGTGTCCTTTGGAGAGGGCGTCCTAGATCTCCTCATATAAACTTTGGTCTTCTCTCCTCCTGAACTCTCCACATCCACAATAGCGGGCTCATCTTTTGAGGCAACTTGACCCTTCTTCTTTGAAGTTTTGGAGGTTCTTGTCTTCTTCGGTGGTGGAGGAGCATCCTCCTCTTTTGCTTTTTTCAACTCTTCCTCATCAGAAGACTTGATAAGCTTCAAAGTCTGCCATCTCCTTTTTCCTTTTGGCCTCCTTTTTGTTTCAGGCTCACTTTCCTTGGGTCCTCTAATTTTTATCTTGAACGATGAGCTCTTTGCAGTTTTCCCTTTGGGGTCATCATCCCCGGATTCCTCTGAAGTAGACATGGGGTTGAGGTCTCCCATCAAATTGAAGGTACAAGTTACCTTCTTGCTTTCCAGCTCCCAAACCTTATGCTTCAACCAGGAAGAGGTGAATTTCATAACCGGGGCCATTAGGTCTTCTAACTATGTAACCTCATCCTCATTCCAATTGATATCCCCGAATGACCTGTCCCTCACAGCTTCATAAGCATGATCCTGTACCAAGTTTCTATCATCCTCTAGTTGATCCGGGATCAACTTAACATTGTACTATCTGATTGCATCAACAGGGAGTCTGGAATACCTTTTCTTTCTCGCCTCAAGATCATCTTTGATGTTGGCCCAATAGTCCTCTAGGTCACTTTTATGCCGGTACTCCCTAGTGGCCTTCTTCTGTGCCTCTCCTGTGATGTTGAAGTTCATCCTCTTGGAGTGGAAGGAGAAACCATATGCTGCCAACTCGTCTCCTGCCGCATGTGCTGATTGAATTGAAGGGCATATTTCTGCTACACCAATTCCAAGGGGAAAATCTCCACCAAAGCCTGTTTTATGCTTTTCCCTCTTCACAATGGCATCAAACTCACAAATATGCCTCACAATCTTTAACAAAACAATGTGATTAGTAGGATACCGAGGTAACCTATATGGAGCGACCGGGCATCCATCAATCCTAAGGTAGGTGAAGGTGGGAAACTGGATGAACCAGGCTCCGTAGTTCCTTATCAATCCCTTGGCTCCATCTGACAGCCTCATATACTCTACATTTTGTAGCATCCAGGTGATATGCATAGTGAATGCATCATTAGCCCCGCGGTAGTCTTTGTGTCCCAAGTGCAGTTCCAGATAGATCTCATAGATTATGTCTTGTCCCAATCTCCCTCGTGGATTCAAACCCCTGTATGGGTAGAATATGGCTAGCACATACATGACATAAGAGGACATGGTGAACCTCTTAGTTTCCAGGACATTCCTCAGATGTTTATCAATCTCAGAACTAATAAGTCCTGCCCAATAGTAATTGGTTCCTTGTTCAATTTTGCTGATCACATGGACCATTCGGTTCTCTAATACTCCAGCAGTTTTCAACCTTGCCACTCTTCTCAGAAATGTTATTGCATCATAGATATGTGATTTGAACTTGATCCTATGCAATTGCTTGGGCAGTTTAGAGTGGTGTGATTTTGGATTTTCCAACCAAGAATTAATCATCTATTGAGCCTTGATTGGCTCATTCTCATAGTACGTCCTGGCCAAGTCCATGTTTAGAGCACATACTGAAGGTAGATTAGGCATGTCAAAAGCCTAGGCAATAGAAATAGGGCTGAAGTTGGCCAAGACCCTTCCCTCAGTACTGACAACCCTTTGGGTGTCGAAGTCATATTGTCGGGCGCATTCCAATATCAGCTCATAGCACTGGATCGCCGGAGGGAAACCTGCCACATGCACTAACCCGGACTTCATCATTCCATTCCTTAGGGCTGATAGATCCTTCTCAACCGTCCTCTACTTGAATTCTTCATATCTCCAGGCCCCAACATTGGTGTCAGACACCTCAGACCATACGGAAGATATCTTACTTTCTGGCAACTGGCTCTTTATGTCCAATCTTAGTCTTTCTACTTCTGAGATGGATGACCCCTTTGTGTCACCCTTAGATTTCCCGACAGCAACCCTGCTTGATTCGGCCTGCATTCACAAAAGACATCATTAGTATTCAATTATTGTTCATATTCCAACCAAAAGATCAGCATAAATTATATAAAACAATTAAAATCCATCACAAATCGCCAATCCATGGAGATCCGGAAAAATAAAGCAGTCCGGGAAAACCAGGAAAACCGGGAAAATCCAGTCGGGGCGGAATTTCGGAGAAATCCGACCCAGACAGATTCCTACTACCAAAACATCATTAGTTAGATAAATCATTAATTCATCCAAAAGAACATTAGATTATCATGAAATTCATTCATTGGTAGCAAGAAATAAACATTCAACATTTATTCCATCAATCCTACCTTCGGAAAATCAAAAAGGATAAAGCCAGACAGGAAACCCAAAAAAATCCGGATGGGGCGGATTTTCGCGGACAGCCCAAAGTATTTCGGAAATTGCAACACCCCACAGAATTAGCCTAAACCGGGAAAATCCGGGTGTGTCAAAATTCTGCGGACACCACGGGAACCCGATGAATGACGACACACGAACTGGCGATTGAATGATCGTGCAACCTTTTCTACTTGGATTCTAATGGTCCCAAAACTAATGCTAACCAACAAGATTGAGCATGCAAATGATTTTAAATTCTCAAATTTCTCGAATGAAGAGTCTTCATGGCAAAACAACGGTGCCCTAATTTCGATGAACACCCCCCCGCCATGAAAACCAGGATGAGCTCAAGGTTCAAAATATCGTCTATAAAGATCTGCCTAGGGCACTCCAAGTCCTCACAATACAAGGGTCAGTGTATTACAAGAGCAAGATTGGAAAATCATAACGAACCCACTATTCTGGGCCGAGCACCAAGAAAACCCTAACTTCGCACAATATGGTGGATTTCACACTGAGAGGGTAAATAATCTAACCCATAACCCCTCAAACAGATGCACCCGTTATCTTAATAGGCAAATACAATGTTGACAGGGCACGGGCAATGTGGTTTCACAAAGAAACGAGTCAAACCCTAACTCTATAAATACGGAATCATAATCAAGCAAGGGCTGACCCAAAATTATCATCATTCAGTGCAGAAACACTCAATCATCATGCAAACAAATGAAAGGGCCCATGACAACCTACCATGGATCAATGTGGATGAAATTCGAGCTTGAAGGAACAACTACAAAATGAACACACCCAAGAAACATAAATCCAGACGCCGACACCCAGCAATCCACACGCAAGCTGCTTGGGATCAATCTTCAAAGCTCAAATGAAACTCTTAATCGCCAGAGCAATCAGCAAGTGAATAGATAAAATCAAAATGACTCCTAAAAGGTTTCAAATCTGCCCATATACTCGCCTGAGCAAAGGTACCCTGGTCATTAATGAGCGACAAGATGCGTTTGACAAATCCGAAAACCCGAGCCCAAAATGGAATTTTAGAGAATCTCAAGATACGTGGAAATCCGGATGGACACAAATTTCGTGGAAATGCAGAAACCAAAAAAATGATGGAGTTCAGGATTTTGGCAAAGTCTGGAAAAATCCGCCTGAACCGGAAAATCCCGGAGTCAAGCAAAAACCCAGAGTCAGGAATTCATCAGTGGCCAGACAATGAACCAGAGCCTGGGAAAATCTGCCGAAGCCGGAAAATCCCGGAGTCAGGTGAAAACCCGGATTTTGCCTAAAACTCAATTTTAATCAATTCCAGCCTCAAAGCAAGGTCAAAGCCAGCAAGACTAACATGTAAAGACCTCAAAATGATAAGTCCAATAAATCCAAAGGTCAAAAGACATTCGAAAAGAGGGTCCCTACTCCAAGTGGGGTGTGTGTGCAAAAACTGCACAACATATGGGAGATGAAGACTCAAGACCTCAAAAATATTTGAGAGGTGTTATTATGAACCAAGAACCTCAAAGAAAGAATGGGGTGTTCTTTGGAAAATTTAGAGTAATAACTAGTTTTCTCAGAGAAAGAGACCTAATTGGGGCTCTTAGGGCTAGTAGCCTTCTTATGAACCAAGAACCTCAAAGAAAGAATGGGGTGTTCTTTGGAAAATTTAGAGTAATAACTAGTTTTCTCAGAGAAAGAGACCTAATTGGGGCTCTTAGGGCTAGTAGCCTTCTTAAGACATAAGAGAGGGTTTGGTGGAAGCGATGGAAATATGGAGCTAGGAAGATCTTACAGAGCCATGATATGATGGAAAGAACCTGTTAGAAACCTCTCCACACCCCTGCAAAGCTGAATTCAAGGTTTGGAGTAGAATAGCCTTTAGGGTGGATTGAGGGCTAAGGAAGAGTTGGAGACATTGCACCAAGATTGTCTTGGTAGGTTGAATTATGATGGTAATGGGGTTGGTCAGGAGAACCAGGGGTACCTAAACATGAGAAGGGTCCTATAGGTTAAGGTGGTGAAGCAAAACACCAAGAAGGTCTTGCAAGCAAGACCTAGAGCAAGAATCTGTGATTGATTCCTCCAACCCCCTCCCCATCATCCCACCGCATGAACTGTAGTTGGGTCTCTCTTCTTCCTTCTTGGCTTCTTAAGACAAGCTTCCTTGATAGCTTTGTCATAGATTGGAACATCCTTTATGTCCTAAAATAGGGGTATCTGAACACATATATGCTTTAGCTGATCCAAGATGTCAAAAATGGTATCCTCCTCTTTTTTCTTCTTGGAAACTTCCAACCTCTGAGGGAATGGTGGATCGTGTTCAGTCTTCTTGACTTAAATTGGCCTAGAAGGGGCTGGTAGAGTAGTTCTTGAATGCAAATGGATGTCACTTACACTCACAACATATGTAGAGGATTTATTTGAATCAACAGAGTATGCAGGCTGCTATTGTGGTTTGTTATTATGATTGGGTAGGGATGAGCTGGTAGCTGAGTTGGTTTAGGTGCATTTGAGCTTGAATTATTAGGTGTAGGAATTATAGCAAGTTGTTGGGGTTGAGAATGTGGTTGCATGTAGATGTTTTTCTAGGTAGGCCATTGGTGTCCTCCTCTCCATTGATTTATTTGCTGCCAATTTCTTGGAGGTGGTTTCCAATGCCCTTGAAATTGCTGCCAATTCCCCTGAGGTTGCTACCACTGAGGTGGAGAACTTTGATGACTAGGCCAAGCATTTGGTTGGTTACCCCAAGGCTGTGGTGGATATCCTCCATAACTAGGTGGATATGGGGGCTTCCATTTGTTACCAGATGAATAAGAGTTAAAATATGGCCCAACATAGGATAGTGGATCTGGTGGCATACCTTGTCTTGGAGCCCAACGATTCCTTTGTGCAACATAGTAGACTTGGTCTGCTTCAATCTGAATTGGCTTGAACTCAGGTGGAATCTACTTTTTTTCCAAGTTAGCTACCATCTTCCATCTGTAGTCCTTCTCCTTTTGTTTGTAGTGAGGGAAATACTCTATCAACATTGTCTTTGCCTCCTCTTGCTTCTTCTTGGACTCAAGTGTATCTAGTTGAGTAGCTAGATTGTTGATAATGTCTTGCTTGAAGTCTTCCAGCAAATGAGTGATCTCCATTCTTTAAAATCCACCGGTTGTTGACTTATCCATGGAAGATTGATAAGCTCTCCCTTTCTTTGAAGCTTCCCTAGAGTAATTCTAATATATTTTCTTGATATCCTCCTAAGGAACTTGGGAGATATCTCCTCCTACCATGAGGTCCAAGGCATTAGTGTAGTTGTCATTGATTCCTCTCAGGAAAAGAAACTTTTGTGAGTCCTCATTAAGTGCATGTTGTGGATATTTTTGCAAGAAAAATACAAACCTTGCAATGTAGTCTTCCAAGATCTCATCTTCCTTCTGTTGCATCCTGAAAATGTCACTACCCCTATAGTATTCCTTGTATTTCTCAAGGAATTTTGTCTGCATGTCTTCCAAAGTTTCCACAGTATCTCTGCATAGGCTCATGAACCATCTTAATGCAACCTCTTTCAAGGTGGTGGGAAAGAACTTAAGCCTATGAGCATCAATAGTGTAATCATAACTCCTACAGAGTATGTCAAACTCAAATAAGAAGGTATCGGGATCTTCTATCACAAGTCCATAAAAATTGGGGAGTACTAAGGCAAGAATGTTCTTGATGTTTCCAACTTCATTTTGATAGGAAATGGGAAAGGAAAAGATAGTTGGTTAGGTCTATCCCTATCTGCATCACCCATGCCTGCTTGATGTTGTTCTAAGAAAAAGGGGTTCTCAAGCTTGTTTTGATCTTCCAAGGAGACTTCAGAGCTAGTCAGATTAGGATATACATCATAAAATGGGTGTGGGTCTTATTCTTCCTCTTCTTCTGGTAGGTTTTGGTACTCAACTAGCTAGAATGGACAAGGATTATGAGGAAGAAATCTCCCATAAGCATCCCTTCTCCTTCCTCTCTACATGCGGTATCACTCACTATCAGTCAACTCATACAAAGAATTGGTAAAGAATCAGGGGGTTCATTGCTTCCTAAATGAGGATATGCTAACAACAACTTCTAGAAACACTACAGCAAGAAAAACTACCAATGACTCCAAAATACTTCCTAGCTTGACACCATCCTCGACAACGACGCCAAAAAAGTTGGCCTCCTACAATGATTTCATAACTAAGCCTTTACAACCATGATTCAAAGATTGGACATCTAACCTGGATAGCTATTAAATCATCATGAAGGTGCATTTAACTTGTCAACCTAGGGACGTGAACTTGAAATGAGTCAGCATAGTATGTGCACTAGGGGCTCATGTATTCATTGCATTCTACAACTAAGAAACACAATACTAAAAGTAAATTGCTTAAAATGAAATAAAGAAAATGTTGAATATCAACCAAAAAAATATGCTAAGCTGAAATATAGAGCAAGAATGAAAATCTGAGTGACAAACTGGAGACTACTCTATCTGCTTTGGCTACAGGAATAGTCACAAAATAGAATTCTAGTGGTTGCAGGAATAGTTAATGCCATATTTCTATCTTAGTACTAAACAACAAGTAATACTAAACTAATGCTAAACTAAGAAGACATATTACTCACCAAGTGGGCCCCCTTGGATAAGTATCGTCTAAACTAACAAGAACTCAGATGCTCAAACTCATAACTTTATTTCATTCACTATAAATCATGCATACAAAGAGTAATATATCTGTATTACTGAAACTAGAGAATGAGAGTACAATATCAAATTATGCAACCTCTTGAGGAAGGAGCATCAAATCATTATTTATACTATAGTTAAACAAGGCAGTCAACTCCATGACCGAGAGGATGCCATTTAGGGAAAACGGGGGAAAATGGAGAGATGGTTGTTACGCATGCATGAAATTTGGTCAAACATGCAAGTCAAGGGCAGATCCAGCACAACAGTAATTCCCATGCATGATAGATCATTAAGGACCACTACAAGGTGGTTACGTTCAGTTGCATGAAGAATCTTTGCTGCCAGCTACCTTTGACTTGGAGCAATTCCTCAGCTGGACGTTATAGTGCATGCCTAGTTGGCAGTGCCTTCCTCAACTTGGCGTATTAAATCTGCATGTCAAGGTCAATACACATAATAACCGCACATCTATAACCACTCTAAGAAACATTCATTAATCACATGAAAAATCAATATAGATAACCCACATATTATGTCGAATATCATTAAAGCTTGCAGAGATAGGGGTAAGTGCACGAAGATGGTTTCCAAAAAGGGGGCTTAAGTGGCCACTTTTTTTCTAAAATCAAGAAATACTGACCTTGGATGTGAAATTGAGGATAGTTACACTCAAAATTTTGAGATGGAAAAAAAACAAGGATCAAAGTGCTCTGAGTCTACTTTCTAAACTACTAATTTATTTTGAAAATGGTTGAGATTAAGGGGTTCAAAAGAGGGATGTACAAAAATTGGTGTTGTTTTCATCAAAAAAACATAACATAGCAACTCTTGTATGACTCTAGCACAGTGAACTTTTTTGTAGTACTTTTAAAATCGCTACAGTCATAAGTTAGCTAATAGTATTTAGTTGATGCATGATTTTTCTAATAATTTTTTAATGAGTATTTTATTTTTTACTAATTTTCTAAGTGGTTACTTCCTGAAAAAGCAGAATTTTGGCCGTGCTCCCCCTACAAATTTTGGAAAGTAATTGATTTAAAAAAAAAAAAAGTTAGAATGGATTCTAGTTTCTAAAAATGTAATTTATTTAAAATTTGATGAACGGTTAATTTATAATGAAAAAAACACCAAACACTGCTTTTTTGAAAAAAATAGATATGCAAACAAAATAAATTATGGATGAAAGGCTTAACATTTTCAAAAAGTGAAAAAAATTACATTGTTGGATAGCTAAGAGAGAACCTAACATTACCTATGTGTTCGATTTTGTTGATATTGAGCCAGATGCAATCCTGACAGTGAGCACGAACCCGATTATGTGAAAAATTATAGAATTTGCAAAAACACATCTCTGGTCATTGGGAATGCCCTCCAAGCCTTTAGGTTGGTATTCCAAGGAAAATACCAATGCTAAGGCTTGGGGATTCCCAAAGAAAAATATAACGTGAGCGTGTTATAATGTGCTCGCATTATGTCTTAGTTTTGACTTATTTTTTGCTTATCTGGATACATGTCAAGCAAGACATAATGCGAGCATGTTATAACACACTTGGGTTATGTCTTCCTTTATGTTAAATTCTACTCTATTGAATATTTGTTCATATATTTGTATGCTTGTATGTACATGTATGTCGGTGTGTTGTGTATGTATGTATGCCTATATGTATCAGTGCATGTATATTGTATGTACATATGTATTATGCTTGTATTTATTTATGTATGTTTTTAGAGGGAGGGAGAATTTTAAGAGAGAGAGAGAGAGAGTTGTTTAGGTATGGTGGGATGGGGAGAGGGAGAGAGAGAGTCTAGAGAGATGGAGAGGGGGTGGAAGTGAGAGTTTAAGAGAGGGAGTGGGAGAGAAGGGGTTGGAGTGAGGGGGACTTAGCTAGGTAGGGTGAGAGGGAGAGACTTGAGAGGTGGGTAGGGAGAGGGAGTGGAAGAGAGAGGGAGTATGAGTAAGATACTTGAGAGAGGGAGAGGGTGTGGGAGGGAGAGAAAGAGGGGGGTGGAGTGAGAGGGACTTATCTAGGTAGGGTGGGAGAGATAGATAGAGAGAGGGGGGAGAGAGAGAGTTACCTAGGTAGGTTGCTAGAGGGAGTGACATGAGAGAGAGAGGGGGTGGGAGGGAGAGACCTAAGAGAGAGGGAGAGGGGGTGGAAGTGAGATTTTAAGAGAGAGGGAGTAGGAGAGAAGGGGTTGGAGTGAGAGGGACTTAGCTAGGTAGGGAGGGAGAGATAGAGGTATGGAGAGAGAGAAAGGGGGTGGGAGAGAGAGAATTGAGAGAGTATGGGAGAGGGTGGGAGTGAGTGGGAGAGAGTGGGAGAGAGGTTGGGAGAGAGTGGGAGAGAGTGGAAGAGAGTGTGGGAGAGTGATAGAGTGAGATAGGGTAGGAGAGGTGGGGAGGTGGGAGGGTGGTAGAGAGTGGGAAGAGTGGGAGAGGGTGGTAGAGAGTGGGAGAGAGTGGGAGGAGTGTGGGAGGTTGGCAAATGGGTGATGGTGGGAGGGAAGGTGGGAGAGAGTGGAAGAGAGAGGAGGGAGGGAGGGAGGGAGGGGAGGAGGAGGGTGGAAGAGAATAGGATCATTTTGAATTATGGGGGATGAAGATAAATGCATGACATGACAAGATTGGTCAATTTTATTTGATGGCTTAGATTTGGGCTTCTCATTTAACCTTTGCAAAAATTCAAAAACATTGAATTTGGATGATGTTGCTTTTGGAGGAGAAGAGGTTACATTTATATTTCCGTCAAAGGACTTCATAGTTGTGCCCCCTTGTATTTCCTTGATTTGCCTTTGGAGTACTCTTATTTGTTTGGAAAGACTACTAAGATCATTTAATTGTGAATAGAATTTAGAAGAATTTTAGAAGAAAAGAATATTTAATCTTTATTTGAATAAAATATTCAAGCCAAGATTATATGATAATTTATATAAATAAATGATAATGTTTATTTAATTAATTAAGAAATGGATAAGAAAAGTGATTAAATAAACTTATTTATTTAATCGAAATGAAAGAATAAACAATATAAATAAATTATTTAGACTTATTTATACGTAGATTGAATTCAGAGATTTGATTACATATTAAAAATATTTAATTAATTACCGGACTATTGTGATGTGACCATTTTTAGATGTATACAACTCTAATCAGGGAAAAATCATGGTGAGTATCAAATCTATATATGAAATTTGATTACAATAGGCTCACTATCAAAAGGGATCACTACCCAAACACCTCACTATTGAGAAGAAAAGAAAGAAAGGCTCACTGATAAGCGAATACAAAAGATTGTAAATACCTGTCCTTTACTTTTTCTATTAGGGTTTGCATGCACACCAAATCACAAATGACCTTTGATCAATCTCCAATTTTTTATTTGCTACTCCAGTCCTTCTCAAATGTTTTGTAAATGAATTTTCCTAAGTGATCACTTTATGACACTTCAAACTTGACCTAATCTTGTATTATATGCTTCAAACAATAAAGCTAGAAACCCTTTATTTGTATGCATAGTCAACTTCATATACTCTACAAACTTTTGAATCATCATATTTTCTTCTACAATATTCACCAATACATCAAACATGTCAATCTACATCACATATCTTTATGTTGAGGCATCAACACCTTTTTTTGGTAAGGGGAAAAAGATTTCCATTAAAGCTCCCCTTGATCCAAAGCTCTCAACTTATTTACTAGAGGAAACATCTACATCAGATGGTGCTACAAGTTCATCCTTAACTTTTTTCTCTTCCTTCTTTCTACAAATCTTATCCATATCCTTATTTTTTTATATGGGATTAATCTTTTGGGCTATTTCATTCCTCTTTACTGGATTATCCTTCCTCATATTTATTCTTCTACAAAACTTAATAATGTGTCCAAGCCTATTGTAATTGTAACATATGGCACTCTTTTGACCAATATTCCTTTCATTCATTTTATATTTGCATCAGTTAGCTTTATGCCCAAATCCATAGCATGTATAACATTAGCCTTTAAATTATTGAATCATTCTACCAATTTTCTAACCATTCATCATTTGACTTCTACACTCATTAGCTCTATGACCAAGTTTCTTGCATGTAAAGCATTGGCCAACAAAGGATGGAACAACCTAATTCATTTTAATTCTACATTCCATTTTCTTATGTCCAAGTTTATTGCAAGAATAATAGAAATGATTAATATATGGGTACCTTTGTGCATTTGGTTATCTGACTAGCAATTTTCTAGCTTCATTCTTTTGATTTTAGATTTTCTTTCCATTGTTCTTCTTATATTCATTCTTCTTTTGTTCATTGATCTTCTTTTCTAAATTTGAGCTTTCACCCTTTTCAAATCCTAAAACTTCTTTGTCCTTAGAGCCTTTCTCAATTGTAATCTTTTCATCAAGCTTAATAAAACTCATCTTGAATTCTTCTTCATGACTCTTTGATTTCTCTAGACATGGTATTTGATTTACCACTTCTTTTTCAAGCCTTGTACATTCCTCAAATCTCATTTCACCATTGCATTCAATCATTGCTCAAGTCTTTTCTTTTATTCAACTTATAGTTTCAGATTGGTGATAGTTTCATTTTCCAAACTTCAATTGTTCATTAACTTCGTTATTCCTTTCTTTGAATGTCTTGATTTTCTCTCTCAATTTTTTGATGCATTCATTTACTTCTTTGACATTTTCTTTCATATATTTTTTTACCTTAAGTCCTCTCAAGATCTTCAAGAATAGCTTTAAGTTCTCCATCTTCATCAAGTATGCAATCTTCTTCTATGAATCCTAAAACAATATTCTCTTCTAGTGGAGTGGGTAGTCTTCTAATAGCCATGTGTTCAACCTCCAAGAAATTAATCTTCTTCTAAAGTACCAATCTTTGGTACCAATTGTTGAACACTTCGAATGTTGAGAGAGGGATAAATCAATATTCTTTTAAACCATTCAAACATTTAAACATCTAATTGCCAAATCATTTTCAACCACAATGATGAAAGAAAGAATGAAACATCAATAACATCACATAACACATGAACACTGATATTTTTACATGGAAAACCAAAACTAGGAAAAACCATGGTGAGGATTAGCTCACAATAAATTATAACCAATTATAATATATTTATAGAAGTGCTTAGTATAGGTGGACTCATTGTCCAAGTGGACTCACTACCCACTGAGAGAATAAGATAGAAGAGAGTTTGTGTCTCATAGCCTAGATTGAAGTGATACAATTGATCCTAATATATGCATGAGATATAGTTCCAGTGAAGCTCAGTAAATTGATTTCACACTTCATCTAATTTTGATCTAACACTTTTCTTTCCTCTGCCTTCACATCACTCTGGTATTCTAGTCAACATGGACAAGTTAAATTCATAATGGGTCTTCTCAATTTGTACCATTTGTATCACTTACAAGTCTTACATTCAACAAATCACTAAAAATGATCTATCATATCTATCTGCTTCAAGTATAATGTCAATTAGGTTGACTTAATTATATTTAACATACAAAATATAGAAGATATAATTTTTCAACTCGAATCCTTCCATACACCCCTCACACGAAGATTTAAATCCTTAAAACAATTTAAAATAGGTTAGCATGAATCAAAAATAGCTTCCACATAACTTCATAATTGTAACACTTGATAGATGATGTTCTTAAAACCACATAATTTTCCAAACTTATTACATTCCAAGTATATTAAAAGCAAAGGATGCATAGACCAAGATATTTCCATAAATGCTTAAAAGGAAAATTCAGTAATAAATTTCATTCCATGTATGCAAAAGAAGTAAATTTCATTAACAACAAGGATCATTGCAATGATACATATGTAAATGCCATTTGCATATCAATGAGTTTCCATAAATTCATTCAAGTTTCAATTACATCATTATCATTCAATTAATACATCTATTTCAATGTTACAATACTGAATTTCAAAAAGAGTTACATTTACAAGTGGGATTTACAACCCATCCACATTAATACATTAATACATTTATAGCACATAAATATTTGAACCTCAACTACTGTGACACCACTAGTCTTCTTGCAAGCTAGGGCCAAGAGTGTGATTAAGTAACTTTTTCCACCCAACCACAAAGTACAAGGCTTCCTTGGGTTTCTCCCTAACTTGAAGAAATCCCCAGCCCTACATGAGCAGCCTAGCTACCTAAAACAACAATGCACGAGGGACATCTCAATGCAAGCCTGATACCTATATGCATTCCTAACATGAGAATCACATATTTCTTGCAAAGAGGAGGTGGCAGAGACCTATATTCATTTAGTTCTAGGCTTTTGATTCCATCTATTTCAATGTTGTATGTGCTTGGCCAAGCATAAATAAAACAAATGATGGTTTTATAAAAGGTAAAACTACCATCTCTGTGGATCCACCTTCGGAATCCTATCCTAGAAGTTTCCAAAATATAGTAAATAATGTATTTTCCATCTAAGTTCACATTCAGTTTTACACATTTCTAATTCCCAAGAAATATCATCATGTTCCAATGTTCACACAAAGATTATCAAAATAGCTTTTCATTCATACACTCAATATGGGAGTTTTTTCTATATGTATTTCTACTAAAACAATCCAAGTTTTGTTTTCTAAAATAACTTGATCAAAGTAAATAGAATTAATAGATTTAGACAAAGAAAACTACTCTGTTCAAAAAATTCACTAGTTTTAAATGTGTTTTCAATAGTCTACATTTGCTATAAAGTTTCATCTTTAGCTTTTAACATAGTCTTATGTGTGTTTCATTAAGTTTTGATATGATATATGGTGATTCACACAATGCATCAATATTCAAAAATATAAACAGTTTTAGAAAAGATGAACAATGTAGATAACTAGATTTGTATACAAATACAAGTTTGCTACTATACACAGTGTTATCTATGTGAATTTATTCTACATCTTCTAAGTTTTAACTTTTAGATAAACAAAATTCACTATACAAATTTATATATATACTTGTTTATAATATTTACATATATATAAAGACATGGTAGACTTATAACTGAATATACATATTGAGCTTGAATACAATGTTGTGTTTTCTATTTTAAAAAAAAAAATGACAAGTAAAGTTTATTGCAGAAAACAATGAAATTTATGTCATCATATATATATGTATATATATAGATACATATAAAATTATATATCTATCTATGTGTATATATGTGTGTGTGTGTGTGTGTGTATCCATATAACAAAAGGAATTTAAATAGATTTTCAAAATGCATATACCATACTACTGTGAATATTTTTTGTGTAATTTCATTGATAGAGGTAATATTTTCTGTGGAAAAAAAAAGTTTTCAAATGTTAGAGTTTGTATGTATGCGTATATGTTTATGTACACACACACACATATATAGCTCGGTGTGTGTGTGTGTGTGTGTGTATTGATATATATTTTATACAAAGTTTTACATTCTACAAACTTTTCAACGCATGCATTTCATAAATTGATGTTTGTATGTGTGTGTGTGTGTATATATGTAAATGTAGCATGTAACATATATATATAGTATATGTATATGTATATATATATAGGTATCATACTGTGCAATGTTTATCCCATTCAAAATTCTTATGGTGAAACACAGTTTTACAAATATTTTCATATAGTTTTAAAAACATACAATACATACTAAGGGCTTATACCCCCCCCATATGGGGAGGCACTTCCTGTGGAAGGCAGCACTACCTCCATAGGTCGTGGCCTGTGGAGGGAGCATTGTCTCCCACAACACAACCCTTCCCTTATGGGGAGGGCAAGGCTGTGAAGAAATCCCAACTGCCCTTCTACATACTACAAATTTCTTTAAACAAAATCTTCAAATTCAATATTTTCTGAAAACTATTCCCTTCAAGAATACATTGAATATAATGCAAAAATAATTCAAGTTTGTAAACAAATGTGTATATATTGATAATATATATATACACACACACAGAAATTATGTGTGCATATATATATATATAAGTATATATATATATATATAGAACTAATGTGAAATGAATGAGCAATTTGGAATGAAATTATCAACCATAGTTTGCAGAGGAGAAAAGCCCCAATCTAGAAGTGGGGAAAGTATGCAATTTCTTTTAAAGAACACAAAAGAATAGAAGATTTTCTCAATCTTTCACAGTCTTGCATATAATTCAAACACTTGGCATTCAAATTCTTCAGTAATATTTTCATATTTCAAACAAGATTTGTGGAAAAAGAATGGAAAACCTGGATATTTCACTTCCAGCTAGAGATGCTTTTCAAACAATTTTTTCTCTTTGCTTCTTTTCAATCTAGTTTTACTAAGAGTCTTCTTCTTCTTTCCTCCTTTCTAGATGCTTTACCAATTCTTAATTTTCCTCCTATCTTCCAAATAATAATTCTCAAACTCACTAAGCTAAAGGATTCAACATTTTCTTGGCAGCAATTAGAGCAAAATTACAAAGCTCATTTTCAAGAATGTTCTCAAGAACCGTTGCCTTCTTGGGAACTCTTTTCCCTTTTTAATAATTTTTTACTTTTCCATTTTCCTACCCTAATCTTGAAAAATGGATTTTAAAATAAAATATCAATATAAATATAACTTTGTGTTTTACATTCCATATTCATAAATAAGAAATATGTAAAAATAATCTAGAATTTACTATTGCACAAAGGAGAACTTTTTCAAAAATACTCACCCAAGATTAAGTTCAAAATAATTATTTATCTAACATTTAAATAATTGTCAATTGATTATTATTTAATTTTATTATCACAAAATACAAGTTAAAGAAAGTAGGATTCTCACTTAAATTTATATCATGATAATCATTTAAAAACCAAGTTAAAATATAATTAAAATTAATTCCTTTCCTTTATCATGCTCCCAATTCATCATTTATTTAATTTACTAATTGTTATTTAATTTGCAAATAATTAAAAAAAAATACACTAAAATTAGACATTTCTAAATGCAATCTATATGAAACTAAGTGCTTGTGTGTGTGATCGAGAGGACATCCTACTTTGTTCTATCAAGAAGCTAACCTCCTCTCCTTAATCACACCCTTGGTCTTCGACCTCCTATAACTCAAGTGCACTCAAGCACACAACAATAACAACTAAATTAGTATCACATAAAGATATAAATCAAGCAATATAATATATGAATTCAAATATTTCTACTCTATTTTGTTTCATCTTCAAAGTAAAACACATTCGATACTATTCATATTTTCATAACTTAAGTAAACACTTTTCATATATAATCACTACAAAACACCATAATATTAATTATTACTCTACCACACACATCAAGTCATATAACAAATCCTCACAAAACCAAAAGCAACCTGTATCAAGGTTGAGACATGAGAACAATACTTATTTAGGCTTCACATATATTCACATCTATTAGGTCAGTGCCACAAAAGATGTAATGTGAAAATTCTTTAATTGTGTATCCACATTAGAACACATGGACCTGAAAATTCAATGCCAGCGGGAATTCACACACTATTTCCATCTTGCAACACCTCCTTAAATCCACAAAGTCAAAAACCTATCTGTGGAGAAGTGTGGACTCTCCTAATCATATGCACTAGATATAGGAAATGACTATAATTTACTAGGTTGAACTTTTGTTCCTTATATCTCTCAAACCAAGAGCTAAAACATGTTGAAATTATGGAATTAGATACTTCTAACACCCAAAATTTTTTTTTTAGAAGTACAAAGCGAAAACTTCATTCATAGACCAGTGTAGACTGAAAGACTAGAGGTATATTGCATAGTATTAATAGTGTTGACACATATTTAATTTCCATCACAACCAACTTTACAAAATCAAACCATCTTACAAAAATGTCTCCCTTAAACACTCGAAAACCTTTTAGAACCAACAAAATTTTTCTGCAATGACCTACACATTGATCTCCACATTAAGATGAAATATTGATATCACCATGATCTCCACATCAAGATCTACAATGTTGACATTAATGATAACACTATAGCACATAGTAATATATATCTTGCTCTTATCCCTAATGCTCATGTTTCCATCAATAGCATCAATGAAAAACTTCTCATTCTTCCAACAACAACTCCATTCTATTGTGGAGTCCTAGGATTTGATCAATATATTTTTAACCTATGATTTTCACAAAAGTTGCTACACTCATTGGAGGTGAACTCATCACCTCTGTCAAAACTTAAAAAAAATATTTTAAAATCTATTTCATTCTCAACCATAGATTTAAATGCTTTAAACTTATCTAGAGCCTCTTCTTTGAGAAAGGTCACACAAGTGATTCTAGAGTAATCATCAATTAACAACATAACATACAATTCACCTTGGGGGATTTTTGTTCTAGTAGGTCCACATAGGTTTGTAAACACCAAATCAAATGGTCCTATGATGGAGAATTCCTTAGTTTTTAACCTCTTCCTCGGTTGCTTTCCAACTTGACATTATTTGTAAATTGCATTGATAGGCTTATTAATTCTTGGTAGATTTCTTACAACATGAGCAGAGCTAATCTTCATTAGGCTATCAAAATTTATGTGACCCATTCTTCTATGCCATAGAAAACTTTCATCAATAAAGAATAATACAGTAAAACAAAAACCTTTCAGAAAAATTGAGAAGTCCAATGACATAATCCAAATTTCATAAGCCACTATTCTACCATGTACATGCATAAAACATGAAAATAAACTACTTAAACTATTTAGATTCAACTTGTAAGACACATTGTTTCATTCAAAATGATAATATAAAGAAAGAAAGCTTGAAAAAATCCATGCATGCATAGTCTCAACAATTTCTCCTCAATAATTCATGCTTCAAATATCAAATGAACTTTAAAACAAAGGTTAGATGCCAATCTAACAATAGCTTAAACCTTTAAAGATATAGCATGCTAGAGACAAGTAGTTGTGTAATTATGCTCCTAAAAATAATTTTGTATCCTAAGAAAACTTAAGAAACTTTTTCCTTAGCCAAGGAAACTAAAACTTGGAATCCAACCCCTCTCTGTATTGTCACCTTCCTTATATAGCTACAGAAAAGAGAACACACCACCTCAACACAAAAGTCAATATTGCCAGGTGTTGACAGTTAATGGCCTATGATTCGATTGTATATCGTTGGTTAGGTCACAATGATCTTTGCTTATCAATTCTCAACTACCACATTGATATTTTTTTGATATTTAGCAAAGATAGAGGCCCGTAAGCAATCAAATCCTAAAAAAAATAGCCTAGAAAAAGGGTCCAACTAACCAATCACATCACCTAGAGGCACTGACTCAAAGCTCCCATCTTGAAAACCAAGAAAATAAAAAAGGCCAGCCAACTCTGAAAAAATCCTCAAAAGATATCACTTAGTAGGAAACTCAATTTGCCCACAATGAAGAGGTGATGTGTCAACAAGACATAAATTTTGAGCTCATGAATATAGCTCCCAAGAAAATGCCTAACAAGCCAACATGTGTCCTGAACTCTCCCAAAGGGAAGATGAAAGATGAAAGCTACATAGCCATCATGTGGTGCATTGCACACCTTTTCAATAACTCTACTTGAGCATGGGCACACCTGAAACTAAAAACAATTTTACAAGCAGAAAATGAAAAAAACTATGGAAAAAACACTTCACAATTCTGGAAACTCATAGGGGTCTTCGTTTGTAGAGGCACAAACCTAGGCCTTTGGTTGTTCTTGGTGTTTGATGAAAGCGACACGTTGAGCCTCCTAGTTTGCATTAGTTGCTAGGATGAGGGTTTGGATCTTCCTGTATGCTTGGTCCAAATTGAAAATCTCCTTAAAAGAGATGAACACCCATCTAGAAGAAACCACACCCAAGTGATAATAGAGTCGAGAAAGAGGATAGATCTTTCACTCAACATGATTAGCCATGGGTTTGGCACTCAAACTTGCAAGTTCTATAGAGGTATGGATCTTGTGTCAGATTGCATCATTGACTTGCTCCATTTTCAGTGCATCTTGATCTAGTGAAGAAGAGGAGGCAACCCAAAACTAACCAAGACACCTAAGTCCTTCTTGATATTGATGACTCGCCTATTCAAAACTATCTAACAATATTTACATTTTTTTGCAACCCTGTTGTTAGTGCCATTTCTAGTTTTCTCATTTCCTAGTTGTGTACTCTGGTTTTTCATGGAAAAACTTTAGCCATGGGGTGTCTTTCATTTTAGCATGTGGGTTAAATGGGCTCCCATAAGGGTTGAGCCCAGCATGTTAGTTTTCATCTCTCTGGTGGGGCGGCTTGTGTTAGGGTTTTTCCTGGTTTTTCTCTTCCCCATTTTTGGGTTTTTAGTTCGGTTCCCATTTCTCTTTTGCTTGACTTGGCTCTTCTTTTGTTTAATCGAGGGTGGAATGGATGCTTGAATGGAACTAGAACTTCTCCAATTCTAAGGTTCTAGTTCCTGTTCATGCATCTGTCTCGGTCCCGATTTCACATGTTTGGAGTTCCTTTTCCTTTCTGCCCTATGTCGATCGATGGTTGTTTTCCTCTCCACATTCTTCCCTTTGTTTCGTTTGCCTTGTTTCCTTTGGCGAAGGCAGATCTGGGTTTGGTTTTGGTCTTGGGTGGTCAATTTGGTTTTTGTTTCTTCCCCCCACTCTGGCTCTGACTCTGCCCCTGTTTCTTTCCTAGTTCCGGCTCTGGCCTTGTTTGGTTCCCATTCCATTTTCCTTTTTGATTCATTGACCTATCCACCTAGTTTATTCTAACTTAAGTGGTTCCCCTGAGCCCATTTTCCATTCGTTACTGGCCCCTAACTACCATTTTTACCAGCCCCGCGTTGTTTTTGCTGAGACCTTTGGCACTCAGGATGACCTCTTGGTGGTCCTCGTGTTGTCTCCCTGAGGTCTCTTTTTAGTTGGCCTGTGTTAGTTGAGGTCGAGGAGATGTTTCCTTGACTTCTTTGTGTCTCACTAATGGACTTTTCCCTTCGGTATGTTGGCGTTCACTCGGGGTGACATCTTAGTGAGTTCTATATTGTCTCCCCGACTTGTGTGCTCTGGGATCCCATCAGTGTAAGTTTTGATCTATAGTGGGAGGTCTCAATGAATACAATTTGTTACACCGACCAAAAACATAAAGGATAATCTCTTCGGTAGGAGTTTGGGCTCTCCATGTATCATCTCGGTGATGTCATGTTGTTACACCAACTGATGGTGAAGGATTTATTGTTTTGGTGAGACTCTTATTTTGGTATGTGGTCATGGTGATGGGGTTGATTCTTGCCGACAGTGGTTTCATATGTGGCTTTCAGTGTGAGTCATATTTTCTCTTAGCGAATAGGTGTATAAAGGTTTTCGGCGATGCAGTGTGATATCTACAAAGGGTCTCCCTAAGACAAATAAGCTACAGCGACAAAGTGAATACAAGGGTGCATTGGTAAGAAATGTCATATGTCACAGCGACTTATAGAAGAAACATTTCGATGAGGAATTTTGATTCTCAAGATGTTTCCCTGACCTCTTTTTGTCATGCCGACTGTGGAGGCCTTTTTCAACGATATCACAAAGATTTTAAAAGACAGCTACCTGATCACTGTCAATCGACGACCTAGATTCAATTTCACGTGTTTCAGGGTTTCTATTATGTTCATTCATGAAGACTTGGAGCATTCATGGTGGTAGATGAGAGGGTCACTAGATCCACTGAACTAGCATTCATGGTGACAACTCTAGGACAAGGACAGCAAGGCTCGAGTATGGGTGCCTGGATTCTGTGGCAGATTTGACATCAATTGCCTGGCTTCATTCATGTGGGAATGTCTTTCCTATAGCAAACTGACTAGTTACATTTATGTGACCGGTGGGGTAGTTGGAATTTTTGACTTGGCCTGCGAGCTATTCTAGGGTTTGTCCTAGTCAGCTGATGATATGTAATCTCATCTGGCCAGTTGCTTGTTGCTTCTCCTGTTCCTATAAAGGAGAATTTCATGGCCAAATGTAAGGGTTCAAAACTTGGGTGTTTTGTTCCATATTTTTCTGAGTCAGTCTTGGGGTAGGCTAGTGTTTAGTCTTGAGTCAATGTGGAGTCTGTAAGCTGTAATTTCAAATTTGTCTGTAAATACAATCAGTTTGAGCAATGAAAACATGAAGACGCTTGTCTTTTGTGCATGTTATCAGACTGTCTCCTTATTTGTGTGCTTTTAATCATTTGAATGAATGCATAAGGTGTCTTTGTTCATCTTCTCATACATCATGAGATTGTGTTGTTTGTTGATAGGTCCGCTTCAAGGAAGTAGTTAAATCCTTTGAACAGATAGCAGTGATTATTTGTTTGCAGGTAGGATTTGGTAAGAAGAGTCTAGTTGCTACAGGAGCTAGATTGTTAGTGTAAGGCACTGATAGTTGATGTAAGGCATCAACAAAACAAGATCCACTGATTGAGGTCTATTTGCAGATGATTTCCCTTTGTTTTGTTTGACTCTGTGGCCCAAAACTAGGCACTAGTCTGTCCTGCATCCTATTCCCCTCAGAAACAATTTATAAATCATTGAATATCTTTATTTAGTTTGTGTCCTACCTCCTGATTGCTGCAGGTATTGTGTTACTGAGAATCTAGCTCTATTTGAGGTCCTCAATGCTTGGCATCAAGAGTTATCCGCTATAAAAAACAATGTCTTTTCACATTCAAGGCATTGTGTGGGTATACCCATTCTAGTTTTGTAGAGCCTAAAGTGTAGAAGATATTTTGATCTTGTTAGTTGGTCCAGGTCCTCTGAGCTCCCCTTGACTGGAGATGGCTACTCCATAGGTAGAATTAGAGACCAACCTTGTTGCTCCATTAAAAATACCCACCAACAAGATGGCGACTTTGCTGGGGAGATATAAAAAGAAGAGAAAAAAAGAGTAGAAGTTGAGGCCATCATAGCTTTTATGGTGTGCCTCCCCCTCTTGTCAAATATCTTGAGGAATCTAGAAATGGGTCATTTCAGTGTGCAATAGAGTCATATCTTTGTATGCCATGTTGGTGCTGTTCAAAGTTTGAAGAATCTCAAGCTTGGAGAAAGTTTTGTTGCAGTCAGCTTGAAATATTAATGGTGCTCTACTGGTGGAATGAGCTCAGAGAAGGACTTATATGTGAGTGGACTTCATATCATTTGAAGTTTTGTCCTCTGCAAAGAGGTGGCGACTCTATGAAGGTAAACCCATTGAAGATTTGAAGAATGTTCTAGAGCTACAACGTTTCCAAGTATTCTTCATGTTTTTGAACATTTGAGAAAATAATA
Organism: Sequoia sempervirens; assembly: GCA_007258455.2. Taxonomy (NCBI): domain Eukaryota; kingdom Viridiplantae; phylum Streptophyta; class Pinopsida; order Cupressales; family Cupressaceae; genus Sequoia; species Sequoia sempervirens. The sequence goes on from VDFB02271358.1 coordinate 210,209,225, forward strand.
ATGTATTTCCCTATTTAGTGATTCAACATTACTAGAGGGAAAGGTAGTAAATTGTGTTAGCACATTTCCATTTGTTGGATCTATGAATATAGTGGTAGTTCCATTGTGAGATTGTGTCTAGTGCTCAAGTCTCAATTTTTGTGGATGATGAGAATGTATTTATACACCCTGAGGGTGGTCATCCACATGTTTTGTCATATGCTAGTTATTGTTGTAATTGTGCACAGTCACTGAGCCTTGATTTGTAATATCTATGGAGCACCAAGCCATAAAAAAGATTGTCAAAAGGTTTCCTAAGTCTGATAAAGACTCAAGGATGCATAAGACCAAGATAAGGCATGAATGGAAGGTTGTATTTGAAAGAGGTCTTAGATAAATGGATGAGAGACATCTAATTTTTCAATGGCTTAGAGACAGTCAAATTGTGTCTACTTGTCAGGTTGTCACACTAGTTGTTAATTCTTTTGACCCATTGTATGCTTAGTTAGATTTTTCATGGGTTGATTACAAAGTTGAATGTATGTCAGCTCATGTATATAAGGAAATGCCTAGATTTCATGGATATAATGTTTGTGGAGGAGGTGCACATGTCGAGAGTTTCTCCAGTTTCATGGAGAAACATTCTTTTAGATATCAGGATGCATGGATGAGATTTTTTGTTAGATCCCTAGAAGCTAGAGCTCAGGACTGGTATTTGAGTTTCCCTAATACATATTTTCCTTGCTGGGATGAATTAGTGGCTACTTATAGAGAACAATTTGCAAGAGATCCTTTAGACCTAGTCAAA
>VDFB02271358.1:210210111-210386452 GCA_007258455.2 Sequoia sempervirens
CTCTCCCATACTCTCTCAATTCTCTCTCTCCCACCCCCTTTCTCTCTCTCCATACCTCTATCTCTCCCAGCCTACCTAGCTAAGTCCCTCTCACTCCAACCCCTTCTCTCCCACTCCCTCTCTCTTAAAATCTCACTTCCACCCCCTCTCCCTCTCTCTTAGGTCTCTCCCTCCCACCCCCTCTCTCTCTCTCATGTCACTCCCTCTAGCAACCTTCCTAGGTAACTCTTTCTCTCCCCCCTCTCTCTATCTATCTCTCCCACCCTACCTAGATAAGTCCCTCTCACTCCACGCCCCTCTTTCTCTCCCTCCCACACCCTCTCCCTCTCTCAAGTATCTTACTCATACTCCCTCTCTCTTCCACTCCCTCTCCCTACCCACCTCTCAAGTCTCTCCCTCTCACCCTACCTAGCTAAGTCCCCCTCACTCCAACCCCTTCTCTCCCACTCCCTCTCTTAAACTCTCACTTCCACCCCCTCTCCATCTCTCTAGACTCTCTCTCTCCCTCTCCCCATCCCACCATACCTAAACAACTCTCTCTCTCTCTCTTAAAGTTCTCCCTCCCTCTAAAAACATACATAAATAAATACAAGCATAATACATATGTACATACAATATACATGTACTGATACATATATGCATACATACATACACAACACACCGGCATACATGTACATACAAGCATACAAATATATGAAGAAATATTCAATAGAGTAGAATTTAACATAAAGGAAGACATAACCCAAGCGTGTTATAACGCGCTCGATTTATGTCTTGCTTGACATGTATCCTAGATAAGCAAAAAATAAGTCAAAACTAAGACATAATGTAAGCGCGTTATAACACACTCACGTTATATTTTTCTTTGGGAATCCCTGAGCCTTAGCATTGGTATTTTCCTTGGAATACCAACCCAAAGGCTTGGAGGGTGTTCCCAATTACCAGAGATGTGTTTTTGCAAATTCTATAATTTTTCACATAATCAGGTTCGTGCTCACCGTCAGGATTGCATCTAGCTCAATATCAACAAAATCGAACACATAGGTAATGTTAGGTTCTCTCTTAGCTATCCAACAATGTAATTTTTTTCACTTTTTGAAAATGTTAAGCCTTTCATCCATAATTTATTTTGTTTGCATATCTATTTTTTTCAAAAAATTAGTGTTTGGTGTTTTTTTCATTATAAATTAACCGTTCATTGAAATTTAAAATAAATTACATTTTTAGAAACTAGAATCCATTCTAATTTTATTTTTTTTAAAAATCAATTACTTTCCAAAATTTGTAGCAGGAGCACGGCCAAAATTCTGCTTTTTCAGGAAGTAACCACTTAGAAAATTAGTAAAAAATAAAATACTCATTAAAAAATTATTAGAAAAATCATGCATCAACTAAATACTATTAGCTAACTTATGACTATAGTGATTTTAAAAATACTACAAAAAAGTTCACTGTGCTAGAGTCATACAAGAGTTGCTATGTTATGTTTTTTTTTTAAAAACAACACCAATTTTTGTACGCCCCTCTTTTGAACCCCTTAATCTCAACCATTTTCAAAATAAATTAGTAGTTTAGAAAGTAGACTCAGAGCACTTTGATCCTTGTTTCTTTTCCATCTCAAAATTTTGAGTGTAACTATCCTCAATTTCACATCCAAGGTTAGTATTTCCTGATTTTAGAAAAAAAAGTGGCCACTTAAGCCCCATTTTTGGGAACCATCTTGGTGCACTTACCCCTATCTCTACAAGCTTTAATGATATTCAACATAATATGTGGGTTATCTATATTGATTTTGCATGTGATTAATGAATGTTTCTTAGAGTGGTTATAGATGTGCGGTTATTATGCGTACTAACCTTGACATGCAGATTTAATACGCCAAGTTGAGGAAGGCACCGCCAACTGGGCATGCACTATAATGTCCAGTTGAGGAATTGTTCCAAGTCAAAGGCAGCTGACAGCAAAGATTCTTCATGCAACTGAACGTAACCATCTTGTAGTGGTCCTTAATGATCGATCATGCATGGGAATTATTGTTGTGCTGGATCTATGCTTGACTTGCATGTTTGACCAAATTTCATGCATGCGTAACAACCATCTCTCCATTTTCCCCCATTTTCCCTAAATGGCATCCTCCCGGTCATGGAGTTGACTGCCTTGTTTAACTGTAGTATAAATAATGATTTGATGCTCCTTCCTCAAGAGGTTGCATAATTTGATATTATACTCTCATTCTCTAGTTTTAGTAATACAGATATATTACTCTTTGTATGCATGATTTATAGTGAATGAAATAAAGTTATGAGTTTGAGCATCTGAGTTCTTGTTAGTTTAGATGATAATTATCCAAGGGGTCCCACTTCGTGAGTAATATGTCTTCTTAGTTTACCATTAGTTTAGTATTACTTGTTGTTTAGTACTAAGTTAGAAATATGGCATTGACTGTTCCTGCAACCACTATAATTCTATTTTGTGACTATTCCTGTAGCCAAAGTAGACAGAGTAGTCTCCTGTTTGTCGCTCATATTTTCATTCTTGCTCTATATTTCAGCTTAGCATAGTTTTTGGTTGATATTCAACATTTTCTTTATTTCATTTTAAGCAATTTACTTTCAGTATTGTGTTTCTTAGTTGTAGAATGCAATGAATACATGAGCCCCTAGTGCACATACTATGCTGACTCATTTCAAGTTCATGTACCTAGGTTGACAAGTTAAATGCACCTTCATGATGATTTAATAGCTATCCAGGTTAGATGTCCAATCTTTGAATCATGGTTTAAAGGCTTAGTTATGAAATCATTGTAGGAGGCCAACTTTTTTTGGCGTCGTTGTTGAGGATGGTGTCAAGCTAGGAAGTATTTTGGAGTCATTGGTAGTTTTTCTTGCTGTAGTGTTTCTAGAAGTTGTTCTTAGCATATCCTCATTTAGGAAGCAATGAACCCCCTGATTCTTTACCAATTCTTTGTATGAGTTGACTGATAGTGAGTGATACCGCATGTAGAGAGGAAGGAGAAGGGATGCTTATGGGATATTTCTTCCTAATAATCCTCGTCCATTCTAGCTAGTTGAGTACCAAAACCTACTAGAAGAAGAGGAAGAATAAGACCCACACCCATTTGCTGATGTATATCTTGATCTGACTAGCTCTGAAGTCTCCTTGGAAGATCAAAACAAGCTTGAGAAGCCCTTTTTCTTAGAACAACATCAAGCAAGCATGGGTGATGCAAATAGGGATAGACCTAACCAACTAGCTTTTCCTTTCCCATTTCCTATCAAAATGAGGTTGGAAACATCAAGAACATTCTTGCCTTAGTACTCCCCAATTTTTATGGACTTGTGATAGAAGATCCTGATACCTTCTTATTTGAGTTTGACATACTATGTAGGAGTTATGATTACACTATTGATGCTCATAGGCTTAAGTTCTTTCCCACCACCTTGAAAGAGGTTGCATTAAGATGGTTCATGAGCCTAGGTAGAGATACTGTGGAAACTTGGGAAGACATGAAGACAAAATTCCTTGAGAAATACAAGGAATACTAGAGGGGTAGTGACATTTTCAGGATGCAACAGAAGGAAGATGAGATCTTGGAAGACTACATTACAAGGTTTTTATTTTTCTTGCAAAAATCTCCACACCATGCACTTAATGAGGACTCACAAAAGTTTCTTTTCCTGAGAGGAATCAATGACAACTACACTAATGCCTTGGACCTTATGGCAGGAGGAGATATCTCCCAAGTTCCTTAGGAGGATATCAAGAAAATATATCAGAATTACTCTAGGGAAGCTTCAAAGAAAGGGAGAGCTTATCAATATTCCATGTATAAGTCAACAATCGATGGATTTTCAAGAATGGAGATCACTCATTTGCTGGCAGACTTCAAGCAAGACATTATCAACAATCTAGCTACTCAACTAGATACACTTGAGGCCAAGAAGAAGCAAGAGGAGGCAAAGACAATGTTGGTAGAGTATTTCCCTCACTACAAACAAAAGAAGAAGGACTACAGATGGAAGATGGTAGCTAACTTGGACAACAAGTAGATTCCACCTGAGTTCAAGCCAATTCAGATTGAAGCAGACCAAGTCTACTATGTTGCACAAAGGAATCGTTGGGCTCCAAGACAAGGTATGCCACCAGATCCACTATCCTATGTTGGGCCATATTTTAACTCTTATTCATCTGGTAACAAATGGGAGCCCCCATATCCACCCAGTTATGGAGGATATCCACCATAGCCTTGGGGTAACCAACCAAATGCTTGGCCTAGTCATCAGAGTTCTCCACCTCAGTGGTAGCAACCTCAGGGGAATTGGTAGCAATTTCAAGGGCATTGGAAACCACCTCCAAGAAATTGGCAACAAATAAATCAATGGAGAGGAGGACACCAATGGCCTACCCAGAAAAACAGCTACATGCAACCACATTCTCAACCCCAACAACTTGCTATAATGCCTACACCTACTAATTCAAGCTCAAATGCACCTAAACCAACTCAACTACCAGCTCATCCCCCACCCAATCATAATAACAAACCACAATAGCAGCCTACATACTCTATTGATTCAAATAAATCCCCTACATATGTTGTGAGTGTAAGTGACATCCATTTGCATTCAAGAACTACTCTACCAGCCCCTTCCAAGCCAATTTAAGTCAAGAAGACTGAACAAGAACCACCATTCCATCAGAGGTTGGAAGTTTCCAAGAAGAAAAAAGAGAAGGAGGATACCATTTTTGACATCTTGGATCAGCTAAAGCATATATGTGTTCAGATACCCCTATTTCAGGACATAAATGATATTCCAATCTATGAAAAAGCTATCAAGGAAGCTTGTCTTAAGAAGCCAAGAAGGAAGAAGAGAGACCCAACTACAGTTCATGTGGTGGGCTGATGAGGGGGTTGGAGGAATCAATCATAGATTCCTGCTCTAGGTCTTTCTTGCAAGACCTTCTTAGTTTTTTGCTTCACCACCTTAACCTATAGGACCCTTCTCATGTTTAGGTACCCCTGGTTCTCTTGGCCAACCCCATTACCATCACAATTCAACCTACCAAGACAATCTTGGTGCAATGTCTCCAACTCTTCCTTAGCCCTCAATCCACCCTAAAGGCTATTCTACTCCAAACCTTGAATTCAGCTTTGCAGGGGTGTGGAGAGGTTTCTAATAGGTTCTTTCCATCATATCATGGCTCTATAAGATCCTCCTAGCTCCATCTTGCCATTGCTTCCACCAAACCCTCTCTTATGTCTTAAGAAGTCTACTAGCCCTAGGAGCCCCAATTAGGTCTCTTTCTCTGAGAAAATTGGTTATTACTCTAAATTTTCCAAAGAACACCCCATTCTTTCTTTGAGGTTCTTGGTTCATAATAACACCTCTCAAATATTTTTGAGGTCTTGAGTCTTCATCTTCCATACAAGGCCTCAACTTGAAATTGGGCAAAAACTAGGGTTTTTAAGCCTTTTCTGGCTGCTTTCAATTTGCTAAGAGTTCCTCACACCAGATGGACTGATGGAGCTTCCTCTTGAATACCAAGTCTTGACAAGACTCACATATACCTTCTCAAAAAGGAAAATCAACAAAAACCAACCACCCCTGCAAGTTATGTGCTTTGCACTCAAGTCTTCCTAGCTGGGCACCTTCCTGGCTCGCCTAGGGCAAGACTTTGCCAATAGCTCCTATGCTCATACAAACCCTAAATGCTACCATATTTACACACATGGAGTCTAGTCACTATTCCCAAAGGGTCGTACAATTTTTATGGTGGGAAAGTGAACTAAATCTCCATTTTCTCAAAACTGCTGGTTCAGACCAGCAACAGGGTGAAAGCAAACTATTTACAAAGATTGATTGAAATCGAATCAAGAAGACTAATAGATGGTACCCAAAGCTTGAGAGATCACTAAACTACATCCTAAAAAAAACACAGTAACAATTTCAATCCATGAAATCCCTACTTTGAAGTAAAAAAATTAGAAATAACACACAAAAACATTATTTTTCTTTCAATTCACAAAATTTCACCACAATAACAATGCTTCCAATCTTGCTCTTAGGTCGAGGCACACCTTATATAGGGTTCCTCAATCAGTTATGCTCCCTTGTCCTGACATGTAAGTTATCATGTGGAAAAGTTGCAAAAATGTACCATTTTTGCATCTTTTGCCAATTTCCTAGTAAACTAAGTAAAATGAGTTTTTTTTCAAACTCATCCTCCCTTCCTCAACTTCTATCCAAGAGATCAAACATATCCCTAAACTATCTTCTCTACTCATTGGTCAACATGACCTTCATGATAAACATCAAAAACAAAAAATGCATCCTAGACTTCCTAATTTCCTAGTGTTTCCTAGGTGCTCCTGCACCATGGGCCAGCTAGCTGATATCATACTAGGAAAAGTGACTATTCCCAAGTATAATGACCCAAGTAGTCCTATGGTAGTAGTTGTCATAAGCGAGATCCAAGTGAAAAATGCTTTGATTGATTTAGGGGCAGCAATAAATGTAATGACCAAAGACAACCTACAACAACCAAACATTGCAAGTATGAGATCTATTCCTACTATTTTGTAGCATGCTGACAACTCTATTCTTAAGCTGGATAGTGTAGTGGAGGATCTTGTGGTAGTTCTAGACTCTTGGGAATACCCAGCAGATTTTATGATTCTTTCTCCTAAGGATACACTAGGCAGGTATCCCATCATTCTTCGAAGGCCTTGGTTGGAAACTACAGATGCATACATTGGATGTCATTCAAGTCACATGACCATTTTAGATGGAAGGAGTACTAAAAAGTTTGTTCTTTATCCACCTGCTCAGCCATCTCATGATGAGAAAGATTTTGTATGGCCACAAGTTGGTGAAGAGGCGGAGGAAGTTAATTCTGTGGCACAACTTATGATGCTAGGAAAAATCTCTTTCATGCAGCTCCAAGATGAGGATGAAGTGTTGACTAATCTCATTCAGAACCATTATGAAGTGGAGGAAACATTATCTTCTACTTTGGTCAAGACACTCCTGCCTGCTCTTCCTACAACCAGTGTTCCTGTAGCCACTATTCTTGCAGACAAACTTCCTACAACAATAGGTATGTTCCATACATTTCTATTGTATGAAATAAAGATAACATGTATTAATGAAGCATCCATGATAGAGTTAACTACACAAGTCTAGGTGTCAGAGGGAAAATATTTGAATGTTAATAGTAAATTGAATGAAGAGCAACAACTGTTATTAGCAAACCTATTAAGAACCCATCAACATGCATTTGCATGGGATTATCATGATATGAAGGGACTAGATCCTAAAATTTGTACCCATAAAATTTATATTAGAGATGATTTCACTCCAGTAAGACAACCACAAAGAAGAATTAACCCTGCACTAAGAGAAATTGTGAAAGAAGAACTGCAAAAATTGCTAGATGCAAGATTTATCTACCCCATTTTAGATAGTCAGTGGGTATCTCCATTAGTAATTGTGCCTAAGAAAGGAGGGAAATGGTGAGTTTGTGTTGATTATAGGGAACTTAATGTTTCCACCAAGAAGGATCACTTTCCTTTACCCTTTATTGATCAAGTTTTGGACACACTTGCAAGAAAGTAATATTTCTCTTTTCTAGATGGATTCAACAACTACAACCAAATACAAATTGCACCAGAAGACCAAGAGAAGACCACATTTACCTATCCATGTGGGACCTATGCCTATTTGGTACTCGCATTTGGCTTGTGCAATGCACCTGCAACTTTCCAAAGGGCAATCATTAACATATTCTCAGACATTTCTCATGATTGAGTGGAGATTTATATGGATGACTTCACCACTTATGGTGCTGATTTTAATCAAGCATTGGAGAATCTCAAGAGAGTCCTATAGAGATGTGAAGACCAAAACTTGTCCTTAAATACTAAAAAGTGTTTCATGATGTGCAAGAGGGTGTAGTTCTTGGTCACTACATCTCCCACAAGCGAATTCAAGTAGATCTTGCAAAAACTAAGGTAATCACAAATCTGCCTACACCTGCAAAACAAAAGGATGTTAGGAGTTTTTTGGGTCATGCAGGATATTATAGGTGATTCATCAAGGATTTTAGCAAGGTAGAAACACCATTGTATGCCCTTCTCACAAAAGATGTTGAATTTCAGTGGACTGAAACTTGTGACAAGGCATTTTCTAACTTGAAGGAAACTTTGACTCATGTTCCTATACTCAAGGGACCCAATTTTACACACTCACACTGATGCATTAGATTATTCCATAGGAGTGGTCTTAGGAGAGAAAGAGGGAGCTGTTGAAAATGCTATTTACTCTTTCAACAAAAAATTGCAAGGAGTTGAATTCAATTATATAGTGACAGAGAAAGAGATGTTGGCAATAATCTATGCACTGAACAAATTCAGACATTACATAACGGGCTACCAAATTTTTGTGCACATTGATCATGTAGCCATTAGGTATCTCATGAATAAAACTTTGATCATAGGTATATTGGCAAGATGTTTATTGTTGATGCAAGAGTTTGATATAACCATTGTGGATAAACCAAGAAAGGCCAATGTTGTTGAAAATTTTCTTTCAAGGCTAACTACATCAGAAGACAATTGGCCCATAGATGACTCTTTCCATAATGAGAATCTATTCTCCCTCAGTGTACAAACACCCTGGTATGTTGATATAGCCAATTACTTGGTCACATGTAGTGTTCCTTCTCACTTCTCCCCAAAAGAGAAAAGGGCACTTATTGAAAAATCTTTTCCTTTCTCTTGAATTGTTGGATGTTTGTTTCATACTGGACTAGACCATGTCATGAGAAGATTTGTAAGAGAAGATGAGACATATGAAATTTTTCATGCATGTCACAATGAACCATGTGGAGGAAACTTTGCATCCAAAAGGATAGAAATGAAGGTTTTGAACACAGGGTATTACTACCCAACACTCCACAAGGATGTAGGAAGGTATACCAGAAAATGTGATAGATGTCAAAGAATGGGCAGACCAACTAGATTTTATGAAATGCCACTTTTCCCTTAGATAGTAATCACACCCTTTGAAAAGTGGGGATTGGATTTTGTGGGGCCAATTGACCCTTCATCAAATGGTAAGTCCTATATATTGATATGCACTGATTATGTAACAAAATGGGTAGAAGTTAAGGCCATGAAGCATGCAAGAGACAAAAAAGTTGCAGAGTTTCTTTATGAAGATATTTTCACTAGATATGGAGTCCCTAGAGAAATAGTGACTGGTCAAGGAGCTCAATTCACATCAAATATTGTTGCAACACTAGTGAATGAGTACAATATAAGGCACAAAAAATCTACTCCTTATTTCCCTCAAGATAATGGCCAAGTTGAGGTGACAAATAGAGAAATTGAAGCCATCTTGACTAAAACAATAGCTATCCATAGGAAGGATTGGGAAAATAGATTACCAGAAGCTGTTTGGGCCTATAGGACAACATGGAAAACAACTACAGGCTTCACCCCATTTGAGTTGCTGTATAGAAAGACAACTATGATGCCAATTGAATTTGAATATAAAACTCTACAAACTGCAATAGATTTGGGGATGGATATTTCTGAAGCATAGAGAGAAAAAATCATGTAGCTAAATGCTTTGGATGAAATAAGAAGAGCAGCCCTATAGCATACAAAAGTAGTGCAGAATCAGAGAATCAAGTGGCATGACAAATTTATCAAGGAGAAAAAGTTCAAACTAGGAGATTGGGCCTTGCTCTATGATTCAAGATACTAGGACAATGTAGGAAAATTATAGACAAGGTGGCTAGGACCATACAAAGTTGTTGAGGTCTTTCCTAATGGAGCTATTCAACTCACCACCATTGACCCTGTTAGGTTCAAATTACTTGTCAATGGTCATCGCTTCAGATTATACCATAAGCTAGCCTTTAAAGAAGAGTTCTTGTAGCAATTCACCCAACACTCAGAGCTTCTTGTAGCCAAAGGCAGTGGGCCTAGTGTCCCTCCTTCATCCTAATTGAGGTACGTAATTTTCATAATAAAGGCTTTCACTTACGTGGAAGTCCATTTCTTCGTCATCCGCCCATCCACCCATCCATCACCACCTTTCTCTCTCTTCCATCACTTCATTCTACCTCACCTCATTCCACCTCATCTTCATTTATTTCTCAATTTATTTTCCAACAAGGAAAGTGTTACTTTATCCGCGATCTTTGCAAAAAATCTTCCACACATTTAGGTATGTGCACATTAATTGCTATCTTTAATCATCTTTTAAGTGTGTTCATTTAATCATTGTATGTTAGTATGGATGTTCACATAAAATGCCATCATTACTTCTCAATCACCACTCCCATCTCACATGTGTGGAGACATGTCCAAATTTAGGTTGGGGGGAGGTGAATAAAAAAGTTGCAAATATTTTGTGAATTTATTGCCCATGTGTCAATTCATACTGGGCTATGTCAGAAATTTAAAATGAGTCGATTTGAAATCCAAGTGAAGGGATAGCTTGCATGTGTGAAGTGACAATAGCTGCATCCACCATTTCTTCGCATCATAATTTCCCTATATCATTCCTTTCTTGCCATTATTGACCCTGTTGAAATATTGAGTTGAAGAATCATAGTGCAAAAAAGAAGAAGGAAAATTTAGTCGACACTGGCACTAGAAATTTAGTAAGTTGGTACTAGAATTTGGCAGATATTGTAGGGAAGTGCAACAAAGAAAGGGAATTGTAAGAAAATAAGTTGCAAATAACTCATTGATTACAGACAATGGGAGGTGGGTTAATTTGAAACGAACCCATGGCACACATGACATTTTACTGCAGGATGCACAATGCCTGCCCGAATTTCAAAATTGTGGATGGATAGATTACTTTTTGAAGTTGGATTGTTTTCATGAAAGTATTTCTCTTGAATTTTCCCAAATTTTTCTAGAGGGAAAAGCCATAGTAAAAGGATTGGAAGTTGTGGCAATAGAGGAAAGAATTGTAGAGGTTACAGGGTTACTTGTTGATGGTGAAAATTACCCTGCTTCCAGAGATGCCAAGTCAACCAGGGCTGAATTCACGGAGCCAAATGACCCCCCATTGAGCATAGAAAAATAGGGTACAAAGAGAATGTCTCTTCCTGAGCCATGGAAGTAGATAGTTGTGTATGTTATCAAATACATCACTTGTGAGGTTCACCAGTCAAATTTTCATTCTGTCCACTTCAAGCTTTTGAATCACATGAGGCACATGAGGAGGATTAATGTGCCCAATGTGTTGTACAATCTTCTCTCAATCATGGTGGTTAAGACCCAAAAATGTAGGGATAATTTTGTTTCCCGCCATTGCTTGATTAAATTGCTAGTTGAAAAATCTATGTGTGATGTATCTGGAATGACCTAGGAAGAGTTTATCAAATTTGATCAAAATTATCGTCAGGAAGAGTTTTTCAATGTTGAGCATTTTCCACCAAGGGCTATACATCAATCCTGTAGGTCTAGCAGGAGAGTAAGCATGGCTGAAGCCATTCCTAATGCTTCAACCTCTGGTGCTAGCTCTGGTGTGAATCCTCCTCCAACAGAAGAAGCTATAGAAATTAGTTCTTTTGGAACAGAGCACTCAGAAAAAGAAAGCTATTCCTTAGATTCTAATGATGAAGTTCCACTTGAAACTCTCATGAAAACTAGGGCACAACAAAGAGAGGTAGAAATGAGAAAAGGGAAGGCTAAAACACAGCCTACAGAAATAGAAGTGTCAAGTTCTAAGAGAGGAAAGTTGATACTATTTATCTTGCAGCCAAAGGAAAATGTGAGAGACCTCCCATGAAATCAAGACCAGTTGGGCCTATGATTGGTACGCCTCCACAGGAAAGCCCTAAACCTAGTGAGACCTCACATGAGGACCCTAAAGCTTCAATGGAGGAGGAGAATGTTGAAGAAGGAGAAGAAATATTTAGGGGAGCAACAAATATAACACTGGCCGATCTTGCTAAAATTGCAAAAGAATTGAAGGAAAATTAGGACTTCCTGCAGCATGAGCAAGAGGTCCTAAAACATGAGCAAGAGGTCCTGTAGCATGAAATCCTATAGCAATAGCTAGAACCAGAGTAGGAGTTCCTACAACCATAGCAAGAAAAAAATTCCTTGGAGCAAAAGGAAGAAGAAACAACACCCTTTCAGCCAAAGATAACTGGATAGTCCATGTAAATAGTGCCATATAAGGAGGCACCATCAATGAAAAGAATTGTGGGCATTCATAATCCTCCTAGTTTTATAGTACATGCAACAATTTTGAATTTATGGAGAGAAATACAAAGAAGAGAGGAAGAATGGAAAAAGGAAAAACAAAAATTGAAGGAGGAAATTCAAAAGAAGAATGAAGAGATTGAGGATAAAGATGCAGAAATTGCCACCCTGAAGTAGAGGGTAGATGATATAGCAGTTTTGGCAACAAATATTTTGGAATGTAGAGATCCTCTGAGGGTCTATGCTCTGCCCTGAAAGAGAAGTATATCTCTTTTAAGATGTCAAGACTTTCCTCAGGTTTGAATCCTTCTATTGATACCCCCATGGAATTTTTCAATGCTTATAGGATTGCCTCACCTAAAATGAAGAATTTTCTATGTAAATTTTATTTACAAAATTATGCTGTCACAAAAGACCATGATTGGAATCAGTTGTTATATGTTGGGGATGTTTAATTGAGAGCATTCATGTCTTGGGTGCAAAATGGGATTAGTTGGGGACAACAATATGGTGCTTATAAACAATTGGAGTTTGATATCCCTTTGCATGTTAGAGCTGAATCAAACAACCCAAGGGATATTTATAGAGAATGGCATAGAATGTTTCTCAGACCAAGTTATGGCAATAATATTATGCCTTGGATTGAGGAAGTTTACACTGAGTATGAGGTAAAAACAAAAGCAAAGGAGGAAACCCTGAGAAGATGTTTATCACAAAGATGGAATAGTTTGACTGATGAGCTAAAACAGGTTGAGCCTCACTCCATCCATAATTATGCTACAACATTAAAAAGAATTGAGAGGCATATTAAGATTGGGAGAACTTAGGGATGATCTTGGTTTCCCATGACTTTTTATCCACCCATGCTTATGTGGCCTGTGCCAAATTTCAAATTCTACTAGTATGACATTGCTGCAGAGAGGTAGAGATGGAATAGGTTTGACAGATTGGGGGGATTCTATTGGGATCCTAACTCACACGTGCTACAACTACTGATGCTGGAAAAATCTTAGTTGCAAATTTCAGAGCTTTGACCAAGTAGAAGAACAACTCTTCCCCTACTGGAGGACCAACAAAACGTTAGGTTGGGGGGTGATGAGCCTAGTTTTTGGTCTATTTTTGGGTAGAATCTATAGTCTATTTGATCATAGATGTCATGGACTTTAATGCTTTAGTGTTTGTATTGGAATAATGTTTCCCTCAAACCATTGAAATTTGATATTATCCTATCTCTGCAAGCTTTAATGATATTCGAGATAATATGTGGGTTATCTATATTGATTTTGCATGTGATTAATGAATGTTTCTCAGAGTGGTTATAGATGTGTAGTTATTCCGCATACTGACCTTGACATGCAGACTTAATACACCAAGTTGAGGAAGGCACCACCAGCAGGGCATGCACCATAACATCTAGCTGAGGAATCACTCCAAGTCAAAGGCAACCGACATCAAATATTCTTCATGAAACTAAACGTAACCACCTTGTAGTGGACCTTAATGATCGAGCATGCATGGGTGTTACTGTTGTGCTAGATCTATGATTTACTTGCATGTCTGACTAGATTCCATGCATGTGTAATCACCATCACTCCATTTTCCCCTATTTTCCCTAAATGGCATCGTCCTAGTCATAGAGTTGACTACCTTGTTTAGTTGTAGTATAAATAATTATTTGATGCTCCTTCCTCAAGAGGTTAAACAATTTGATATTGTACTCTCATTATCCAATTTTAGTAATACATATATTACTCTTTGTATGCATGATTTACAATGAATGAAATAAAGTTCTAAGTTCAAGCATCTAAGTTCTTGTTAGTTTAGAGGATACTTATATCCAAGGGGGGCCACTTGGTGAGTAATTCATCTTCTTAGTTTAGCATTAGTTTAGTATTACTTGTTGTTTAGTACTTAGTTAGAAATCTGACATCGACTGTTCCTGCAACCACTAGAATTCCATTCTGTGACTATTCCTATAGCCAAAGCAGATAGAGTAGTCTCCTATTTGTCACTAAGATTTTCATTCTTGCTCTGCATTTCAGCTTAGCATAGTTGTTGGTTGATATTTAGCATTTTTTTTATTTCCTTTTAAGCAGTTTACTTTCAGTATTGTGTTTCTTAGTTGTAGAATTAAATGACTAATTGAGCCCCTAGTGTACATATTGTGTTGACCCATTTCAAGTTCACGTCCCTGGATTGACAAGTTAAATGCACCTTCATGATGATTGAATAGCTATTTCTAGGCCCTTAAGTGGCAAAAAATTCAAAAAAAATAGAGTTAGGCAACTTGACATAAAAATTTGAATAAGTTATCTATAATATTTCAAAAATATATAAGAATAGAATCTGTAGCAAATTGAATGTAGTTTCTAAACTATTAGGTTTATTTAAAAAAACAAAATTTATTTGGTGAAAATTTGGAATTTCAATGTAGTAGTACTTAAATTTTAGGGAAAAAATAAGTAGGTGTCTATCTGACCACCCTAACCACAATAAAATGATAATTTTTTTTATCATATTTTAGATATAAGTAGAGGACTCAAGTCCCGATGTGATACATATTTTTTTATATTTTTTTCCAAGTAAATAATTAATTATGAATTTTTTATTATAAATTTTAAAAAATATAAAAACTCTTATGTTTGACCTCCTTAACTTGGTCAAAACTTCAAGAAATTCAATTTTATTTTTTTTAATCCTATAGTATGCAAAGCATAGAATGTAATGCATGTTTCAGATTCAAAAAATGTGATACTATTTGAAATCTGTAGATTTTCTTCAATCAGCCTATCAATCGAGACTTTAATCGTAATTCAAATAGAAAATGAATAATAATTATTATTAAATTCAAAGTAAAGTGTAATGTATATTGATGGAAAGATGAGAATCTCCTTTAAAAACCCTTTTTGTTTCATCAATTTTGGGTAAAAAAAATCCTTCAGCCACATACCCATCATATCACCACTTTTTGGCCCATCATGATCCTACACATACCCGGAAAAAAGAATAAGAGTTGGTGAGTTGCAAGCTAAGTTTTTATCTATTCAGAGATAGAGGGAAGATTTGGTTAAATTTTTTTGTTTGGTCAAAGAAATTGTTGAGGTCCAGTTTGATCATCTCTCTAGGATTCTTTCTGATGCAAAGGATTGCGAACTTTAGTGCCCGTCTCCGGGCTGGTCATCATCATTTTAGTTGTTGGCTCTAATGGACAGTATGTGTTCCAAAATGGTTTCTACCATGCAAGCTTGGAAGAGGAATCTTCCAACTGTGAGAGAAAGGTACAAGAAATTTTTTCATGTGAAAAGTGTTATTTTACTTGATTTCCTGAATGTTCTTATTTGGCCCTTTACCCTTGATGGAAAAAAGGGGGAGAAAATGAAGAGGAAAACAAAAATAAAAGAGGAATTTAATTTCTTGACAAAGGGGGAGTGCTTGGAGTCTTTTTTGTTTTTGAGTTTTTGTTGTTTTGCCATCAATGCCAAAGGGGGAGATTGTTGAGAAGATCTGACATTGTTGCCATTGATGTCAAAGCTTGGGATCCAAAAGGTTTTTCTCTAGATGATATACAAAAATGATCTATCATATTGTTTTCTTTGATGTTGAGCAGTGTGGATATTATTCTTGATCGGGATATGGCATTACTTCTTTTTGGGACACTCGTGAAAGTCAGTTAATGCAAAAAAATGAAGACTAATCTTTTGATGTTGGTTGTTGTGCTCAAAGCTTATTCCTGGTATTTTTTAGACTATCCAGAAATTCATGTAGCATATTACAAGTTTTGGTATTGAACCATCAATTTTAAGGTTTGTGATTTATGTACTTCTCTTGCACTCTTAGGGTTTTTCACCTAAAAGGAGAGAGATAGACCCCTAAAATTGAGGTGGTTCACTCAAACTAAGGAATGTATGATGTAAATATGACTAAATGTAATGATCTAAGTGCAACTAATTGATGAAATTGACTAATTATGAATGAAAAACTAATGAAATATGCAATGTTTGAAAACACAGTGTGATATGAAGAAATGAGGGTGCGTGCATAATCATCATGGAAAAAACTGGCCCTTAAGTGGTGAAAAATTCAAAAAATCAGAGTTAGGAAACTTGACGTAAAAATTTGAATAAGTTATATATATTAAATTTCAAAATATGTAAGAATAGAATCTATAGAAAATTGAATGTAGTTTCTAAACTACTAGGTTTTTTTTTTTTAAATCTATTTGGTGAAAATTTGAAATTTCAATGCAATAGCACTTAAATTTCGTGGAAAAAATAAGAAGTAGGTGTATGTCTAACCACCCTAACCACAATAAAATGATAATATTTAAGATATAAGTAGAGGACTCATGCTTTGATGTGATGCATATTTTTTGTAATTTGTTTCCAAGTAAATAATTAATTATGATTTTTTATTACAAATTTTAAAAATATAAAAATCGTATGTCTGACCACCTTAACTTGGTCAAAAATTCATGAAATTCCTTTTTTTTAATCCTATAGTATGTGAATCATAGAATTTGACACATGTTTCAGATTCAAAAAATATGGTACCATTTGAAAGCTATAGATGTTTTTCAATCAGCCTATCAATTAAGACTTTAGTTGTAATTCAAATAGAAAATGAATAATAATTATTTATTAAATTCAAAATAAAGCATAATTTATATTGGTGGAAAGCTGAGAATCTTCTTTAAAAACCCTTTTCATTTCATCAATTTTGGGTAAAAATAATTGTCAGTCGCATACCCATCATATTGCCACTTTTTGGCCCATCATGATCCTGCACATACCCATGAACTTGAAAACATAATTCTATGAGACTTAATAGAGTGCACCTGGAAGTTGAATTTTGATCCTAGAAGGTTATGGAAACTAGCATAAATCATTTTTTATCACTAGTGGGACTCATTCGCCACTAATGGCAAATCAATCCTTTTTCTGGTAAAAAGACCTGAAACTACTTTCCGACAGTCGATAACTAAATTCTGAAAAAATCAAATTTTCCAACCTATATGTGGGAGTTATTCACCACTAATGGTGAATCAATCCTTCTCTAAAAAACTACAAATTCAAGAATCAATTCTGTGGGCCTAGATCTGCACTTGTCTTCTTGTCAGGTTGACAGAGTCAAATCTACAGAAAACAGACTGTAGGTTGTCTCCAAGCTTGAATTATGGTTTGGTTGAATTGAAACAAATTGATGACTTTTTGACCACTTTCCAACACCTATTTCTTTTCCAAATATACCTACAAGACCTACAAACACGCATGCAAAGAGGGGGACAATGGTTAAGGGTTAGAGTATAGGGATTTTCCTTGGTCAAATCCCACTTTGGTAATCAAACCCTTGATAAAGAAATGAAATAAAATGAAGAAGGAAATGATGAATAATGACATGCAAATGTCCTAACTCACCAAAACCTTATTGTTGAAGTCTGAAGATATGTCAATGGTTGCTCCAAGATGCTTGATATTTGCTTGATCAAATGATGAAATGATGATTAAGTGGATGAATGAGATAGAATGCAAGGATGAATGCTTGAATGAATTAGGTGTAAAAAAAGTAGAAAAACACTTATTTATACACGCTTATGCCCTAATAACCCAATAATACAACATCACAGGCCAACATAAGGTCTTTTTAAATAAAAACCCAAAAACAAATTTGAATTATTTTGAATTTGGAGCCAAGAGGGACTCATTCGCCACCCATGAATGGGTCCCACTTTAGGCTTGTAAGTGGGTGTCAGGAATTAAGTTACATTTAATGTTATTTGTTATACCCTTTTACATTCACACTTAATTAAGGCCTATAAGTGCATAAAGGGGCCAAATAAAGCATAAGAAAGGTGTAAATATTGATAAGAAACCTAGAAAAGTGTGAAATCTTGTTACAAGACTTTAGAACACTTTAAAATAGGACTTGGTAAGGGATAAAAAAAGGAATATTTAGATGAATTATAATAAGAGTCTAAAAAAGTGTAGAAATGTGTTACAACACTTCACAACACCTTCACAAGACATCACAATTTGAATTTTCAAGACCTAATGTGAATGCATAAGTTGTATTACAACATTAAATCAAATCAAGATAAGTCAAACATCATAGGAAAAATATCTAAATAACCATGAAAATGCCAATTGATACTAAAATTGATGGAAATCAAGATTTGGTCTTGGTTGTGGCATTCCCATAAGCTCTAGATTATATTTCATGTAATTTAGAGTTTGCTATCTTCTGGTAATTATGATATCTTATGTATGACCTATTTATGGGTCCCTTGGTAATGTGGTAATGAAATATTTATATTTGACCTATCCTTTGGGTTTGGTGCTATCATGCCAAGCCTTGCTGAATGTTTCAAGGTTTTTCTTCAAGCCGACATGTTTTGCTAGGACGACTTACTTTGTTCTATGGGTACATACTTTTGCTTCTGATTTCATCTTTCTTAACTCTTGATCTAAGTTCTCATTTTCTTCTAATTTTTTTTTGATGGTATCTTTGAGATTTTCTTCAGTCTTCTTCCATTCTTCCATTTTTTGTTTAATGGTATCTTTGATATTTTATTTAGTCTTCTTGCATTCATCCAACTATAGCTTTAGATTCACAACACTTTCCTTTGACTCCTTAAATTCCTCACAAACCTCTCTGTGTCTTGCTTTGAATTTCTGGGTTTTCTCCCTTAGCTTTAAGATACAAACATTTTCCTCCTTGATGTTTTCTTTCAATTCTTCATTTTCAGATTTCGTGCTTTCCATGTCATCTAGCATTTTCTTCAGTTCTTCATCAAAGTAATAGTCTCTTGCCATCTTGTCAAACTACCAAGATCTCCCTCAAGTGGTTAATCTCTATCTTCAAGGGACCAGGCTCTAATACCAATTATTGAATAGTCTGGATAATTGAGAAGGGGGGTGAATTAGTTATCTAGACTATTCAACATTAGCATGTGACTCAAATAATTTTCTAAAGATTCCATTTCATCCTGTGAATTTCTTTTCATAAGGAACACAAATCATGTTCACTACTACTTTATTTCTTTTAGGCTTTCTAGAAACAAACATGATTAACTAATTATTAGGATGGGAGGACAAGGAGGGACCCTCATACTACATCTCCATTTTTTGGTATTCTCTCAATGCAACACACAAATGGGAAAATGAAGGGTATTTATCAAGAGAAATTTTATCTCAACATCAACAACAAGTTTCTAACGAACACATGCTAAACATCAAAATTCAATTGGGGGTAAGAGATTTGATAAAATAGGGATTGGTATCAAGGAATGAAATTAGTTACTTTTTCATGATTTATCTACTTACAAGGGATGAGATTAGTAAAAGTGATCTTTGAATTGATGTTTCCCTGGAACTATTGTAAGAATTGATTGACTAATTGGTCAAAGGAAAAGATGGAGTTGTTAGGAAGTGAAAAGAACCACTCTCACGTAACATCCTTGAGGGATCACAGGAATAAATTTGCTAAAAAAGCATCCTGATGGAAGAAATTAGTACATATGATGCTAAATGACAAGACATGGGTCTACGGATCACCCCTGACATTGTACTTATCAAACTTTGGGACTTCTATCCCTTAAGGGATGAGAACATTTAGAATAGTGAGGGCTAAGGGACTGTTGTGATAGTATGGTTTCAATGTAGATTGAGAGGCAAATTTAGTCAAGTTAGCCAGTTTTGATTGCATCCATCCCATGTTTTTTAACAAAGCATTCAGAATGGGTTCAGTTGATAGAGTCTAAATAGCCAAGGTGGTAGAAGCTCGGGTTTCAAATACAGGGATTTTGTATCAATGATAGAAATTAAAGGGGAATGTTAGAATAAAAAAATAATTTATCCTAGTTTGCATGTATGCAGTGGAGAAAATTAGGGGATTAAACTACTATCTAAACTTGCATGAGAATTATCAACTATAATTGAAAATAAACTATAAATTAGTTAGATTTTACTTTTGTTTGCATGTGTTTCTTCTATTGTTCGGATTAATCGAAGAACTCTATTTATAGAGGCTCATTATAACCATGGGTAAGTGCACGAAGTTAAGTCCACGAAATGTGGAAGTTTTTGCCTTAGCCAAAAAAATGAAATCGGCATTGCAAAAACAGGATCCTGATTTTTATAAATGGGATCTCGATTTTTAAAAATTAGGATCCCATTTAGCTTCAGGATCCTAAACCTAAATTCCAAACAGGATCCTTCTTTTTAAAAATTGGGATCCCATTTGTTAAAGGGTCTCAAATTGACAGACATAGAATAAGATCCTGATTAGTACGAAATGGGATCCTGATTTATAAAATTTGAGATCTCATTTTGTAATAATCGAGATCCCGTTTTGTAATGCTATTTATTTTTTAAAAAGTGAACAAAGGAATGGGATCCCGTTTTTAAAGCAAGATCCCATTTTTCTATCAACAACTACTGCATTTAATATTGGGAACGGGATCTTGTTTTGTAAATCGAGATCCCATTTCTAAAAATTTGAAATTGGATTTACTTTGTGGATGGGTTTTTGGTTTGTGTTTTGGTTCAGGAAAAGCATTGGGAATCTAAACCTAGGCCTTCAACTTGGTTTGACCTGCAAGTTGAAGGTCCTAACAATGTGAGAAAAATACCAAGTTTGGACATATGGCTGACGACTTTTTTTGCAGAATTTTTTTACGAAATTAAAAAATATTTTAGATGAGACAATGCATATTCCAAATATGTAAATTTTTTTACAATTGGAATATCTCTTCTATTTTTCAATTAATTTCTAATGAAACAGGTCCATAAACTTTAAATATTAGGGTTTTAAATATATTTTAATAACTTTTGATCAACATAAAATTTTGACGAACGAATTGCATGAGAACAAACTTCAGACAATTCTTTTCAATTTAAAAAAAAATTAAAAAAGATAAGTTAAGGTCATGTTATGCGTGTCGTACACGACGATTTTTCAAAATGACAAATATGCCTAATAAAAAATTAACAAAAAAAATTCAATAAAAAATTACAAAAAAATATCGAGAACAAGATTTAGTGAGTCACAAAATATTTTCCCAAAAGGATTTAGAAAAATACAATAATTTAGGTCAAAATATGGATGTTGTACACGTCCATGGTATGGTATAAAAAAAGTGACTTTTAAATAGTGGTTTTTAGAATTGCCTGTTGAAACTCAATTTGTACAATCTGGGTATTCAAATAAATTACATATTTGGAAACTAGACTCCAAGTACTACATTTTATGATCAGTGACTTTTTTGAAGATTCCATCTCTAAGTGCTTCAAATTTTAAGTTCAAATGTGTCAAATGTTGAAAATCAGGGAAAACACTTCCACTTTTTGGCCAAAAAGTGGACTCAACTTCTTGCCAGCACCCCCAATGAAAGTCAATTTGAATAAAACTAAGTATTGTGTATTGTTGTAGCAAGTCAATTTGAATAAAACTAAGTATTGTGTATTGTTGTAGCAATTATTCTGCTTTTTTTTTTCTCTATTTTATTGTCTTCCTTTCTAGTAGACGTAGGTGGGCAAGGTGATTAACAATAATGAATAATGTGATTTTCTATCATACAAGTAAATATTTTGTATTTCATTGATTGAAAAAATTGATTATAGAGGCCTTAGAAATTACTAGATCATAGGCCAAAAGAAAAAAAAATTAATGGTTTTTTTCTTATCCTTATCTATTTTTATCTACAACATTATTTAATATTTGTGTTTGCCTTTATTAGTTTCTACCATGGAACTATAATCCAGATTAAATTATTTAGTTAGACCAATCAAAAACATGAAAATATTGTTAAAAAAAAATTGATTTTCAGTTTCAAATATTTTAATGATTCAAACTAATCCTTTTTTTAACATAATAAGATACTAAGCAATTTTTCTCTATTGTCATTGGGCAAGTTATTCTCGTTCGAAAAAAGAGGCGAAAAACCTATAATAAGAGTAAATCAAGTGACATTTGGCTTCCAATTTCATGGGTTTTTCTCCTATTATTAGGGGCAGTTTCTTCCTTGAATAAAAAGTACACATGATTTATGAAATCTTGTATATCATAAGTATTACATGAGGGTGTTGAAATTAGCACTGAATATTGAATATTTTCTTGATCCAAGATAAGCTCCATTCTAAATCCTAGTAAATCATTGTGTTAATATTTTACATTCTCCTTCATATTATCCTCAAAATGAATTTTCATTATATACATATATGAAAATAATTGAAATATTAATAATTTTTTACTTTATAAATATTTTGGTGAACATAATTTACAGTAAGATTATATTCTTGTATTTTGAAAAGTTATTTTGACACTATAATTATATAATCTAGATATCTTATATTTTTTGTTCTTATATTTTTAGATTAAAAAATTAAAAAATAATTTGAATTAATTAAATTTATTATATATATATATATATGTTAATTAATTTATTGTTTAGATTTTAATATTTATATGATATTATATTATAAATATTAAATATATATTATTCAATTTATTATATAAGTATATTTTTTATTATTTATATATCAAATTTTCTTAATAATTAATTTAAATTTTCTAACATTTTTTTTTTATGCTTTATCTTAAATTTCACAATGATTTACATGCCAAATATTAATAATATAATATTTCTAAAATAAGTAAAAATTAAATCTATAATTTTAAAAAATAAAATTTACCAAAATATTACAAAGTGACTTTTTCAAAAGTAAAATTAAAAGTTACATACACAAGTAAAATAAATATATTAAAAGATAAAATAAACAATATAGATATAAATAATAAAAAATATTTGGATGAATTTAACAAATGTTTGTAAATATGAAACTCAAAATTTTGAATTTAAATTTCAAAATTCAAAACCATGTTGCATTTTTCATTTTATCACGATTCAACAAAATTATGAATTATCAACTTGTATTCTAGGGTAGAATATTTAAGGAATTTAACCTTAATAAAATAATATATTTAATATTTATATTATATAATATCATTTAGATATTAAAAACTAAACAATAAATTTATTAACATATATACATATTATAAATTTAATTAATTTAAATTATTTTTTAACTCCTAATCTAAAACTACAAGAAAAAATATATAAAATATCTATAGATTATATAATTATAGGGCCAAAATAACTCTTAATATAAATTATGTTCCCCAAAATACATGGTCCTAATAATTAAATTTATAAATTATAATATATTAATAACATCTTCATTAAATTTAGAACTAAATACTTGTGCATTTAATTTTTTTTCATATTTACTTAATCTTTTGGTTACAATAATACATGTTTTTATTTAATTAATGAAACTAAAAGATGCATCTATTTTTACACAAAATAAAATTATAAAAGAAATCTCTTAAATTGTAATGAACTTGGCAAAGAGAATCAAAGAACAAAAATTATCTTGTTACCATTACATTATTATTCTATTAGCATATTACATTCTTGCAAACTATTTTGGGGGACGTTGGCCCATCATTGTTGAATGTATATATTTATGAATTTGTCTAAGGAGAACATGACCATGACAATTCAATAGATTTCTTAAATGTCTTTTGTAAACAACACATGCTCCCTATCAAATTTAGAGCATATACATAGAGACAAAAAAAAATCAAACAATATAATTTAGTGAGATCAAGTGTGTGAGTTACAAATTGAGGTCCACATGCATAGAAATCACTTAGATGACATTAAAAATGAACAAAAATAGTACACAATCAAATTCATAAATTGGTGATAATCATTAAATTTTTAAATTATAACGTATGAAGAACTACAATATTTATATAATAACATCTTCATTAAAATTAGAGCTAAATACTTGTACAATTAATTCATTTTTTCATATTTACTTAACCTTTTTATTACAATAATAATTTTTATTATTTAATTAATTAACCTAATATTTATGAAAGGTGCACTCATTTTTACAAAAATAAAATTAAACCTCATTGTAATTTAACCTCAACCCTAACTTAGTTAACCCTAATTTAATTTGAACATTGATTGAATCCTAGCCCTAATTGAACTATAATGTTAACTTTGAATCATAAATAAATTATAACCTTAATTAAACCTTGATCATAACCCTAATAGTAACCCTAATTGGACTTAAATTGAATCGCACTCCTAATGTAACTTTAATAATCACACTTACCCTAACCCTATTTGATCCCCAATCCTAACCTAACCCTAATCCAAGTGAATAGTAACCCTAGTTGAACTCAAACTTTTAGCCTAATTAAACTCCTTATTAAACCATAACATAAATTGAAGCCTAAATATAATGTAATTGTAACCCTATCCCTCATGAATTCCTAACCGTAACCCTAATTTGAATTGACCATTTATTGAACCCTAACCCTAATTGAACTCTAACATTAACTTTAATCCCTAATTAAATCATAACCTTAATTAAACCTTGACCTTAACCATAATTGAATTCAAAATTTTATCTTGATTAAATCTCGACCTAGAAATAAAAGACATTGTTGTTCAAGAAACAAAAAGCTTGCTATTAATAGGTCTGTTCATACAAAAGAAAATAATTATTTACAGAGAAAGATATAAGACAAAAAAATAGTTATACAAAGGTGATCAAAGGGTTTTCATATTGGAAAACAACATTTTTTGTCCTCATAATTGTTAAAAAAACAAAACAAAACCACAACCACTCTCAATTTTTCTTCACTTCAAAGAACAAAACTTCTCCCAACATTTGACAAGAACGTCACAATAACACTACCTTTGTTTAATAATGAGCTCTACATTTATTTAAAAAATCTCTGAATTCAAATCTTAACAAAAAAATATATCTTTTTATATTAGTCATTCATAAGGTTTTCAAATAAAAATTTGAGTTTTCTACAATTTTTAATTTATATATTTTAATTATGTACTATCAATAATAATTTATTTTTTGATAAAAATGCAGAATAAAAATAGATTGCAATGTAAAAACTGCAGTAAAAGCTAACAAGAACAAAGCATAACAGCAATAACAACTGTGGCAGCCAACAAGACTAGTAGATACATGACAGTAGAGAAATGTACAGCAATTACAAATGACAGAGAAAACTAGTAGTTACATGACAGTAAAGTTATGAACAGCAATAGCATCTGTAACAAAATGACAAAATAACTGATAATATTTTTGTTAACACTTAGATATTTTATTTGTACGTTGAAACATTGAAGGCCTGTTGCTTGTTTCTAATTATACTGCGCTGACAAACGTTACAGAGAGCACATGGAAAAGTGGTATTTAAAGTTGTAATTATTTTTTGTACCAACTGTGATGATATCATCCTTATCACACCCATCTCAGCCAAACTTCCCTTTTTCTCCAAAAGAAATTTCAGTGGAGTGACAGAGATAGAGAAGACAGATTTCCCTCAAATCTCCATAGATTTTTAAAACAGTTGACACTTGACTTCCATCCTATGGATGACGGATCATACAAATTGGAAGATTTAAGATTACATTGTTTAAGAATATTGGAATAGCTGTGGGAAAAGGTATCTAGTGTTTGAGACAAATAGATGAAAAAGGTTAATGTCATTGGGGAGACATTGAAACTAAGATAAGTGGACAAGTTTGGGTTTCACGATGGCTTTTCAAGATATTTGAGATATCTTCATTATCAAAAATATGAGTGGATACGAAAAGTGTCATTTCTCTTCAATTCTTGAATCATAGGAATGTGAGGAGATGGTGATTATATTATATGTTAGGAGTATAATTACAACAAGGAGTGTTTATAAATCATTTTCGATATTTCTATAATTATTGATTTGAATGAATGAAAAATATGTATATTGTAGATGAAAATGTATTACCTCGATAATTTTTTGGAAAGATTATTTGTATTAATTATTCAAATTATATTTTCCTTTATTTAGGTCAATAGTGGTAAGAACAAACAATCTTAGAGAAATAATGATGAGGAGTATTCCATGTTCAATGAGAATCTTCCATCAACCAAAATATTTTCTTTATGGGTTGCTTGAAAGGTCCTAATCATCGCACTCTCACTACAAAAGATTATTCTTAATACATAGGCTTGGATTATTCTAGTCACCATTTTAGAACATTAGAAGCTTTAGATGAGGTATTATTGGCAAAAATACAAATTGATTGTAGAAATTCCAATTCATATCAAAATTCATAATTATTTAATTCCACACTGAGGCAACATGAATTCTCAAAAATTGGTGTTGGTCAACAAGATGTCAAGGTTCTTATCAAAGAAAATCTAATTGGATTGTGTAGTAAACACATAAACTTCACACCAACATTCCAACATATTTCCAATATAATTGATCCTATAGAGGTTTATCATTAGAACTACATTGATTTTCATAGTATATATCTTACCACACATTTTATTTATCTCAAATATGTATACATAATTATGTCACCTTGATAATTGGTACGCTTTCACCTAATTTATTTTGTTTACTATACAAACATCATTCATAATCAATGGAAGTCAATTAGTAATGAAGAATCAAATTTAGAGATCACAAATTTTTAAGCTTTGACTAAAATAATTTAGTATATCACATATTAGTTTAGAGGATTAAAATTTTCATATTGATTATGCTAGTATTTATTGAAGGCTAAGGCTCAATATTGTAAGCCCTTGTGATAGATTGTGATCTAATTTGCAACTATGCATTAAAACAAGAACATTTTATATTTAATTATCTTTTTAAGTTGTGGGTTTTGAATATATTTTTTTCAAATTAGTCAAATTCATATCATGGGGAGAAATGGGTTTGCAAGTTGGCGAAAACCCCATTAGGGTTTGATTCTCAAGGCATCCACGTGGTGGGTGCGTGGCATTTTATGGAGGAGGATTCAAACCTCCTCCACTAGAGGTTTTCCTTCCCTCATGTGAGCATTCCTTTCCCTCTGCAGTTGTTCATCATTTTGTAGCGTTTCTTAGATGTGTTTGTTGTTTTTTATTCTGTCTACTTTTACTTTGCTCGACCCTCGGCTGCAAGTTGTGTGTATTTCTCTTATGTTGTGTGTATTTCCTTTAAGCATTGTACTATAAAATTGATCTTAAAAGAATGAAAAGATTAGATTAAAAGAAATTGCAATTTTTTTTAGTGGTTGTTGATTGTAATAAAATTCCTGCTAAACAATATGTGGATGATTAGTTTTTAAATATGTGGGGGAAAAATTTTGGGGTGAGGATTTCATTTTGTAGAATGGTTCAGAAGGGTTTGTTTCTAATTTTTTTCATAACCCTAAAATGCAAGAAGTTATTACCAATAATTTTGGAACATTGGGAGGTGTTCTTTAAGGGCTTTAAAGTGGTCGCTCGAGGCAATTTGTGATGAAGTTCTTTCTTTATTAGGTCCAAAATGGCTAAAAATTATAATGTTGCGCCTTTTGTGTGGAAATTCCTACCCAATCTTCTCTCCTCTCTCTGCAATGTCCTGAGAATTAAGGACTCGAAAGTGACCCTCTCTCATCTTGATGTGAGGGTGTTAATTTCCCTCCTCCCAGGGGTAGAAGTCCCTAAAAAAATTAGATTCTCAAACCAAGGTGCTATAATTTGTTGTAATATAGAGATCCTTGGAGGAATGAATGTGTGCTATTTATGCAAAAAAGGAAGGTAATTTTTGAAGAAATTGCCCTATCTTCAGAAATAAGGAAAACCTTAAAAGGAACCCTCCAAGCCCCTTTGCTAATGCGGGGAATAACGAGGACTCCAGTATGGGGAAGATGGATATACGGCAAGCCCCTATAAGAGTGAAGAGATGGAAGGGATTGAAGTCTATCAGACCTCTCACTCTGAAGGAAATCTTACCCCAATAGAGCAGAATTTGGAAACTACCCAATATGGGCTTTTAATGGTATACTCAAAGCAATCTCCTGTAAGTTTAGAATTGGAAGGTGGTAAGGCTGAAAAGCCTAACTCTAATATCCTGGGAGCGGTGGAGGAAAATCCATCATTGCATCTAAAATATGGGTGTCATATACCTGCCGAGGCATCTCACCCCCTGCCTACTCTCGGGATACTCGGCTAGAATAAAACCAGTATCTCAGGCTCTCTTAATCCTGGGTTGGAGCCAAATACTAATATCCATTCTTACTTTAAATTTGGGAAAAAGAATTCCCAATAGTTGGTAATGGGAAAAATTCGCTATAATATTGCTCTAAAAAATAAAGAGAAAGAGAATGCTAATATGAATACTAATGAGTTCTCCCCTCTCAGTGATGATTCTTCATGTCCTGAGATGGAGGAAATTGTAGAGGACTCGACCTTCTACCTGAACAAATCTATTGATTCGAAAGATAAAACCGTTGTAAATGGTTTTGAAAATAACAGCCAAAACACTAGGAACTTGCATAGGCTGATCACCAGGTCCCTATCTCAACAAGAAAAAGTGAAAAATTCTGAGAAAGGTAATAACCAATCCCTTCAGATTGAAGAAAATAGTAGGCACTGTCTTGATTTTGATCAGGGTTAGGGTAATTGGCAGGGGCAAGCTCCTAAGGAGGTGGCTAGAAGCTTTCAAAATAATACGAATAGTAGTAACAAAAGGAAGACCTCTCTGGTTCTAAACCTTAAAAAGCCATCTAATAAATCTGCTCATAATGAACCAAATTGTGGAATTAAAAAGGCTTCTAAAAAAATGAACTCTGGCTTGCTTAATCCTCCTAAGGCAAAGCAAAATGATAATCTTAATTTAAGCTCAAACCTGAAGCTCCAAGAGAATCCCCTTGACTTTTCCAAATATGATGAGCATAACAATAATTTTCAACCTCTAATAATGATTATCCTTGTGAGGAGCCCACGGAAGGAACACCTCAAGATCTTGCAAAAGAAACTGAAGTGGAACTGCCTCAAGGTGGAAATGAAAAGAATCCCCCCTCTACCTATGATTCCTAGCAAGGCAGTGTCAAAAGACGGGAACACCTCATAAGGCAATGTGAATCCTAATGGATCAAACTATAAAAGAAAGAAGAGAACAAAAGAATCTTCATACCCCTTTATAAAGAGATTGAACAATGAAATTAGTCTTCTAAAATGCTATGATAGATTTAGGAAACCAATGTATATAGCTTAATAATCATTTTTTTATGGATTTAAACTATATATCTTGGAATGTGAGGGGCCTTGAGTCCCCGATCAGGAAATATATTGTAAGGAAATTTTGAAATCTTAACAAGGAAAAGGATGTGGTCTTACTGCAAGAAGTTAAAGCCACCTTATTCACTCTGGAAATAAATTTAAAGTTCATATGGAAAGACTCAATTCTCTTTGCAATAAGGCATGAAAAGGGGAAAGGA
This sequence comes from Sequoia sempervirens, assembly GCA_007258455.2. NCBI lineage: Eukaryota > Viridiplantae > Streptophyta > Pinopsida > Cupressales > Cupressaceae > Sequoia > Sequoia sempervirens. The sequence goes on from VDFB02271358.1 coordinate 210,239,682, forward strand.
GGACCAGTAATTTTGTTATCCAATGCATGGGGAAGCATGGGGAAGCTTGTGGTTGACAATGGTTCCTCACCATGTTAAAGAGTTGTGTGGCCCGTGATAATTGAAAAAGAGGGCAACAGATTTGGCATATGTTCAATTTATGCCCCCAATTATTATAGAGACAGATTTAATATTTGGCAATGGTTGTTTGAGCTTCCTAATATCCCTTGGATAATTGAGGGACTACAATATGGTGGAGCATCATGAGGATAAAAATGGAGGAAATAAAATTGACTGGAAAGGCAATGAACTCTATTTTTGGGCTAAAATGAAGTCTAAACACCAACTTCTAAACCCACATATTGGAAACAAAAAGGACAATAAAGGTGTATGGTACACATGGTGCAATTCTCATCTCAGAAGGAAACCATTTATAATATACTGTAGGTTGGATAGGTTCTATGCCTATAAAAATTTCTTTAGCTTTGACAAAAATGAAGAGGGACAAATTGTGAAGGTATATCCATATACCCTATCGAATCACCATAACATATTATCAAGAATTATCTTGAATCATAATGAACATTAAAAAACCCAAAAGGATAATCTCTTTAAGTTAAATATCAATCTACTAAGAGATCAAGACTATAACAATGTAGTGTTTACACTCGGGGAGATTAATAGATGGTTGCTAAAAGATGTGTCACTTAGAGAGAGATGGGTGCAAAATGTAAAAATTTGGAGAGTAATCTATCAAAATATTGGTAAAAAAGGGTCACAAAATTCAGACAAGAGGAATTGTAATTGAATAAAAATTTGTTGAAGGCTGAGTGCAACATACAAAATTACCCCTCCAATATTGCACTTTTAGAAGAACTATCCCTTGTTAAAGACTCATTGAGGTGAGTCCAAAGTAAAAAATCTCAAGGTATGAGAGTCTGATTGGTGCAATCACAGATGAAGGGTCCTAAGAGAACTGTCCAATAGTGCAACTTAGAGTGAACACAACGTAAATAACATAGGGTATTGATCAGAAAACATGAACTTTCATTGATTCAATAATTGGAAGTCTTACATGTATCATATGTGGAATAATTAGGGCTCATAGGCTTGTCACAAGGGCATTACAACATTACAACAATACAACAAGAACTAAGGCCTTATTTAGTAGTCAAATCTAATTATCCAAAGCGTTTCAATTCTAATCCTAAATCTAATCACCAACTCTAACTAAACTACTTTCCAAATGATTATATATTATCTTAAATACGATTCTCCAACTCTAATAATGGTTTGTGTTGGCCTCAAGTTTTTTCAAACCCCAATGAATTATCAAGCATGTAGGTCAGCCTTAAAGCATGAGAAGATTACCCATTGTGAATGAAGCGTATTATGGATCTCCAAGAAAGATCCTTTTGGACCCAAAATGCTTGTATGATGTCCCATGAAGCTCTGGACACTTCGGGATAGGTCCCCACTTTCAATTCTAGACCAATTCGGCCCCAAATGCTCTGACTATGAATTACAATAAAATTTTGAGAATGATAACTTTTTGCAAACAAATGAAAATATCCTGAAATCTGGATATGATGTAGATGACCTCGTGTAGATGCTATATACTACTCTGTGATCTGAGAAATAATAATGCAATGAAATGTAGAATGAAATGTTGAAACTGCTATAGATTCAAATGCAAGAAAAGAAATGTTTTTGGTTGATATAGGATTTCTTTACGATCAAGGATGCTCCTATATCAGACACCCGAGGTTGGAAGAAAAGTGAGTCCCTCAATTCCTAGGGGCTAGAGGGAAACCAAAGTAGTCCACCTCAGCTTGAGAAATCTATGATGAATCTTCCACTGGTCTACCTTTCCACTTTACCAAATATTACTTGTATTGCTTGTTCCTAGTGTTGCTTCTAATTATTGTATCTAAAATCTACTTAATCTCCTTCGATGGTTGATGTGGTAATTGCTTCTTCAAATCCATTTCATTAATACTTCCACTTGACTATCCTTCATGATACTCATAGATGTCTACAATATTGAAAATAGGTGATACACCCACTATTTTCGGTAACTCCACTTCATATGTATTTCTAGAATCAAACTTCCTTAGAGTTTTGCATGGTCCAAACTACCTCATCTTCAGCTTGTTATATGTTCCTACTAGAAATATTTCCTTCCTGAGGTACACCATAACTTCATCTCCAACAACAAACTCCTTATGTCTCCTCTTCTCATTTGTCTTTTTCTTATATTTATTGTTCATGTCCTCCAAGTGTTTTTAGATGTAATGACGGAAAATGTACTTAATAGATTGCCTTGATTTAGTGTTGTAATTTGTTTAACACATTCACATTAGGTCTTGGGTCCTTGTGAACTAGGTGGACTTAATTAAGCTGTTGTAAAGTGTTGCACCACACTTTCACACTTATCTAGGGTTTTATTAATTAATTGGGCTTCTTTATGCCTTATTTGGCCTTATTTTGCATCCACAAGCTTTAATTAATGCATCTTTCCAAGGATAATATTGACATAAACCAACATCCAATCATAATTCAGTTGTTTTTGGATTGTATGGCCCAAATTTAGTGATCTAGGACTCATACACCACCTTGGGTGTATGGGTCCCACCTAAGTTTCAGGGAACCGATCTGGATTTCACATTAATTTAAGCATTTCTTCATAAGTGTCCCATAGCCTAGCCTAATGGGACTCATATGCCACTTTTGGCATATGAGCCTCGTGTGACCCAAAATTAAATTTAATTCAAATTCTTGGTGGGATTTTATCATCCTAGATCTATTGTCAGCTTGTAGTGTTGTAATTTTGGGAAAATTGGCATAAACAAGTATAAATACAAGGTTTTTTCACTCATTTTGACCTAACAAGCAATCAAGTGACCCAGCAAGTTGAATAAGCATCCTTGTAGCAAATTTGAGTTTACAAGAGAATTCAAGTGTTTACAAGTGCATTCAAGAGTCTTCAAGAGCTGATTATCAAGTGTTTTGGAGCATTATTCATGTATCAAGCATCATGTCAAAGTCATAATGCATCATGGGGTAAGTGCACCAAGATGGTTCCCAAAAAGGGGGCTTAAGTGGCCATTTTTTTTTTCTGAAATCAGGAAGTACTAACCTTGGACGTGAAATTGATGATACTTACACTCAAAATTTTGAGATGGAACGAAAAGAAGAATTCAAGTGCTCCGAGTCTGTTTTCTAAACTACTAATTTATTTTCAAAATGGTTGAGATTAAGGGGTTCAAATGAGGGACGTACACAAATTGGTGTTTTTTTTGTTAGAAAAACACTCTTGTACAACCCTCGTACGATGAACTTTTTTTTAGTATTTTTAAAATTGCTATGTAGTCAGAAGTTAGGTAACAGTATGTAGTTGATGCACAATTTTTTTGATAATTTTTTAATGAATATTTTATTTTTTACTAATTTTCGAAGTGAACACTTCCTGAAAAATAAAATTTTGGCCGTGCTACCCCTACAAATTTTGAAACTAATTGAATTTTTAAAAAAAATTGTAGAATGGAGTCTAGTTTCTAAAAATGTAATTTATTTGAAATTTTGACGAACGGTTAATTTATAACGAAAAAAACACCAAACATTGTTTTTTGCCAAAAAAGAGACATACAAACAAAAGAAATTATGGATGAGCGGCTTAACATTGTCAGAAAGTGAAAAAAATTACATCTTTGGATAGCTAAGAGAGAACCTAACATTACCCAGATGTTTGATTTGTTTGATAATGAACCTCGTGCAATCCTAACGGTGAGCATGAACTTGATTATGTGAAATATTGTAGAAATTGAAAAAACATGTCTCTAGTCATTAGGAATGCCCTCCAAGCCTTTGGGTTGGTATTCCAAGGCAAATACCAATCCTAAGGCTCGAGGATTCCCAAAGCAAGATATAACGCAAGTTTGTTATAACACGAGCACGTTATAATGCGCTCGTGTTATATGTCAGTTTTGACATGGTTTTTGTTTGTGGGGAGCATGTCTAGCAAGACATAACGCGAGCGCGGTATAATATGCTCGTGTTATGTCTTGCTTTATGTTAAATGCATATTGAATGTATGTTTGTATGCACATGTATGCTTGTATGTCATGCATGTATGTATGTATGTATGTATGTATGCATGCATGCATGTATGCATGTATGGTATGCACGCATGTATGTATGTATGCATGTATCAAATGCTTATTGTATGTATGCCTACTCTATGTAAGATTGTATATACATGCATGTACATGTATGCTTGTACGTATGTAGGATTGTATGCACATATGTATTATGCTTGTATGTATGTATTTATGTATGTCTTCAGAGGAAGGGAGAATTTTAAGAGAGAGAGAGATCTAGAGTTTTCTAAGTAGGCTGGGAGGGATAAAGGGGGTGAGAGAAAGACAGGGGGGGTGGGAGTGAGAGAATTGAGAGAGAGGGAGAGAGAGGGGGGGAGAGAGAGAGGGAGAGATAGAGAGAGTTATGTAGGTAGGGTACCAAAGAGAGAGACTTGAGAGTGTGAGGGGAGGTGAGAGGGATAAAGGATAAAAGTGAGAGAGTTTAAGAGAGAGGGAGTGGGAGAGAAGGGGTTGGAGTGAGAGGTACTTAGCTAGGTAGGGTGGAGTGGATAAAGGAGTGAGAGAAAGAGAATCTGAGAGAGAGGGTGAGAGAGGGGAGAGAGACAAAACGCATTTAAAGAGAGAGTTATGTAGGTAGGGTGCCAAAAGGGAGAGACTTGGAGAGATAGGCAGTGAGAGGGAGCAAAGAGTGATGGAGGGAGAGAGAGAGGAGTGAGTGAGAGACCTGAGAGAGGGAGAGGTTGTGGGAGGGAGTGGCCTGATAGAGGGAGAGAAAGAGGGGGGTGGAGTGAGATGGAATTATCTAGGTAGGGTGGGAGGGATAGAGAGAGAGAGAGAGTTACCTAGGTAGGTTGCCAGAGGGAGAGACCTGAGAGAGAGAGGGGGTGGGAGAGAGAGACATGAGAAAGAGGGAGAGAGAGGGAGTGGGAGAGAGTGGGAGGGAGATAGAGAGAGATAGATAGAGGGAGTGCTAGAGGGTGGTATGGATTGATTGAACGAGAGGTACGTAGAAAGAGGGAGAGGGTAGATAGAGACAATTAGAGAGGGTAGGAGAGAGGGAGGGAGGGAGAGGTGAGATGTATAGATACAAAGAAATTGATAGGGGTTGAGGGTTTAGGGTTGAGGGATTAGGGTGGAGGACCTATAGGGTTGATGGTTTCTAGGGTATTAGGGTTTAAGGGTTGAGGGATGAGGGATGAGGGTCGATGGTAGAGAGTATCGGGTTGAGGGTATAGAGTAGAAGGTTTAAGGGTTTAGGGTTGAGGGTATAGGTTTGAGGGTATATGGTTGAAGGATTAGGTTGAGGGTCCAAAGTAAAGGGTAGATGGTATAGGGGTCGAGGGTTTAGGGTTTAAGGATTGAGGGTTGAGGGTTGAGAGATTTGGAGAGTGGGAGATAGTGGGAGATAGTGGGAGAGAGGGTGGGAGAGGTGAGAGAGTGGGAAGAGGTGGAGAGAGTGGGAGAGAGGGTAGGAGAGGGTAGGAGGAGAGCTGGATGGAGAGAGGGTGGGAGAGAGTGGTGCAGAGGGCAAGGGAGGTGCGTGAGAGTTGGAGAGGGGAGAGAGGGTGGGAGAGAGTGGGAGAGAGGGTGCTAAATGCAGGCGAGAGATTTGGAGAGTGGCAGAGAGGGAGGGAGAGGGGTGAGAGAGCTGGAGAGTGGGATAGAGGGTGGCGGCTGTGGGAGAGAGCTGGAGAGTGGGTGGAAGAGAGCTGGAGAGAGTGGGAGAGAGCGGGAGGAGTGGGAGAGAGGTAGGAGAGAGCTGGAGAGAGTGGATAGAGGATGGTGGGAGAGGGTGGTAGAGAGTTGGACAGAGTGGGAGAGAGGGTGCGAGAGAGATAGAGGGTATAAGGGTTAAGGGTAGAGGGTAGAGGGGAGAGAGATAGAATTAGGGTATAAGGGTAGAGGGAAGAGAGATAGAATTAGGGTATATAGGGTATAGACAAAGAGAGAGAAAATAAATCTATTAAAAAACCAACTTTCACATAACGCGAGCACATTTTGAAGAAGTAGAGAGATGGCTATTTTAGGAAGAAATAATGAGCTCCTGTTATAACGCGAGGGAATTATAACACAAGCTCGTTTTGTGTTGCACTAAAAATGGTAAAAAACTCAATATACCCATGATCTCAAGGCCCACATTCTACATATTCTCCTAGTTCTACACGTGCTTCGACAAAAGTAGCTTTTTGATGTTGTTGTGAAGTGTGCATGCATGTTTTTCACATTCCACCACCTTTTTCATGATATTTTTACCACCTTTGCATGAAATAGTAGAGTTTTAACGTTGAAAGACATATAATATCAATTCAAGTTTCAATTCCATTGAAAATTGATATACAATTAAAGTTTGGAGGGGAAAAAGCTTTTCAAAAAGTCAAGTTGTTGAGGAGTTTGAAGAAAGAAGAAGCTAAGGCTACATAATTGGACCTTGAACTGCTCCATTTGAAACTCTGGTTTTTTAGGTAAGTGAAGTCTTTACACATTTTCTTTCATTCTATTATGGCTTCCTTTCATTTTTTTTATTTTGCATATTCCATGTTGATCATTGTTTTTTTGTCATTATAACCTTAGGTTGTCAATGTACATTTTAAATTACACAATTCTATACAATTGCCAATTACATTTTTAAACCACATCTCTTTGAGGCATTTTGTTATTTAATGTTAATAAATATTTAACTAGCTCCCTTTGGGTGTATTTTCCCCTCTACATCGGCCCGTACATCACAAGTGATCAACTCAGCCTATTATCTAAGTTTTGCTCTCCCGCTCCACATATCTACTCCTCGCAACCTCGAGTTTCTACATTCCTTTCACATCCTGGGAAACCCCGCTATGCTTCCACATGTCGTGACTGCGGGATACTTTTGATCATTCTTTCTTGCTGCCTTATTGAGCTCCGCTTCAGTGCCACGAATTCCTCATTCCCAAAAAGGTTTGGTGGGCCCCACAATTGTTGTCTGCGGTGTACTCTTGCTATGTGACTGCTATTCACAAATCTTTTAGCATATAGATGAAGTAGCAACCGTGGGCAGCGAAATGCTGCTATGCGTCTCTTTTGCATTTGGCTGGTGATCATCCCCTCCATTATTGATGAAGTGCTTCACCCATTTGACACGTGTAGCCTTAACGCAAAGTCTTCAGTGGCAGAAGAGAGAGGTTCATACGGGCAGCGAAGGCTGCCACGTGCCTAGCCAGCGGATCTCATAGTCAGGCGATAGACTAGAAGAACCTAATGATGCTATTGGCCACTACGTGTCATGATCATTTACACAGACGGTGACACTTGTCTAATTAAGCCTTGCTAGGACCACCACCATCATTTGCAGAGGATGCACGTATTCCTGGAGTGACTGGATGCTTGGTTCTAGATCGATTCTCTTGTAATGGCTTGAGGAATATTATGATTTTGTATCATTTCCAGGGGATTGTGAAATCTTTTATGTTGTTGCTCTCCAAAGCGGTGGGGGATTTTTTCCTTGCTATATATACTTTTCTCTATTGTGAGAAAAAGAGTCTAGAATTTGGGAGAAACACTGGTTTCGGTTAAAGACACCAGGCCTTTTTTTGCTGTTTTATTTTATTGTAGAGACTCTCAGACAATGCCAATTGTTCGGCCTTTCTATTTTTTCATGCTATTTGATCAAACTATAAACTATGTTTTTTATTGTCTAGACATTTCATTTGAGAACTTCTATATATGTTGAATGCAAGTTTGCTGACCTAGACCATGTCTAATGACTCTTCCTGGTAGTAGGAATGTATGCAATATTATTTTATGTCAATGAATGGATTGCCTATGTTGTAATATTTAGTGTCTAATGTTCTGGAACACTACAAACACTATTCAGGCCCTTAGATCTATGATTTATCATGCCTATCAATAAGTCTTGGCGCATTTCCTTAGGTTAGACTTTATTTTATTATATCTATTTCCTTAAAATTCCCTTTCCAAACCCCCATTATAGAAGAAGCCAAATTCTCTAAAAACCCAGAGGTCACTCAGTTTAACGCAAAAGGTCTCCCATAAACCGAGTTTCCCATAAGACACTGTTACCTCATCAAATTTTGGCATCAACAGTTTGTTCTTTTTCTGGCATGCCCAGTGGGACTGAGCTTAAATGAATTTGCATTTTAGAAGGGTGTATAAGCCATCGGCCTGTAACTAGATCCCAAACTGCAGGCAACCCCAGTTTACTAGTACCTCCACTGGGAACAATGCAAGTCGCAAACTAGTTGGCAGTCGTTCTATTCCCACCACCCGTTCCTCTCACCATGTTGTCGGCCGCCAATAGAAATTACGTGGCATGGGATGCTGAAAGTCCCCTAGTAGCCCCAGTAGCACCCGCTGTCTGGGGCACTATCCTAGTTTCAACCATGAAAGTTATACCCAAGTTTACCAGAGATGGCTCAAGAACACCAGTAGAACATTTGCAGGATTTGGTAGACATGTTTTTGGTACATGGGATTATAGTGCAGAATGTAGCTCTAAGGCTTCTCACCACGTCTTTTAAAGGCAAGGTGCTGGATTGGTACCGAACACTGTCACCTAGTACTATTCGCACCTAGGACGAGCTCAAAGATCTATTCTATGAGAGGTTCTCAAATGACGAAGATCGTTCTTCACTATATTATCAACTATCTGTCATAAAAGGAGCCCCCTTGGAGGCTCTGATGGACTTTAATGCCCGATTTCATACAAATTGGCAAAGGATTCATGTTATTATACACCAGACTCGCGAGTTGGCATTCATATTTTATCTAAAGTCCATCAATTCTAACATTTCCATGATGATCAAGTCTTTGGGAGGAGGTACTCTACCAAATGCTTACGATGTCGCTGTCAAAGTCGAGATTCATTTAATAGATTGTAGAAAATTTCCTCCTCGACCTATTATGTTGATATTTCCTGAAATATCGATCCCTGCGCAAGAAGTTGCGTCAACTAGCGCGCCCGCAACTACCCAGTCGATGTACACATATGCGATAGCCCCACAAAATGTAACCTCTACATCGGGTTCTTCCAAAGATGAAATAAGCGACCTCAAAGAGATGTTATGGACCATGGAAAATGGCATAACCACACTTAAGCGAAACCAATCAACACATCTAAAGCCTGCATATCAAAACTATCAAGGCAGGCATTCCTCATATACGTAGAATCAATACCAAGGCATGCCTTGCTGTAATCCACCAGTTTCGGTCGCAAACCAAATAGTGTCGGTGCCTACTTCGCTAATGAGCGCATCACCAAGCTCGAGTAGGGAATTAACTGTAGGGCAGAACAACCTTATTGATGATATCAATCTATGGCGCTTCCCTTGCAGCGATGTGCATATGCCACGAAACTGTCAGCGTGGCAACTTGCAAAAAAAGGTGGTGGAGCAACGTAGCCAAGGCACGACAACAGATCACAAAGGTTATATATATATCTCACCACAAATGGAGAGTGTGGTTCTATCTGTGCAAATGCAAGGAATGTCTTTAGAACAAGAATCCAATATTGCTCTTGATCATGTGCTTTTTTCCTAGATGGAGGAAGAAGAAATGGTGTTTTCTAATAACGCGTTCATATCCAAAACACTGCAAGTGCAATCTGATTATAACACATGCTCAAAGAGGAGATTTACCAGCGAGACAGTTGTTCTACATCTAGCCAGCCCACAACTCAAAGGTGCTTTCGATCAGATTCCTGGCACTTCTACCGCCCCGCCACCATCCCAACCATGGAAGGAAATTATTATACCAAGAGCCAAGCAGCAGAAACCTCTGAGTGTCACTTTTTAATGTGGTCGAACAATTGAAGAAGTCATTCGCTAATGTATCTCTATGGGACATTCTAGCTATCCTAGAGAAAAAGACGCTATTATAGAAGGTGCTTTAAGAAGAGGTCAATACATTACCAATAGAGCAGTTTGCCAGTGCGGAGGTTGTTAATCAAACACCACCGACTAAAATATTTACAAACAATACAAAGGAATCCCCTATCGAGGTTAGAGATAAGTTAAAACCCCAACCATTCTTCTTGACTCTTATTATAGGAAATAATTTATTGCATAATGCTATGATTGATTCTAGTGCTAATACCACGGTTATGCCTAAACATATAGCCGAAGCTTTAGGACTCAACTATAAACCTATGAAAAGGGGGGTAATGCAACTTGATAGGAACAAAGTTGAAACTGTAGGTGTCATCAAATCACTTCCTATAACTCTATTTGCTTGCCCTAGTATCACGGTGCCGCAAGACACTGTGATCATATATATTCCTCCTATGTTTGGTCTCTTTCTATCCTGATAATTTACTTCAAAGGTGGGCGGATACCTGTACTTGGATTGGTCACATCTGATACTCAAAATCAAGCATGGTGCAAAAATGAAGATAGAATCAGAGGCTTTGCATTTTGAACATGTAGCAGATGAAGCCCTAATCAATTTTGAAGCCACACATACCTCTATCACCAAGCAAGAAATGTATTGCATTGAATTACTGGAGGAAGAAAAGGTGAGCAGAGACCGAAATGACAAAGAAGATGCTTTGTTGAGTGAACACATGGAAAATGATCCTTTCATAAATTATCATGCTATAGGATTGGGCACCTATGCAATTTATGATGAAGACCAAGTATTCCCAAAGATTGCCAAAGAGTCTGAAGGTAGCCAAGCAAGAGAGCTATGGACATTGTACTTTGATGGAGAAAGAAGCAAAGTAGGTGCTCGAGCAGGGATATGTCTAATATCTCCACAAGATGAAAAATTGCTAAGGTCTTTCCATTTTCATTTCACTTGCTCAAACAATGAGGCTGAATATGAAGGATTAGTTCAAGGTTTAAGCCTTGTGGAATGAATGGGAATTAAGCAATTAATGATGTTCAGAGATTCTAAATTGGTAGCCAACCAAGTCTGAGGAGTTTCCGTGGCAAGGAATGTCCGCATGAGATCCTATTGGCACCGAGTTTGGGACCTAGTTGATGGTTTTGAAGCTTTCAATATCTAGACTATTCCTCGAGGATAAAATAGTGATGCAGATCACATGTTCGTGATTGGTGCTTAGTTTGATCCTGCCTCTGACCTTATACATAATGAACATTCAATATAAGTACTAGTCCAACCGGCGATTCCCGACAATGATCAGAGTTGGAAAGTTTTTGAAAGTGAGGAACACATCGCCTTGTTCATCCAACAATCGAGGGAATTTTCTGATTAGCTTCAACCAAAGATTGCCGAAGCTTATGAAGGAAAAACTATGCAGCTCAAATTTAACAAGCTTCTGAAAGGATTGGTTACTCTCAAAAAAAAAAAAAATTGTGATGATGCTCGAAATGATAAACAAAATTTCGTAGCAGACACAAGTGATTATGTGAACCTTCGAGTCGCAGATGGCAGGAATCTTCAAGTCAAGAAAAATGTCTCGCACCATGATAAAGAAAGACTCATCAGTTTTTGTGAAAAATATGAAGTAGTGGCTTGGTCCTATGATGATCTAGAGGGGTATGATCCTGATATCATTCAGCACATGATCAAGCTAACAGAAGGTGCAAAACCAGTCCAAAAAAAATAGAGGCCAATAAACCCTAAAATTGAAGCGCTAATGGCACAAGAGTTAACTAAGCTCATTGAGTCACGCATTGTCTTCCCGATCAAGCATAGTACTTGGGTATCCAATCTGGTCCCAGTCTAAAAGAAGAATGGAGATATCCATTTGTGTGTGGACTTCCAAGACCTAAATAGAGCATCCTTGAAGGACATTATCTATTGCCTTCAATGGAGTCAATCCTACAAATGGTTGCAGGATCAGAAATGTTTTCTCTGCTGGATGGTTTCTCCGGCTACAATTAGATCTGAGTTAATGAAGAGGATCAGCACAAGACTATGTTCCCCACAAAGTGGGGAACATTTGTATATGCTAAAATGCCCTTTGGTTTATCCAATGCAGGGGCAACATTCCAGCATGCAATGGACATCACATTCAACAAACTAATCAATAAGTTTATTCTAATTTACTTAGATGATCTTACTTTGTTTTCTAAATCTAAGGATGGTCATTTTGACCACTTAGAAATAGTTTTTCAAAAGTTCCAAGAGTTTGAGGTTTCCCTAAATCCGAAAAAATGCGTATTCAGAGTACCGCAAGGCTAGCTGTTAGGACATGTGGTGTCTAAGGAAGAAATTTCAATCAACCCTAGATGGGTAAAATCTATCAAGGAACTTCCCCTTCTGTTGAATAAGAAAGGTGTTCAGTCCTTCCTAGGCAAGGTAAATTTTGTTAGCAAGTTTATTTTTGACTTTGTTGGAATAATTAAGCTAATCACCCTGATGTTTAAGAAGGATCAGGCATTCAAGTGGACGACCGAAGCTCGGGAAGCCTTTGAAAAATTCAAGGAAGCTATTTCCACAACTCTGGTACTGGTTAATCCAGATCTATCTAAGGATTTTGTAATGTATGCATTCAGTAGTGAGTCCAATATCACTACTGTCCTAACCCAAAAAGACAATGAAGGAAAGGGGGAACATCCAGTGGCGTTCTACTCCTGGACCCTGAAGGAATCTGAGACGAATTATAATTTCATCGAAAGATAGGCCTTTGCAGTAGTGAAGGGACTCAAAAAGTTTCACCATCTAGTTTCTTGCAACAAGGTGTTTTTTTATGTCACACATTCTAGTGTGCATGAATATATCATGCAAGGAGAAATCACAAAAAAAAGAGCTAATTGGATCATCAAGATCCTTGAATATGATATAGAGGTCAAACCCACTACAACCATCAGAGGAAGAGGACTGTGTGAATACATGACACAAGACGAGGAGATACCCACCGCAGGGGAGCAATTGGGGCTTGTCCAAATAAATGAGCCAGAACCAGAGGGTTGTTGGCTGACTGATAGAATGAGGTTTATGCAAACCAGAAAGTATCCACTAGGTCTCTCATCCAAAAAGAGGAGATACTACTGGCTGCAAAATTGTGGATATACGTTAGTGGAGGGGGTCCTTTTCAAAAGAAATTTCAATGGCCTACTCCTGCGATGCGTTACTTCAGAGCAAGCAAAGAGTATCCTTGACGTGTTCCATAATAGCATTGTGGGCAGACACTTCTCTGCTATGACCACCACCATTACATTCATGTGCATCGGTTACTATTAGCCTACACTTTTTAATGACTCCCACTTTTTGGTAAAATCTTACAAAAAATGCCAATTCTTTACTAACAGAAGAAAAAATTCTACAATGCCTCTCAAACCTATAGTGGCGGATGAACCGTTTGCACAATGGGGCATGGACTTTATCGGAATGATTAATCCAGCTTCTAGTGCTAGACACAAGTGGATTCTGACTACCACAGATTACTTTACAAGATAGATGAAGGTCGTTCCGCTTAAAAATAAAACAAAAATAGAGATTGTGGATTTCCTCGAAGAACTGGTGACAAGGTTCAGTCCTCTGAAGACTATCATTTCTGATAATGCCAGAGCTTTCTTAGGCACAAAGGTATGTCACTTTGCATTAACGAATGGCATATTCCTCAAAACATCATCAAATTATTACCCACAGGGAAATGGCCTAGCCGAGTCAACAAACAAGAGCCTAGTTCGACTCCTTAAAATAATTGGTTTGGAACACCAGAGAGAATGGCATAGAAACCTCTGAGCAGCGCTTTAGGAAAACTGCATAACTCCTAAGCAAGTCCTTAAGACTTCACCTTATGAGTTGGTATACGGGAAAGAGGCGTTGTTACCTATATCTATGGAGATTCCAACACTCCAATTGTTGGAATCCCTCAAGATAGAACAAAATGGTGCCATGGAGGTTCGGCTTGCCGAACTATTAGAAGTACAGGAAAAAAGGGAGAATTCCCTAATAGCCATGAAAAACCATCAACAAGTGGTCAAGTGATGGTTTGACAAGAAGGCTTCCAGCCAAGGCCTAAAGTGCGGAGACTTAGTACTGAAGTATGATAAAAGGGTTGCTAAGGCAGGTCAGCATGGTAAATTTGATAGCCTATGGGAAGGCCCCTTCAAAATCATTTAGTGCAAGGAGCATAACACTTTCAAGTTAGAAAATATGGAACATGAACCCTTAGGAATCTCAGTCAATGGGATTCATCTTAAGTTGTTCGATTAAATGTCGAGTGTTATTTTTGTACATATGTGAATAATGTTCTTTCTTTTATTTTCCCTTTCTTTGGCTGGTCTTTTTCAAAATTGGATTGTGTTTCTACAGAGTTAACCCATTATTAGAGCGGGTAGAACGGCAAGATTTATTTACATAAAACACACCCATGTGCAAAGAAATAAACACATATGGTATAAAAGAGCCCATAAAAATAAAATGCAAAATGAATGAAAGAGCCATGGTTTTTTCATAAAGATATATATATATATATATTTATATATATTCTTTGGTTTTTACATTGCAAAATGGCTGGGAAAGCCATAATCCAAAAACGTATATGACTATTCAAGTTTTTCCTTCATATATGAAAAAATTGATAGCCTTTTTCAGGCTTATATACAAAATTGTAGGGCAGGTGGTCTATGCAACAATAGGAAATAAAGAAAATTGAGAGGCATTTTTTTAGGAGCAGAGAGGGTTTTTATCCAAGGGCACGGGAGGCAGCAATTGACACATTAATGGCAGCATCTACCTCTTCCTCAGCGGAAGGTTCTTCAATAGCAAAATCAACATCATTCGACACAACTGCCATTGGTGGGGGAAGCACCAGGTTCCTGAAGTCGGTATACCAATCTACGTTGTAGAACGGTATCACGTTGTAACTGCGGAACAGGAAGTGCGAGGCCTAGGTAACCCTCTGTCGATGCTTGTCGTGTGTCTAAAGGAAAAATCCACTGAGAAATGATAGCCATACAACTACCGCTTCTTCCTTGATGTAGTGACGATGGTCACTGGCAGATGGAAGACCTACCCCATATGCAACATGAGCAACAACTTCACCAAGGCCATTCAGGTACTTTCTAGGAAACATTTCCTTAACTAGCTTCAGGATGAGAGGCATGAGGATGCCAATGTCTAACATAGACGCTACAAAGTGGGAACATATATCAGTATTCACATGATACTTGTCCTCGTATTCTATGCAGTCCTTAACCAGAACCCATTTTATGGCTATCAAGACCAAGGAATGCTTATTCTTGGTCATTGTTTTCAGCCACCTAGTAGAAACCTCCCCTAGGAACGTTGTCTATGACTTATAAGAGGTTAGCCTAATAGGAGTATCCATGGTTCTGACACTATGCTTATACATTTTAGCCAATATTGAAATTTACCTATCACCTAGACTATGAGAAAACTTGCTTAAAACTACACTAACAACCTATCACTGCTCAAATGCTAAGTATGATTTCCTCACTACTTACCGGCCTATTTATAGAAAAAATGACAAGATGCATGCTAATCCATTTTGAAAAAACATGATGATAACTAGATGCCAACTTGAAAGGTGTGCCTGCGTTTGCTCACATTTCCTAATTAGTTGCATTTGCAGAGGTACGGTTCAACGCGTGCTAAATTAATATGATCTAATTAATTAGCTTTACAAAGGTGGCACTCATCGACAGTAAGCTACACATTCGTAGGCTATTGTGTCATCTCATAGGGTTTCCCAGAGCCCAAGGCAATATTCATATCTTTTCAGGTCGTGATCATTTTCTTTGGCTTAATCATTTTGGCTAGGATATTAATTACCAACACATACTAACGCAAGGTTAGAAAGCAAATTGTCAGCTCAAGTTTCAAGGGAATCACAACATATCACACGGTTGACAAACATAATAATGAATTATTTCCGCCTCAAAATGGCAAGTAGTTTGTTTTGCACAAATCACGAAATTAACGGTACATGCCGAATTAAATGAAAATGAATGCTTTCCTCTACCACCTTGAGAAAAGATAGCCAAATATTGCATGAAAAGGCTTAATAATTCAAAGTCTTTTCACAAATGCCAAAGCTAAAGGTGTAGAGTTTTTTTTAGTGTATCCAGAGCTGGATAAAAATTTTAGAGTCCAAAACTCATAGAGGTCTTCATCTAAAGAGAAATGTAGGAGAGTTCATCTCAGCAAATACAAGAGGAAATTGGCCAAGAGTTGTTTACAGCCATACGGTCATCTAGAAATGTGTATGTCTATAAGGATTTGGAATATGCTACACCTAGTATACCAAGCAGGCCGAAGAGGGCCTATACAATAGAGCTGACCAGGCCTAAAGATTGTAGAAACAAGAAAAGGGATAATATCTATGACCCACGGCTCGCAAAAAAACCTAAATCCTTAAGGGAAGTAGCCTACGCAAGGTTGACGACACCAAAAGAAGACACTTCTACGACAAGGTTTGGTACAGTGGTCTTCCACAATACATGGTCCTACTAGTGCACTACTTCCCAGAGATAGTTGATGATGCCATCTAGTGTTTTAACCCTAACACCTGCTATATTGAGGGCCGAAACTTAAGAGTTCACACGACCCCACAGGCCATTTGGAATATTCTATGCATCTCAAACCCAAGTAAAAGAAGAGAGAACATTGAGTCCTTTAACCCTAGCAAAGGAGAAAAAACATGGAGGGCAATGAAAAAGAACTAAGATTTCTTATTGGAGAAGATTTGTAAGAAAGGCATGCCAAGTGTTAAACTACCAAGTATTTTGTTGCTGCGCGGTGCGTTACGCAAGGATTTGCAAGATGCCATGTCCATGCTATCTTTTGTATGTGACCGAGACTCCGATGAAATGGTGAAAATTTTTCAACTGGGACTGGCATTCCAATTCCGCAAGCAACACAATACCTTTTGGTATGATTTTGCTAAGTTCATGGTAGATGAAATGATACGAAAAATAAAGAATTACCTGGCGGAAGGAAAGTTTAGATTTATTTATTTCTTGGTTCACATGTTCCTACATCAAAACCCTGATTTCTTCACCCGGTATTTTGAATTATCATTTTTTAATGAACGGGGTAAGAGGAAGCCAGTGTCCACGTGGACGTATTTTCTTTCTGTGTCGTATGATTATTATGCATTTTCAGACTATTTCATAACTCTGATCTTGCATTATTTACAAGGAGAAGGTGACATAATCTAGCTCAACAG
This sequence comes from Sequoia sempervirens, assembly GCA_007258455.2. Taxonomy (NCBI): domain Eukaryota; kingdom Viridiplantae; phylum Streptophyta; class Pinopsida; order Cupressales; family Cupressaceae; genus Sequoia; species Sequoia sempervirens. The sequence continues at coordinate 210,256,856 of VDFB02271358.1, forward strand.
GGATCAAACTAGATATATGCAGAGTTTCACTCCTACCTGTGACTGGTTCTTAGGAACAGATTTCACGATTCTCCGGATGCGGGGCTTCATTGGTCAACCTTTCCTTTTCCTAGCCTGCATCACAGATAGGGTGCTCATGCTTGAAATGTATAGGCAGGTGTGTATAATTGATTTTACCTTTTGCAATAGCAAAAGTGTCAAGAAAAAAGGATTCTTCACTTGTTCGAAAAATTTCAAGTCGGTGACTCTGTTAAAAAAACAATTAGACTAGTTATTGCAAGATAAACTGGCTTATTTAGGGTTGGTAGACTGGTAAATGATAAGTGGGATTACAACCCTTTAAATGACTTTCCGGAGCCGCACATGAAAGTTACACATGTTCCCTGACCTTACTAGGAGAAGCGGCGTAACCCACGGGTAGACAAGGATGAAAATTTTGTTGAATTGGAGTGTATTCCTATGCAAGATACTAGAGGGCCATGGCACAAGTTCTATGTTTCTATGGTGGTGGCCAAAGATAATGTCCACATGGAACGCACCATGTACAATAAGTTGAAGAAGGATGAGGAGTGGACTGCTGAAAAAATAGAAGCTTTCTAGAAGTATCACCAAGAGACAAGGCAATTGGATGCCCCTTATGATAGTCTGAAGGATGATAAGGAATATGAAAAATGGTGGAATGAGGGCCACCCCAACCCAAAATCTAGTATTAATAAGAGCGGGGATCCAGAGGATGAGTCCAAAGAGCAAGAAGAGGAAGCGGCAACATCTGCCTCCTCTGTGCCGAACGAGAAAGGCCCTGGACAACCCACCTATGTGGCCGCGAATGTGCGTTTTAATATATCAAGAGAATCTCATACACTCACTTGGGCCACTAAGCCAGCCAAGGTATCACAGTAGCAAACAAAAATAGCTGCCAAAGCTCGGGAGACCCCACCCGCAAAACGGCAGTGCACAAAGAGCATTATCGGGGAAGGTTCGCCAGAACCCACTGGAAGAAAAGGCATCGAAGCTAGCCAAGAGCCTGAGGCTGAGGAGGAGTCGCTGATGATTCTAGAGCCACCATCGACTAGTCAATAGGTAAAATTTGCTCCTTCTTCCCTTGCTTCTCATTCCTTGGTATCTGCCCCTGCCTCAATGGCGATCCCTACCATGAGTAATGGTACTCTGCCTTCCACTTTTAATCCAACATATTCGAGAGGTTTCGCCCAATTTTCACAGACCACTCCACTTGACCTTACTCCTCTGCGGACTCTTACACCCGGTGCTTCCGCTCAGGCTCTGCTTGGCTCACTTTCTGAAAACATACCACCTACGGGTATGCCTTCTTCCGCTATTACTGCAAATCCTCTTCCATCGTGAGAGGCTGACAATGCAATGACAACTCCACCACCCCAACCTATGAGTCCTCCGGGTGATTCACCAATTCAGTCATTTCAAGTGACTAGCCCCACTTCTGGTCCTCAAACCAAGCTTTGGAATGTGCCCCACTTCTCCCTGCAAACTGTCACTCTCTAGAAGAAACAAATGCCCACGTACGCCTATGAGGGTTACCTATCCCTATGTCCTTCCTTCTGGTGCTCCTTTTGCAGGTGAACTAGTTTCGTTTCCAACCGAGTTTATGGCATAGATTGATTTTAGAAAGGAGGCACACACAAGTAGAATGTGAAAGTGCAAGGCAAAAGACAACAGTGCTTCTGCTGAGCCAAAAATACAAACTCTTTATGATGAGGCCTGATAGGAATTGAAGTTTGCAACCATATACCTAAGAGTAACCAAGCCTCAGGGGGAGATGCACCCAAAAGATTATGAGATATATGTGGTAGGGCTCAACATGAAAGTGGTCTGACCACAGGATAAGGTTGAGATCATGGAGGAAACACAATGGGTGGTCACCTCTGACTTCCTTAAAACTGGCCGCCAGCTAAGGAAGAAGGATGAACAACTTAAAGCAATAAGGGAAAGGGTTTTTTTTTGGAGAAAAAAGAGAAATCTTTGGAGGCGGATGTTGCACGCATGAGAGAGAGGGCGCTGGTAGTGAAAGATGAGAAGAACAGACTTTAGAGTGAACTTGCAAAGATTCAGGCTACTGACCCTGCCATGGTAAAAGACCTACAGTCTAAGAATCAGGAGATGGAGCAAAGTCTATGACAAAAGAATGAAGAGTTGGAGTGACTTTGCCTTGAGTATAGTCAGGGAGTGGCATAGAGGAATGAAGCTTTGGAGCACCAATAGGCTCGATATGAGCAAAAAATACAAGAAAAGGAAGCTAAATTTAAGGGCCTAAAAGTTCAATTAAAAGAAGAGCTCCAAGAGATGAAGTCTTCTCTGGACATGCACTTAGAAAATCACTCCCGAGCCAAGGAGAATTGGAATAAAGAAATGAGTAGCTCCACGGAACAACTAGCGTCTGAGAAAAGAAAAGGGGTAGAATTGGTTGAGGCCATTAGCTCAAAGGACACAGAGATTGCTTCTCTTAAAAGCTCTCTCCTATCTTCTTCTATGCAACCGGACATTATTCCATTGGTAAGGCAGTTGTACATCTCCACTAGGAAAAGATTAAGGCCTTTTGCCTAACACTGTAGCCTACCCTTTGATTCATCACCAAGGCATCGAAGCTGAGCCAGGAGGGTCATGATACGATTGAGCAGTTCTCATGGTTCATCTTGGAGAAGGTTTCAGAAGCAAAAGGTATGTTCACTGAGCTATACTCAGTCTCTGATGAAAACCTCACCAGAGCAGGAATTGAAGATCGATATGTTGCTGATCAAATGGAAAATAAGTTCATCCATTGCCACTTTTCCTTCTAGTGCACTAAAGCAGCCATGACCACTCTGAGCAAGACACTAGAAAACATACGAGGGAGTTTCTCCAAGTCAAATAGGATGGGTTTGTCATCCCCGTTCCTTGAAAATGACTCTATTGCCACGACCGAGCAGATTGTGGAAAAGATAGAAGAGAAGGAAAATGATTTGGAGGCTTTCAGGAATTTTAGTCATCCTCCCATGGCGACTGACATTGAGGGAGTGATTCATCCACTTGCACAGCTACTATTTCATTGTGAAGCAGAGGTCGGTTTACCTAATGCACTGCCTCACAAAGAAGCTATTGATCTAAGTGTAGTACAGGAGAATTTGTGCAACATAGTGAAGCCATCTAAGGATGAATGGTCACCTCTGCAGGAGGCTCTTTCCAATCTCTGACTCCATTGTCTAATGAAATGGCACTCTAGCCTGTAAACCAGAGAAATTTTGGGTTCTCCATTCCTTAGGCGAAATGCCCCTTATAGTCGCCAAAAGTTGTTAATAAATATTTAACTAGCTCCCTTCGGGTGTATTTTCCCCTATACATCAGCTCATGCATCACAAGTGATCAACTTGGCCTATCATCTAAGTTCTGCTCTCTCACTCCACATATCTACTGTTGGCAACCCCGAGTTTCTACATTCCTTTCGCATCACAGGAAACCCCGCTATGCTTCCACATGTCGTGGTTGTGGGATACTTTTGATCATTCTTTCTTGCTGCCTTATCGGGCTCCGCTCGAGTGCCACGAAGCCTTCATTCCCAAAAAGGTTTGGCGTGCCCCATAGTTTTTTTCTATGGTGTAATCATGCTACGTGACTGCTATTCGCAAATCTTTCAGCATAGAGATGAAGTAGCAATTGTGGGTAGCGAAATTCTACCATGCATCTCTTTTGTGCCCAGCTGGTGATCATTCCCTCCATTATTGATGAAGTGCTCCACCCAATTGACACGTGTAGCCTTAATGCAAAGTCTTCAGTAGTGGAAGAGAGAGGTTCATATAGGAAGTGAAAGGTTGCCACGTGCCTAGCTATCAGATCTCATATTCGGGCAATAGACCAGATGAGCCTAATGATGCTATTGGACACTACGTCGCATGATCATTTGCACAGACGGTGACACTTGTTTGATTAAGCCTTTATGGGACCATCACCATCATTTGCAGAGGATGCACCTATGCCTGGAGTGACCGGATGCTTGGTTCCAGATCAATTCTATTGTAACGGCTTGAGGAATATTCTAATTTTGTATCATTTCCAAGGGATTGTGAAATCTTTTCTTTTGCTACTCTCTGAAGTGGTGGGGGATTTTTTCCTTGCTATATATACTTTTCTCTGTTGTGAGAAAAAGGGTCCAAAATTTGAGAGAAACACTGGTTTCAATTAAAGACACCAGGCCTTTTTTTGTTGTTTTATTTTATTGTAGAGACTCTCAGACTGTGCCAATTGTTCAGCCTTTCTATTTTTTCATGCTATTTGATCAAATTGTAAACTATGCTTTTTATTTTCTTGAAATTTCATTTGAGAACTTCTATATATGTTGAATGAAAGTTTACTGAGCTAGACCATGTCTAATGACTCTTCTTGGCAATAATAATGTATGCAATATTATTTTATGTCAATGAATGGATTGTCTATGCTATAATCTTCAGTTTCTAATGTTCAAGAACACTACAAACACCATTTAGGCCCTTAGATCTATGATTTATCATGCCTATCATTAATTCTTGGTGCATTGCATTAGGTTAGACTTTATTTTATTATATTTGTTTCATTTTCTCTTTCCAAACCCCAATTATAGAAGAAGTTGACTTCTCTAAAAACCCAGAGGTCACTCAGTTTAACGCAAAAGGTCCCCCATAAACTGAGTTTCCCAGAAGACACTATTACCTCGTCAAATTTTGGCATCAACATTTAACAATTGACTTACCTTGTGTATGCTTCCACATTTTGTATACACATATATATGACATACGTTTTAAGGATGTAAAATAAAACATCATTTCTCAATCCTTTATTATGGAAGTGCATACCACTCTCTGAATCTTTCATTGAGTTTTTTTGTCAAACAATTATACCAAGCAGCTCATTTCCTTGTGTATGCTACCAAATTTTCCATACATCTCTTTAAAAAATTGGAATATACTCCTCCCACATTGATAGATCTTAGAAACAATTTTAGTTTTCATCTATATTTCTAAATTTACCTCATCACTTTTATTTGTGATATATTTTAAATTTTTCCTCAATTAGTCTACCTACAAGGTATTCTAACCCTTCTATCCACTGTTAGAAGACTCTTTATTGAAGGCTAAGTTAGCAACATGAGGAAAGGTGCAGCCTATCTTGAAATCATGGCTCAAAATGGAAGCATGGAAAAAGAATTTGAATTGTGATGCAACTAGGTGATGCAGACAAGGGTTAGAATCTCCTTACCAACACAAAATAAGCACAACTAAATCACCTTCAAATCCTTATCACTCAATCTCATCAATTTTTCATTCTTCAAGCCTTCATGGCTAGTAGCCCTCCAAACTAGGTTTTTGAACCTCAACTCACAAATGGCTGATCAAACCCACAAACTATTATACTTTCCAGACACCCATGTAGACATTCCATCACATATCCGAAAATAAGATATTGTTGTTTTGTAACAACCTGCTGATCCAACATTTTTCTACACTATTTCTAGGCCTAATTAGGCCACTTTTCCAAAGGAAGTGCCTTCAAAACCTACCAAAAACCCAAAAAATCATTTGGGCAGCAGTTCCCATATATCAAAACCCCCAAATCCACAACTTTCATATTGAGAATCACCTTGCAACAAGACACCCACAAAAACCCTCATTTTTCAGCACGTTTCTTAGGGGTTTATTGAAAAGGTATACTCCAGGCTTCTAAAACTCTTACCAACTGTTCAAACACCTTCCAATACACTTAAAAATTCTCCAGAAACTCACCCACATCCTCTACCAATGCTACACCATCATATTCCTTCTTTGAGCCATCATCTTGCAATGGAAATTCACACTTTTCCACCTAGGGCATCACACCTTGACACTCAAATGAACACACCTGCATAAATTAGAACCCTACACACCTAAGAATACATATTTTGGTCCATTCCACCGAGATACATCAACTACAGAAGGTGGAATGGACCTTTTCACATTTTAGGTGCCCTCAAAAACCTTATACAAAAGATACACAGACAGTTTTAGTAAAACGTTTGTAAAATGTGCAAAACTCAATATTTTTCGCTCAAACCAGAAGCATTGGAAAGATAATTCATTTATCTATTCACCCACATAAGAAATTTTCAAAAGGAAGGCCGTACAATTCCGTACCATGCCTGAAAATAGTGAAAAATATGCAAAATCTGGAAAACACAATTGTTCTTTTATTGAAATTTCTCTCCAGATGCCTCCAACCTTCATTACAAACATGGATAAATGTTTTTAAAGACATATTGAACCTTCCCAACTGAGAATAACTGAATTTTGAACTTCATTTTCACTAAATAACCTTTAAACTCTCTAATTTGCACTTTTCAGCATTTTTGCCTTGACAACTTTTACACATTTTGTATTTTTTATATTTTTTTGACTCAAATGACCCCAAACCAACTTGAATACATTTAAATAGTTTAAATCAACCTTATTAAACATAAAATGACACAAACCCACCTAAAACCTAACATTTGACTTTCTTTGTAAAATTCAAGCTTGCTGCTCCTGCACCACTAGGGTAGGTACTACAACAAAACTAAACACAAAAAATCAACCAACAACAACAATTCACAAGTCACAATTCTTAAAAATATTCACTTTTCACCAAATCAACACTCTTCCTTGTAGCATTGCCAACTCATTCAATCGGGTGTTTCTTCTCGATAAGATTTTTTCAGATCAAGACTTGAAAAATTTCAAGGACCCTTCAGGGTACACAATCACATGCCAACAAACCACTATTGGTTACTTTGTAACAACTTTCTTAAATCAAGCTTTCTACACCAACTAGGCCTCAAATTAGGACACTTTAGTAAAAAAACTTATCTTGAAACTTGACCAAAACCTCCAAACACATGTGTGCAGAAATTTATATGTATTCAAACCAAAGAATTCACAATTAGTTCTCAGAAATTCATCCACCAAGATGTAAAGACCAAAAACCCTCTTTTTAAGCTAGAAAACCTAGGGCTTATTGGAAAACACACTTCCCAACCTTATCAAAACATTCCACCAAATCAAACAGGTCTAAAATGGCCTGCACAAACTCAATTCAACAAGAAAAAATGCTTCCCTAACATAATACTCACTTTAGCATGTCAAAACCTCTCAAATTCACATGGAAAACACCAAATTTCACTCTAGGGCTTCATTCCCAAATCAACTCTTGACCTCCCCTACACATGCTCAACATTCCCACACCTTTTGTAGTGATGTTGCAGACCCATTCCTCAAGTTAGAGTTATAACAATCAGAGGAATGTGTCAAAATACCATTTTAAATGACATTCAAACCTTAAAATTATGTGTTCAGGCCGGTCTCAAAAATGGTTGACATGGTAGGGGCAGCGTATGCCTCATAGAAATGGGGTGCCACGGTGATGACCATGGCACCCCATTTCTATGAGGCATATGCTGCCCTTACCATCACTTTGGCACCCCATTTCTATGAGGCATATGTTGCCCCTACCTTCACCATGGAACCCCATTTCTATGAGGCATACACATCATCACCGTGGCACCCCATTTCTAATATGAGGCATATTCTACCCCTACCTTCATCGTGGAACCCCATTTCTATGAGGTGTACGCTGCCCCTACCTTCTCAACCCTACTACATTAGCAAGCTATTGAGTGAGCTAGCTTTCCAACACTCCACTAGCTTGCCAATGCGGTAGGGTTGAGATGGTAGAGAAGCGTATGCCTCATAGAAATGGTGCCATGGTGATCTGGCACCCCATTTCTATGAGGCATACGCTGCCCCTACCATCTCAACCCTACCGCATTGGCAAGCTAGTGGAGTGTTGGAAAGCTAGCTCACTCAATAGCATAGGGGCAGTGTATGCCTCATAGAAATGGGGTGCCACGGTGATATCACCGTGGCACCCCGTTTCTATGAAGCATACACTACCCCTACCTTCTCAACCCTACCACATTGGCAAGCTAGTGAGTGGGATAGCTTGCCAACACTCCACTAGCTTTCCAATAGGGTAGGGTTGAGAAGGTAGGGGTAGCGTGGTAGCAACCTAGGTGGTGAAGACCCCAACCAACTCAAAATGATTAGACTAAACCAACAAACCAGCCCCTGCACCACCTTTCTCTATGCTAGAAATAGTCTTGTACAAGATGATTATAAGTATTTTTATGAAGCCTTGAATGACATATATTTCATTTATTTGAATGGAAAAATACTTTAGGAACTAATATTCGTCTCATTGCCATGCTACAAGTAAAATTATCTGCCATGCCGAAGAAATGGAGAAGGAATAAACTAACAGACGAAGAGTATGAAACCTTCAAAGGAAAGGAGAGAGAACGGGTGTCAACATATTGTGAAAAGAAGAAATTGGGTACTATTGATGAAAACAAGCCAACTAAAGAGGAACCTCAACTGTCAAAAAGAGAACAGGATTTGGCCACACAAAGGGAATGAATGTGAAAGCATCGTGCTAAGATAGATTAAGATATTGTAGTTGGAGACACACCCTCTATGGAAAGTGAATATGAAGGGACACCATTAAGCACAAGTGAATATGGAGGGACATCAGCTACTGCAAGTTAATATGGAGGTTTGATGAAGAAGGTATGCCATCATCCCCATGAGAACCTCAAGGTATGTCTTCTACTCCACCATCAATTGAAGGTACGCAATTTAGCCCACCTCAATTAAATATTGATGAAATTCCTAATGTTGAGATGTATGTACCTAGGATAACACCACCTAGAATTTTGTGTACAAATCCAAAGTATTTGATTAATATTGATGAGAATATTTTGCAGTACATGGAAGGTAAGATTCTAGCCCACACATGTAGAAGATATGATGATAATATTTTGAAATTCTACTTTGAAAGGCTAAATGAGACTGCAAGATGCCAACTATTTGTTGAAATGATGTGGGGTATAAATTATAGAGACATCATGAAGACTCTTGGGTTGAGAACATCGAATGTATCGAGTGAAAACACTATTGTGAAGAATCTAATGGATGCATATGAGAGTGTGGGTAAGACCTCATGCTCAAAGGATAGTAATGTCACATGATGTGTCATTACATCAACTTTGGTAAGTAGTCAAACAAAGAGAGCTCGTATCATTAGAAAGACGAGTGAACAAATGAGAATTAGTAGAAAAAAATTATCAAAAGCCATTCAAAGGTGGAAAAGAATTGAGGGCACCGATTCAAATCAATTATGGGAATTCTCAAGGAGACTGCCACAAAAAGATAAAAAATTTATTGAGGCATTGAGAACACTAATTGAAGAGTATTGGAAGAATAACACAAGGCCATCTCTGAATCAAGGGATGTGGTAAGAAGGAGAATCGGTAGTCAGAACCATGAGCCACATCCAAAGCATTTTTTGGATATGACTCAAACCCAATTTTTTCATAAATTTCAAATGGCTTATCCTCAAATTAGTATTTGTAAAATATGTTTTGAAATTCTTAAACCTTTTTATGTCAAGATAAATCACACATGCACTACTTGTTGTTGGAGACTGCATATTGAATTCTCTAACCATTATGATGTTTATCATTCTATATGTTGTTATTTGCATACTAACAATGTTTTGCAGGATTGTGGCATAGAAACCCCACTAAAATCTTCAAGAGAGTTCTTATCAAAAAATTTATGTGAAATAAAGGATGACCAAATATTCTACAGGACATCATGCTTGGATGGTTCATGTGAGTGTTGCAGTGGCTTGTAGCGTATGTTAGTATGTCAACATATGGAAAGCACAGATGAGGTGGGACAAAAACTAGTAGAGTTTGAGAAGTATAAAATGGAGGCATACGCTACAAAAGATGGGTCTCAAGCAAAAAGGTGTGATTTGGTTGTTCAGAAGATTCTAGTGTATCAGTTTATGTCCATGTTTCATGACAATATAGTGTACGAGTATGCAAGGAATACCCATAAAGCCCAATGGTTGGACATGCAATTCAAGCTATGCAAGGACACCTTTCTAGTTGGCAGCATAGTATCAATGGTTGACTTTGCAGAGAACTACACTTTACAACCATAGCGTGAAGTGTAGTCACAGTATTACAACTCCACATAGGTTTCGATATTTGTGTAATTAGCTTTCATTCATGCAGATGATAGTACAGAGGACCAAAGGAAGGTATTGAGGGAGTATCTCTTTTATAGTAGTGATGATCACACACATTCTCCAGAGTTCATGCAAGGTTGCTTCCAAATGTTCTACAGTGATTTGGCTCATAGAGGCATAGCATATAGTCGGCATATAATATGGTTAGATAACTATGTAGCATAGTTCAAGAACTTGTACATGTTCTATTGGTTGAGTAGGATGCATGTCATTACAGGTGTACAACATATGTGGAACTTTTGTGAGGCCGGGCATGGAAAGGGGGAGCATGATGGTGTAGGAGCATGCGTGAAAAGAGCATTAGCATGAGAAGAGTTAAAGTATAAAGACAATGAAAAGTTGACAGATGTAAGATCAATTTTTGAGTGGTGTAATGCTTTGATGGGTCCAGGTAATGAAGGTACGTCTTTAGTTCGTAGGTAGTTTTGGTTGATGGATGATACTAACATTGCACCATATGAGGATTATTGTACACTAACAGGATCGAGTGAGCTACACTCTTTCCTTAGCTCAAGTGCAGGTTCATGGAGTATTCATACATGGAAGATGGCATGCTTTTTTTCTTCATGTACAATGCAAGCCTAGAATGATTATGAGTCAAGGGAGTGGGTTGACAAATGGTTGACAAGTTATCTCAGCCTGCTTCACACGTATCGCCCTCCAACGGCATTGGAACTAACACAGATGGAATCATCGGTCAACTTTGACCATGTATCAAATTTATTTCAACCAGGTAATATATTTGCTTGCTTAGTTTTTGAAATTCCATATTGTTATATTACTTTGTAGTGTATTCGTAATGTTGACTAATTTTGAGATATTTGCTACACATATCAATGCAGGGCAATTTTATGCAGTTATTGCAAATGAAAACAACGAAGAGGGAACAAACTATTACTTGTGTCATTATGTTGAGGCCAAAAATAAATTGGAGGCCCTAGTTATAGATGGAGAAAACATCGAATACCCTACAGGCTTGATTGTTGTTACTGGAACGTGGCTTAGAAGGTACCCACATAAGAGTGTTAAACATTGGTTGTTGCAGGACTTTAACATGCATCGTAAGATTATTCATTACTCGAACCTTGTCATGGCATCAATTGTTCATTTGACCAAATATGGGGGTATACCTTTGAACAAGGTCTTGTGGAAGGTCTGCAAGTTTGACCACAAAGCAATACTAGACACAATAAAGAGCAGAGTAGAACCAGATGGTTCATTGGATCAATTTGTAAGTATGCACATCGATTTTTATTAATTTATACTTCTATGCACATTAATTTTTTTGATGGAAATGCTATCGTCTTCTTTTACTTCTCCTACTTGTAAGTAACCTACTACAAATTGATTGGTGTCCCCTTGCAAAAAATACAAATTTATGAGACATCCAAGAGAATGTCAACTAGAAAAGTAATGCAACATCCTTATTTTGATTATCTTGACAAATCTCAATCATGATTTTAAGCCATTACAAAATTATATGCAAAGATGGGTGAGGGAATTTCAAGTTATTCATTTGAGTTAACCTTATCATGAGCAGCTATGATGTAGACATTATAAGAGCATCTCAAATTTCAACTTAATCTATTCATGAGAGGTATTGTGTGCAATAGGTATCTTGGAACTCGCAGTGAAGATGTATGACTAGGAGTGACTAAGTTGAGATACTAGCATGCCTATATGTAAGTGCCTTCCATCTATTTTCATTTTATTTCCATTTTGGATGCTCTTTCTTTTTCTCTTTTACTTTTTGTATTTGCAAGTGAACTACTAAAAATTGATTGGTCTCTCATTGCAAAAAATGTTGATTTATGAGCCATCAAAGAGAATCTCAACCAAAAAAACAACGCAACATCATTATTTTGATGATCTTCAGAAATATCAATTTTGAAGCCATTATAAAAGATCGTGTGAAACTTAGCGAGGGAATCTCAAGTTACTCAATTGAAGTTAACCTCATAATGAGCACCCATGATGTGGACATTTAAAGAGAATCTCAAATGTATGAGTGACATTGTAAAAGATCCATGAGAACGAAATTCATAAGGCATTGTAATGAGGTTTACTTGTAATGGGATTTACTCAAATATTTTAATTTTGGAGTTCATGTTTGGTGCAGTAGCACCTTGTTCTGTAAGTACCTTCAATAGGAAAATTTGCAAATTTTGAATTTTGAAATGTAAACAATGTGAAAAAGGTCATGTGAAGGTCATATGTAATGTATTCAAAGTGTCAAAGAGGTCATTAGGTGATTAGAGAAGTGATATTGCACAAAAGATGTCATTTGGTGTAAAAATGCAAAACTTGCATTAGTTGCACAATTGCAAAATTAGTAAATAAAGGATTATATTTTTTGTATTTGCAACACTTTTCCTTTTTTGTTTCAAGCTTGTACAGATTGTAGAGCACCTTATACTTTGATTTTTGATTAGTTTTCAAATGTAAAAATTGAATTTTGAGATGTAAAATGTATGTAAAAGGTCATGTGATGCAGTCAATATGATGGTTTGTGGATTGATGCAATAGGGGGAGGCCTGCAACACACAAAGTCATAATTCCAATTTACAAACACAACTGTCAGGCCATAAACTCCTCACAATTTCATCATTTCTTCAAAATCACTCTTTTCCCTTGTAGCACTGGGAATCAACTCAATCGGGTAACTTATCTCAATGACACTTCATAATTCCATGAAATGAACCTCTTCAAGGACCCATTTGAACAAACTTTGACATACTCAAAATCCACCTATGATCACTTCAGACCAGAGCACTCAAATTTCATCTTTTCACTATTTTAGGCTTCTAATTAGCCTTTTTTTCCAAAGAAACTATACTTGAAACTTATCCAAACCCTAAAATACCTTGGGGAAGCCATTTAAATGTGTCAAAACCTCCAAAATCACAATCAGACCTCTGACATACCACCATACAAAGGGTAATCCATAAAACCCTACTTTTTAGCCAAAACCCTAGGGGTTTATTGAAAAAGTCACTTCTCAATCTACCCGAAATAGAAAACCTCTTCAAACAAGTTTGAATTGGTTTGCACAAGCTTAATTAAACATGGAATAATGCTTCCTTCTCACAAAACTCACTTTGGCCCACCATAACCTCCACTTTTCATGAGGAAAACTCATATTTTCACATTAGTGCATCACACCCAATGCAATATCAAACCTCCCCTTAAAAAAAAGCTTGTAACCGCCTATTCCCAACTAAGACAATCCCATTCCACCAATCACAGTAGTCACAGGGGGTGGAATGGGAAAAATTTACATTTATGTGACTTTGAACACCCCAAAAATAGTGTTAACAAGGTAGATTAAGAAAAAATCTAAGATAAAAGTCCACAAATTTAAAATAAGACTCTCAAAACTTTTGCAAATGCAAGTTAACACATGCTATAAGAGATTTCCACAATTTTCAAGTCAAAAAACCCCTATACGAGATCGTACAAGTCTGCCAAGAATGGAAAAATACATAAAATCTTATAAAAAACAATGCTAATCAACTTTTATTGCTTCAAATCTTTAGATCCCCCTCTCATCAATTCTTTTCAATATATTTATAATTTTTCTACTTCAAACTAAACTTTCCAATGGATCTAACTACCTTTTGAACTCCTTAACTGTTCAATCCCTTAAGAGTCCAAAGTGCGAAATGGTTGCAAACTTCAGCATGTTGTTACTCGGATATTGTGACACTTAGAAATTTCTCGTTTAATCCTACAAGATCATGTTGGGCACCTCTACAAAAAACCTCTCTCAGTTTTGCTTATCTAAGAGTGGTTTTCCTGTGGCGGCAGATTTTCACTTGATGGAAAAAGTGTCAAATGCAAGCAGTACAAAGTTGCAAAGTGGTGCAACTTTCGTTCTGCAATTTGTGTGACCAAATAAATTGTTCCAACGTGTCTGAATAGGTATGTTTACACTAGGAATGATCCTCTTTCACACCCAAACACGCGGAATCGCTTCGAGCTACGTTCAACTAGATCAATTCCTTAAGAGTCCAAAGTGTGATATGGCTACAAACTTCAACATGTTGTTACTTAGATACCGTGATGCTTAGAAAATTATTGTCTAATCCTACAGGATCACGTTGGGCGCCTCTACAAAGACCTCTCTCGGTTTTGGCTATCTCGAAGTGGTTTTCCCGTAGCGGCGTATTTTCACTTGATGGAAAAAGTGTCAAATGCAAGCAATGCAAATTTGCAAAGTGGTGCAACTTTCGTTTTGCAACTCGTGTGACTAAACAGACTGTGCCAACACGTTTGAATAGGTATTTTTATGCTAGGCATGGTCCTCTTTCGCACCCAAACACTCAGAATCGCTCTGAGCTACATTCAACTGGATCGATTCCTTAAGAGTCTAAAGTGCAAAATGGCTACAAACTTCAGCATATTGTTACTCGAATATCGTGATGTTTAGAAAATTCTCATCTAATCCTATAGGATTGTGTTGGGCATCTCTACAAAAACCTCTATCGGTTTTGGCTGTCTTAGAGTGGTTTTCCCATGGCGGCGAATTTTCACTTGATGGAAAAAGTGTCAAATGCAAGCAGTGCAAAATTGCAAAGTGGTGCAACTTTTGTTCTATAACTCATGTGACCAAACAGACTGTACCAACATGTCTAAATAGGTATTTTTATGCTAGGCATGGTCCTTTTTTGCACCCAAACATGCAAAATCGCTCTGAACTATGTTCAACTGGATCGATTCCTTAAGAGTCCAAAGTGCAAAATGGCTGCAAACTTCAGCATGTTGTTACTCGAATACCGTGATTCTTAGAAACTTCTTGTCTGATCCTACAGGATCACATCGGGTACCTCTACAAAAACATCTCTCAGTTTTGGCTAATCTCAGAGTGGTTTTCATGTGGCAGTGAATTTTCACTTGATTGAAAAAGTGTCAAATGCAAGTAGTGCAAAGTTGCAAAGTGGTGCAACTTTCGTTTTGCAATTTGTGTGACCAAACAAACTATTCCAACACATCTGAATAGGTATTTTTACGCAAGGCATGGTCCTCTTTCGCACCCAAACATGTGGAATTGCTCCAAGCTACGTTCAACCGGATTGATCCCTTAAAAGTCCAAAGTGCAAAATGGCTGCAAACTTTAGCATGTTGTTACTCGGATACCGTGATGCTTAAAAAATTCTCATCTAATCTTATAGCATCGCGTTGGGCCCCTCTACAAAATATCTCTTAGTTTTGGCTATCTCAGAGTGGTTTTCCCGCGGCGACGGATTTTCACTTGATGGAAAAAGTGTCAAATGCAAGTAGTACAAAGTTGCAAAGTGGTGCAACTTTCATTCTGCAACTTGTGTGACCAAACGGATTGTTTCAACACATCTGAATAGGTATTTTTATGCTAGGCACGGTCCTCTTTCACACCCAAACATGTGGAATCGCTCCGAGCTACGTTCAACTGGATTGATTCCTTAAGAGTCCAAAGTACGAAATGGATGAAAAATTCAACATGTTGTTACTTGGATACCATGATGCTTAGAAATTTCTCATCTAATCCTATAGGATCATGTTGGGCCCCTCTACAAAAATACCTTTTGGTTTTGGCTATCTTTGAGTGGTTTTCCTGTAGTGGCATATTTTCACTTGATGGAAAAAGTGTCAAATGCAAGTAGTGCAAAGTTGCAAAGTGGTGCAACTTTTGTTCTACAACTCGTGTAACCAAACAAACCATTCTAATGTGTCTGAATAGGTATGTTTACGCTATGTATAGTCCTCTTTCGCACCCAAACATGCAGAATCACTCTGAGCTACATTTAACCGAACTGATCCCTTAAGGGTCCAAAGTGCAAAAGGGAAGCAAACTTCAGCATGTTGTTACTCGGATATCGTGGCACTTAGAAACTTCTCGTCTGATCCTACAGGATCGCGTTGGTCCCCTCTACAAAATTTTATCTTGGTTTTGGCTATTTTGAAGTGGTTTTCCCATGGCAAAAAAATTTCACTTGATGGAAAAAGTGTCAAATGCAAGGAGTGCAAAGTTGCAAAGTGGTGCAAATTTCGTTCTGCAACTCGTGTGACCAAATGGACTATTCCAACGTTTCTGAATAGGTATCTTTATGCTAGGCATGGTCCTCTTTTGCACCTAAACACGCAGAATTACTCTGAGGTACGTTCAACCGAACCGATCCCTTAAGGGTCCAAAGTGCAAAAGGGAAGCAAACTTTCACAGACTATTAATCAAAAATCGTGATGCTTACGAACTCTTCATCTGATCCTACGAGATTGCATTGGGACCCTCTACAATAACCTCTCAATTTTTGTTATCTCAGAGTCATTTTCCTGTAGTGTCTAGTTTTCACTTGATGGAAAAAATGTCAAATTGAAGCAGCGTAAAGTTGCAAAGTGGTGCAACTTTCATTTTGTAATTTGTGTGACCAAACTAACTACTCCAATGTGTCTCGATAGGTAGTTTTATGCTAGGCATGGTCCTATTTTGCACCCAAACACGGGAAATTGATTTGAACTACGTTCAACCAGCTTGATCCCTTATGATAGCATGCAAAACAATGGAAAAGAGAAACATACACATGACAGTTGAGAAGTCTGAGTATTCCACACAAAAAGTGTATGATCATTGGTGCACAACACCTTGTTCCTCCATTTGATGAAGAAGGTCTAGTTTAGTGGTTTTAGTTATTATAATGTCAAATAAGGCCATGATAGGCCATTTTGTAATCTTTCTTTTAGTTTTGAGTTAGTGTGGAGTCATTTGAGTCAATTATATAAGTACGAATAAGAAAATAGCATTGGTAAAGGCATTGGAAGAGATTACTAATGTTGCCTCTATTCAAAATTCTAAATTTAGGCTTTAAAAGCAAGGCTAGATGAGGTGAAAAGAAGAAATTGCTTGAGAATAAGTTAGAATAGGTTGGAAAGAGGGTGAGGTTGTGTAGTTTTATGTGTTCAAACGGTTTGCAAGGACAAGGGAGGTCAAAATTATGTTATGGCATGATTCCCTAATTGAGAATAGAGGGGTTTTGAATGAAAAAAGAGAGGTTTGAGGGAGTAAAAGTGGGTAAAGTCAAGGGGCAACATAATTTGGTAAATGTTTCCCAATGGTGTCTTCCAATTGGAGGAGTGATTGAGAGCGTGTTGCTTTGTTAAATAGACCTATTCGGGGGTCTAGAACAGCATTGAGTCTATTTCTTATTTTTATTATAAATTATAACTTGCTTTCACCCAAGTCCATTTCATATACAAGAAATAAAATTGCAAAAAGTTGACATATAAATCTTTCGACGTGTTTATATGGTGACACATCAAGAACATAACAATTCATTTTGCACTATCAGGATTAGCTGTGAAAATGTTTAAACATTGTTGAAGATAAATGTTTGTATGATAATTTGTCAAAAAGTTAACTACTTCATCCACTATGAATATTATGTTTTGTAAGTGTTGTGAAGATTATGTATCCTTTGCTTAATTGAGTTGTTCCAATCAAAGGATTAAATATATTGGAATCTTTTTATGAATCATTTCATGGAATACCAATTGAAAATGTGCTTTTTTCTTTTCGATAATTTTTTTTAGCATCAATCAATTAATATTCAAGACAAACCATGAAGGACAACAATGATCAATGCTAAGGCTAACCAATTAATAAGTATACACGTGAATAAGTCAAGCATGTGTGTGTGAATAAGGGAAGCACAAGTACTCAAAAACACATAATCCTTGAAGTATACACACGAATACATAGTATACACAAATTAATACAAAGTATATGCACGAATACAAGGTATACGCATGAAAACACGTAAGTCACAAAGTATATATTGGAACACATGTAAGTTGTAAAGTATACACTTGAATACATGTAACTCATATTTATTGAACCATCAATTTAGAATGAAAATATGGACACCATCGATAAAAAATATTTGTATTAACCAAATAGACATGTAAGCATACATCAATATATCTCGATATAAGTATGAAATATAGTTACAAAATAGCCATATAGGCTTACGAGAATGCCATATAGGCATACAATGTCAAATATATCCAATACAAAATATGTACAAAACTTCCATGTAGGAATACAACAAAGGGATTTGAAATCAAAAGTCATTGCTCTCCATACTCTAGAAATAAATTATTTCCCTTTGCTTGTCAATCATATGGTGATAGGTCTATCACTCGTTTGTGTTGTGCTTGAGGAGTGCTCCTGCTGCTCCTTCTAGTGTTTAGTTCATGGTGAAGTTTTAACTATTGTGTATAATAAGAAGTAAAGACATTAATATATAGAAATTATATTATAAAAAATGATATATTTAGTAAAATAATCACTTACCGCCATCTCGTAATCTCTCTCCATGAGGGAAATATTCACATGCCCATGCTCAGGCATGCTCAAGCCCTGTATAAACCATTCAAATAGAAATTAAACTATGAATCAATAATGGTTTGATTTTTCACTAACTAACATCTATAACAACGAATGTAAATTGAAATTTACTAATTTTCCTCATACCTCCTGCTAGCTCTCAAAAATGCAGGTGAAATGCCTCAAGAGGTTGTCAATCTCTTGGTACGTTTTAGGGTAATAGACAAGGCCAAATGGTTTAGACCTTCTTCTCTTCAGGTGCTGCTAGACCTAAGCATGTATACCTATAAGAATGAAGTAGACTTAAATTATGTGACTTGATTGATTTGCTGGATCTATTACGATGGCACACATGTAATAGATAAAAGCTTACAGACTACTCCTACTCCTAATATTAAACTTGAAATGTGGATGTTTTTGAACAAAGATTTTATAGAATTCTAAGATGTGGATGGTGTGACCAGTGCCTAATTCTGTTGGGCTAATGGAGTCAAGAGGTAAATAATATGTGTGTCCTATTTCTAGATACAATTCAAATTGTTTGGCACTTTTATGTTTATAACTTGTATAAATAGGCAAGAGTGTAATTATCAAATTCTTCTTAATAATCCAAATGTCCTTTTCCAAATTACTGTGATTAATTAGAAGGATTTAATCCTGTCTTGCAGGAACCAATTAACTGAACCACACAAGAGCATCAAGTGTGCTTTGATAAATTGAAGAATATCCTTGATATTTCAATTTAAATAATCAAGAAGTGACAACCTTGGAGACAACCAAATAATATTTTCAATAAATTCAACAAACAATTGACACCATAATTGGATCACCATATAAATATATTCTTCTCCATTACATAATTTCAAAAGATTTTTCAATGTACAGCATGATATTTATTTTGGCAACAGTTCACCCTATCCAAATACCTAACCTACTTATTTCTCCTCAAAAAACTCATCCCTTTTGATTTCTTTTTGACATATATACATTATTTTAGGGTTACAACCCTTTACATTATTCATCTGAAGTAACTCTTCATTTTGATGCAGCTCTTCATTGAATTATCTTCGGTAAAATAAAATATTTAATTAATTGCCTTTTGGAAAATTAAATACTTTAATTAATCTTCATAATTTTTGGGAAAAATAATCAATTAATCTTCCACTGACTTTAACTTCTCTGTCTTTGAAGTCCCATGAAAGTTAACCTCAATAATTATTATTATCTTCACTTTGGTAGCAATTTTCACGCTCAAATTTACTCGTTACAATTTTCACCACGTTCCTTGGGTAAAAATAATCATCTTTGTTAATCCCTTCTTTATTTTCTCCCTTGTGAAATTTATCTTTGATTCATTACAACTTTTTTCCTATGAAAATAATATTTCTCCCTTTTGCATTTGTATTTCTCACTTAAACAAATATCTTCTTGGAATAATCACCCATTGCTGGCTAGTAATTCCCTTGGTGAAAAAATATTACATCTCCCAATGTAAATATTTTGTAAATTTCACCCTTTGTACATTTGTGGGAAAAACAATTATTTACCTTATAACTCCCTTTGTTGAAGTATTTTCACATTTTAGTGAAAATATTTTACCTCATGAAGTAAATTTTCCATCTTTCCACCTTCACCTTTATTCAATAAATTTTCACTTTATTACTCTCGCGATTTAATTCAAAATCTCTTCTTTATTTTACCCATATTGTGTCAGTGTCACTTTTTTAATATTTACTTCTTTGTTTAAGTTTTCAACCTGGCCCGCATTGTCAAAGAGACTTTTATTTTCTCTTACCGATTATAGAATGTCTCCCTGATGAATTTTCATTGGTGCAACTAACACTACAACGGGGAGACTTGGAAAATTTATGCCAATAGTGATATGTCTCACCGATTAAATTTCCATTGGTGTGACCCTTAAAATCAAACAGAAATATGGAACTCGCTCCAACAACATATGTCTCTCCGATGCGTTTCTCATTCAATAAATTTTAGGGTTTTTTGCCAGGTCTCTCTGTAGTAGTGCCAAAACATTTAGAGTGCTTCTTCCACAATTTCATAACTGACATCTCCCACGTAGCTAAGTTCTGTTGAATTCCTTTGTAATTCTCTTGAGTAAATCGCCATTGTTTCTTTTCATCTCCCCTAGATGTATTCTTTGTATCTTGAGTGTCTCACAAAACTCAAGCAGTTGATTTCGTAAGATCTTGGATGTGGCACACTATATTTGCAGGAGCTGTTATGTTTGGGATTACTATCAACTATAAAATTTCATGACTTCTACCAAGGAGATTATAATTACAACGTCTGACAAGTATCGGTACTTAGAATCACTGAAGTAGGGCACATTTATATCATGAGATGACGATAAATTGTTGAAGAATCAATGTTACACCTAGAGCCATTAAAGGAGATCGCCTCTAGCAGTGGCTGTTGATAATGGAACATTCTTCTAATACCTGGATCTGCTTTGATCTGTACTCATGAGTTACTTGTTGTTAGCAACGAACTCCATAAGCAACTATATTAGGGTTTTTAGATCAAGCTCCATGTGCCCTTCATAAAAGTTTGTCAAGCCAACTTCAAGTTGATTCAAGAAAATAATTGATCTTTATCATGAAATGCAGAAATGTATATAGTTAGCCCCTCATTTCAAATTGTTCAGCCCTTCAATGTGCGTACATTTACTTGATCTGGTGACACAACATAAACTAGACCTTCCCCACTAATCACGGTCCACATATGACAGTAAAGCCTACAAAACTACTTCAAATAACTCTTATCGGGATGTGTCAAAGTGTTTCTTTTAAAGACTTGTCACATAAATGATGTTGCAAACCATTATACTACAGTGATCAGTGTTAGTGTTCACCATCCCTTCAACGATTTTTCTTTGCTCATGCACTATACACACATTTTCTTCTTGATTTGCTTTGTATAATGCACCCTCCGGCTTGATATAATATTATAATCCTTTTTCCTGTAGAGAGGATAAATAATAGTGTGGTAGAAATGCACACATATAACCCTGTTAAGAGTTCCAAGATTTGTCCTGCTTTTCTCACATAATCCTCTGGTTAAATTGGTGTATTGAGAGCATAAACCCCAATAATTGGACTTCATGATACTTTATCCTTTTTAATTATTCCATCAAAATGCATCTTAAAATGAAACATATTTTTCTTTCTGACCCTTTTTATTGTGATAAAATGAATGAAGTGGCCCCCAAAATTATTTTGGAAAAACTAATCAAACAGTCTCCAAAAGCCATGAAAATACAGTGGAGTGTTATTTGAAGGTAGGGGAGTATGCTTGTTAAATTGTTTGGCATCAACTTGTCAAAATTGAAAACTTTCAATGGTCAAAGTAGCTTACTCAATGATTTTCTGCAAAATTGTTCCTATCAAACTGTGTAAAACTCATTCAGTTTTGTCTTCGAAAAAATACCAAATGACGTCCAAACACCCTAAAAATTGGCATGGAGGTAGACTTTGGTGTAGAGAATCAAAAGCACCAATCATTTTTTTATTATCATCATCCATTTGCTTAATATTTACCCTCAAATTTCACCATTTTAACAGAATTTTCACTATATTGACAACATATTTTTCTCAAAAACCCTTCAACTTATCGCTTTGAAACTTTATCCAATCAGATCATATGAAGCTGAAAATTGGTGTGCGCACTCACATATGTTAAATGAACGCACCTACAAGATGGAATTGTATGAAAATGAACTGATCCCAAGTTATGATTTTTCAAAGTGTGCTCCTTGGGCTGCTTTTTCAATTGAGTTTTTTGAATGTTGTATTAAAATTTTGACATGGCACCTTCAAATTTTGCCAAAATTTGAAGGTTCCAACACCACCCCTATCAAAGCCATTGAGGATTGTATAGCAGATGAAACACCGATCTCCATTTCCCTCATCACATTCGGAGGTGTTTTGGCTTGCAACAACTAAAAATAAAACAACAAATTATTCAATCACAAAAACTACAATACCGATCCACGTCATGACTTATAACATATGAGATAATGAACAAAATTTGGAGTACTTATTAAACTATATATTTTTTATTCTCATGCTTACTATTTTCCCTATCCATATCTTGTTCGAAAGGACATGTTTTTAGGATTTTACCCATAGCAACAAGTCAGTGAACCATTTGATCAAATGCTTTCGTAGACATGTATGATAACTATGGTGGCATAGAGAAGGCAGTGAACTATTTGAAAAAATACCTCAAAGAAATGGGGTCTCATGGTGATGGAATGCCATTACAAACAAATGCACATCATGGAATTCAATCACCATAAGACCACATTTCTTTTAGGCATTTTTTCAAAAAGTTCATTGCCTTCTCTATGGTATTATTGCTTACTATTATGCTTTGATAGATATTTTCCAAGCATCCATAGTTTGTTGGAAAGCACCTATTTTAGGATTTTAGCCATAGCTATAAGGAAGTGATTAGTTTGATAAAATACTTTGGTACACATGTATGGAAAATGTGGTATCATAGAAAAGGTGGTGAGCTGTTTGAAGAAATGCCTCGAAGAAATGTGATCTCATGGTGAAGTAATTGCATCACTGCTTATGTTGACTTTCTAAACAACTATATTGTAGTTGAAATTTTTTCATCTATCAACATCTAGTTATTAGTTATGGAATGTGAAGTAATGCTTTGAGTTTGAATGATGCGCAATGCAATGTTATCAACGATATGAATATAAAATACACAAATATATTAAGTACAATTCATTAGTTAAACTCTTTATTCTATTACCTACGTGTAGGTTTGAGTAAATCCACTGGCACTGGGAGGTGTTCCTTGGAAACCTCCAATATTAGTTACATACCCCATCGATAGGTGTACTGCAAAAATAAGTAGGTGGAGGGCCGGTGTATCCAGTCTCAACACTGTGACCCTGTAATTTTATTAAAATCATAAAACTAAATTAGTTAATTTTGCATTTCAAAATCAAAATTTAATAAATTAAATTCAATGAACATGTTAACTTTTACCTAACTATCAATTCCATATGCCTCATGCAAAATGTCAGCTACCCTCTCCATCTCTATAGTTGCAAATGGATCCTATGTAGTAGCCTCTTGAGAGTCAGTGGGGTCATATGAACAAGTCACCCCGCAAGATTGACACACATGGGTTCAAAGGCCACCACTCGAAGACTCCCCTGGATGGTGTTGTAGAATAGGGCTAGTATGATAGATGACACTTTGGGTCAAAGTGTTGATCACCTGCAATGTCTCTACATCGGCACTCTCCTTCGTAATGGAAGGCATAACAATTTTCTCATGAGGTGGCCTAGTGAGAGCTCATCTCCCTTGCCGCATAGGATCCAACTGTGCACTAGGTCTATCTTGATTCGATCCCCCACCTCTCCCCTAGAAGTCCCTCATATCAAAATAATTTGGGATTTTTTTCAATATGAACTCATTGTATAGTTTCTTGAGGAAATTCTATGCGACTTCACAATTTTTTCATAGTGAGTAATCAAAGACCACGTACCATCTATCATAAAAATAGTTCCTAATCTATTGGTGGTGGCACCAATGAATAGGAAACCTCTTCGCATTGAGGGTAAGATTTTGATTTATGCGTGAGTTAGTGAATAATGAGCACAAATCACCTTTTGTAATTTTTAGATCCTTCACATCTTTATATGATAGTTTATTCATATAATAAGCCCTAGCTGCCTTCCTCCTATCTTGCCATCCAGTTATTTGTTTTCTAATTGAAACTACATTTTTTAACATATCTTTCAATGAACTTGCTAGGGTCATTCTTTATGCGGTTGAACCATTTGGATCACTCAACCTACTAATTAAATCCTTGATTTTATTTTTGTTGTTCTCAATTTCACTCATCAAATTTTGTTGAGTGCCAAGAGGGTGTTGAGTGATTGGTGGAGGATGTTATTTTTGTGGTTGATTTTTCTCTTGAGGATTTGGTTGATCTTCTTGTTGAGGATTTTGAGGGTTTATAGGTTGATTTACATCTCCTACAAATTCAAAACAAAAAGAAAACAATCCTTACCTCTCACACCTCCTCCTTGTTGTGGCACCATCCTTGCGAAGAAATAGCAACCCTTGGTGAATATTTTTGCACGATGCCTCCTCCTAGAATGCGAGCGTGAAATATGGGGTTTTGGCAGCGGGCACAACAAAAAAAATTCAAAATATAGAATGAATGACTTTCACATTTTTTTTGCTTTTAACATGTCATAACATGAGCACATTATAATGTGCTCACATTATGGGCTTGTTGTGTCGAGCCTCAAGCTCAACACACCAAGCCATAACGCTCTCGCATTATGACTTTTCAAAAAAAATAAATTGAAAGTGGCCACAAATTGGCTACCCATCTCTATGCACCCTCCCCATGTTTGTTTTTGAGCTAACACTTGTGATGTAGGGTTTCATAATTCAAGCTAGCCTTCAATTCAAGATCTATCACATTTAAGCAAGAGACAAGATCTACATCCATTGGAGACACTTTATACATGTTTGTAGCCTTTTATTGCTAGGGTTTGGTGAGTTGCAACATTACCTTTTTTTCATGGGCGGGTGCATGAAGTTGGGTACCAATTTTCTGGCCACTTATGAAATTGTTTTTAAAAACGTGTTCGCGTTATAACGCACACACGATATTTCGCATTAAAAACAAAGAAAAAAGTGAAATTATTTGCCTTGGAATACCAACCCAAAGGCTTGGAGGGCATTCCCAACAAGGCTAGAGATGTGTTTTTGCAAATTCTACAATTTTTCACATAATCGGGTCTATGCTCACCATCAAGATTGCATCTAGTTCAATATTGACAAAATCAAAAACATGGGTAATGTTAGGTTCTCTTAGCTATCCAACGATGTAATTTTTTTCACTTTTCGACAATGCTAAGCCTTTCGTCCATAATTTATTTTGTTTGTATGTTTGTTTTTTGCCAAAAAGTAGTGGTTAGTGTTTTTTTTGTTATAAATTAACCGTTCATCAAAATTTAAAATAAATTACATTTTTAGAAACTAGACTCCATTCTACAAATTTAAAAAAAAAAGGAAAAAAAATCAATTATTTTAAAAAATTTGTAGGGGAGCACGGCCAAAATTCTGCTTTTCAGGAAGTGCCCACTTAGAAAATTAGTAAAAAATCAAATATTCATTAAAAAATTATCAGAAAAATTGTGCACCAACTAGATACTATTACCTAACTTTTGACCATAGTGATTTTAAAAATACTACAAAAAAGTTCACTGTGCTCAGGTTGTAGAAGAGTTGCTATGTTATGTTTTTCTGACAAAAACAACACCAATTTTTGTACATCCCTCTTTTGAACCCCTTAATCTGAACCATTTTCAAAATAAATTAGTAGTTTAGAAAGTAGACTCGGAGCACTTCGATCCTTGTTTTTGTTCCATCTCAAAATTTTGAGTGTAACTATCCTCAATTTCACGTCCAAGGTCAGCATTTCCTGATTTCAAAAAAAAGTGGCCACTTAAGCCCCTTTTTTGGGAACCATCTTGGTGCACTTACCCTCATTCATCATTCCTTTACCTCATTTGATTTCATTACAAGGTTTTATTACTAAAATGGGGTTTGACCAAGGCGAACCCCTTTCCACTAACAAAACAACATTTTTCCCTCTCTTTAATGTGTGATTTGCAGATCTAGGTCTAAGACCTTCTAAGGTGCAAGATTAGAAAGAAGTTGTTAAAGTTTTAAAGTCATTAAAGTTGTAACCTTCTTTAGAAGATCATTGGAGAACATCTATAGAGAAAAATTTAGCAATTCAGACCCAAAAACCAAGCTGAAAAGACAAAGTAGAGAGAAGAGTAGATTCAAATCCAGATTCTCTAAAAATCCAAACTGGACTGATACGCCACTTCTAGCGTATGAGTCCCAGTACAGTCAATTTTTTATTTTTAGGAGTTCCAGACTTGTCTTTGCCATATTTTTGTTCCTACCTATAAACCCTAATCTAGGACTAAATCACCTAGTCTACATTAATTTTAGTGTTTTCAACAGTTTAGATCTCCATCTAAGTTCCTACAAATTTATAGGTGCACACCCTTGGTCTCTCAACTTCTTATTATGTTTTGCATTCATTTCTAGGTCATTTTTTATAGTTTTGCATATCATTAAGTTTCATAATTAGATCTTGCATGTTATTTATCTTTCCAAGCCCTAGCTTGGTGGTGAACCCTCTCTTAGTCTCCAATCATACACTAGGACACCCTTTAGCAAGTCTCTCTTTCATTCCATCATTGAATTGAGATCTCTAGGGTTTTCCTTGAATGTAATAAGAAAGAAATAGGGCTTCCCCCTTTTTTCTTCATCCCCTAAAAGGTGGGGCACCCTATTTCCATCATTACATTTTGGTGAACCTGCATTTAGAACATCTTAATTCTGATTTGGAGTGCATCATCATCCTAAATCTAGCTTGCATTAACATTGCATTAGGTTTTGCATTAGTTAATTTGCATTCTAGGGTTTCTAAATCTTGCATTACTGAAAGTGCATATAGGTTGCATTTTTGCATATTGCATCATTGAAAATCACTTGAAATATGCATTTGCACCTAGTTTAGACATCATACAAACCAAAAGCATAACTTTCACTCGATTTTTTTAAAAATTTGTGAAAAAACCCTCATCTGAGACTCATACACCCCTTTGGGAAATTTAGTCCCAGTACGGGTGGCTTTTCCTGATTTTTGGGTATTTTGTGGTGATTGCCATTCAACATTCAAACCTTTAAAAAACCCTGTTTGGGACTCATACGGCCCTTTGGGTGATTTAGACCTATTTCAGATGTTAAACTAAATTTTTCAGCATTGAATTCTCTGTTTCCATGTTTCAATTTGTTGTTGTTAGTTTCTTTTTTTAGTTTTTAGAGTTTCTATTACTTTCATTTCACTGCATTTAGCTTAATTTCATTTGAATCAAAATTAGAGTATAGCATTTATCTTGTGTTCATTGCATATTGCATTTCTTAGATTGTCCCTTGTATGAGCTTTTCTACTTGGTGTTCTATTGCTAATATTATAGTGAGATGAATTTTGAGACTCATGTCATCCTGCAATAGCACAATCATCGTGGATCTTGGGTTATCTAGCTCTTTCACTACTAGTGTTCACACTAGTTCACTAGGTATGGACCATACCCTTAACAACCCCCTACTGTCAAGTAGTGTGACGCATGTTGAGACAATGGTTGCTAGTATTCTTCAAGAGAACATAATCCAAATTCATGAAGACTTAGAAACCTACAAAATCAAATAAGTACCAAAAATATTTCAACCACTACTATCCCTACCATAGATAACATATATCGCATGATTGAAAGTGAAGGAGCTAATCTTATGCATAACATAATTCAGGTTTTTGGACCACATCTTACCTCAACCACTAGTTGTCCTTTACCTATCAACAATGTTACAAGTCAAGGAGGAATTCAAATTCCTCCTACAACAATTGCCTCTATCCCTACCTATACCAACCCTCAAGTTACAACAATGATGCAACCTACTAGTAATGTGATTCCTTCCTTGGGTATTTCTGCTAGCATCCCTAGTACCTTTGTGGCATGGCAAGTCATATCTCCTACCACTCTATCTCCTATAAGTATTCCATTCACTTGTCCCTCAAACACATACACACCTCCACCTTATTCACCTCAATCTGAAAATTCAAACAATGATCCTCTCATAAATCAACTTTTGCAAATTGTTTCATCCCTTCAAAAGCAAGTTTCCACCATAAACCAAAATCAAAATGACCAACCTATGTATTATGTTAAAAGCAATCCCTTATCCTTGGAGAATTTGAGAACATCGATGCCACAAGGTATAGAGGTGCCTAGATTTGAGAAATATAGGGGGAAAGGAGATCCTTCTAACCGCTTATACTACCCTATGTAGTGACTTTATTCTTGAGGATAAGCTCTTGGATAAGCTTTTCCCTAGATCCTTGAAGGATACCACCTTAGAATGGTTTTCCTTGTTGCCAAATAGCTCAATTCATTCATTCAATGAACTTGTTGACACATTTATAAACCATTTCCAAGTGCATATAACTCCTAAGATGACCTTAGCTGATTTGATGAGATGTAAACAAAAAGAAGAGGAAAAGATTATTGAATTTATTTCACGCTATCAATCAGTTTACTCACAAATCGATGTAAATATTCTTGATGCTCACCTTCAAAGGATGTTCACTAAGAACTTGCAAAGTAAGATACAAGATAAGCTTACCATGATGAAGTTCCCCTCCTTCATACACTTGTGTAATGCCCTTTGTGACTATCAAAATTTGGTTCGTAGTCGTGAAACAAAACCAACCTCTAGTTGTCTTGAGAAGTTTGAATCTGTAAACGAAAACAATTATCAACCTTTTAGAATTGTTAGTGCAATAGAATTGTAGTCTATGGGAAATGAAATACATCTTATCCATAGGAATAATGAGCTCGAAGCCTATTCCTACTCCTTGCTTGGACTTGGATCTATCAAAACACAATGTCCAAAACTTGGAGGGACTCTTGTCTCTGAAACTAACGGAGCAAACGTCCTTCTTTTCTAGTTGCATGTCTATTCCTACATCCCTAGGTGGTTGTTGGTGCCTAGGATGACTTTGAACTTGCTGTCATTCCATACCCTCCTTAGGAGTGATTAGCCCTTTGACATGCTCCACTACTATTTGACATAAGCAACATTCAAATTCAGAATGAGTTGCATTGTGTACCTTGCTCCTGCTCAATAAGAATAACTCCTTGAAATCCATTTGAGCTCCTCAACTGAGCTGATCTTGCATACACTTCTACATGAATTATTGGAATCCATCAAGAAATCCCAAGTTACCATCTTCATGGAACTCTTCATCTTCAGACTCAATCAATACTTTAGTGCTTCTAGGAAGATGGGTCAAATTGGTAGGGGCACTGCATAATACAAGGACCTCTTTCACCCCTTCTTCCTGGAACTATTTTTCATCTTGATAGGCGACGGGAAAATAATTGCCCAATTTCATTTCTGCAAATAGCACTTCATTTTTTTTGTTGTACTCTGTGATCATGAATTTCATCTGGGGCTCACGTTCAATGTGGATTTGATTTGGTAGTCCCTTCCATGGAAGCCACATACATGAATAATATGTTGCAGCATAACCATTTAAAGCTCAAGTGAAGTCCCTTCCCAATATGATACCATATGTGTCTGGGATATCTGCTACTTGGATATCAATCACTTGTTACACCCTTGGGTCAACTACAATCTACATGGGAATTCTATTTATTTCCCTGACAATATTCACCTCCATCTTGTCGAGTTGGTTACCTTTCATCTTGAAGGGGTTGGGGTAATTCCCAATGCTTGGCATACTATAAATGGCATGACGTTGGCCAATGCTCCTGAATCTAGTAAGTAATTTGTAAATTCTTTCCAAATATGCGAATTGTCAATAGGAAAGGAGGTGTTCCCAATTTCCCTTTGAATAGCCCCACAAAAACATCAGCCTAGGCCACTTGAGCCCGATCCTTGTCATTGTATTTATCCTTCGTTTGTACCTGACTTTTCTCTTTGGTTGGTGGCTTATCCAATGGATGATTTTTACTAGGTTGTTGATTTTGGGGCTGATCGGGTTTCTTTCCTATGATTTCTATAATCACTGGCTCATTGTTGGAGGTGTCAAATGAAACTCTCTTTGCAGGTAGATCTTGAGCTGGTTTTGATGAGGTAGTTCCATTCAATGATCTGAAGAAGGCATTTCTAACAGTAGATACCCTTAATAATTCAAAGGATGATAGGCTCACCTTAACTTTCTTTAGTTCGTCTACCATGTATTCACCCATTTGTTCTACCTCTTCCTTGGAGAAAGTGCATTCGGAAACATTGGTAGGTTGGTTTTGGATCAAATTGGGCTTCCTATTCCTATTGAAATGTTGGGTAGGCACTTCGGGATAGATTGGATTATTACTGGTGTTAGGATCAGGTAGGGTATTAAAATTGTTAGGAGGGGTTGAGGTTGTAAACGAACCACCAACTTTTTTATTTCTTAAGTTATAAGGAGTCTCTCTTTGGTGGAACATGTGAACCTCATCCTCATGTGGTTCTTCCTCATCTATGGGACCATTATCTACTAAATCAAAGAGTTGAGGTAAGTAACTCTCAGTACTTACCTCTTTCACTGCTCCTTCCTTGGCTACAACTTCCTTCTCAGGTGAGTTGATGTCCCTTTACGAGAAAGGCGCTTGATTAACTGCTAGCACTGAGGAATCATACGGCTCTAAGGGAACAATATCCCTACAACTTGCACTATCAATGACATTTTGGACCTCCACTTGAAATATTTCTATAGTGGTTTGAAATTTTGGGAAATCCAACTTGGAATGCCTACTCATCTTATGAATCTAACACCATCTGGACAAGGAAGCCTTAGCCAAGTAAACTCCACTTATGGATTTTTCTGTACCACCCAGTTGGTCAAGGGATCTAAGCATGCCTTCGTTGTTTGGCCTAGTATTCCAAGTTCTATTTTTCCTTTGTGATGACCTCTCAAAGTTCTACCATGAGTTTTGACCTCTTTCCTAATTTTGGCCTAAGGATGTACCAGAGTCATGATTGTCTTGGTTCACTACAATAGAATAGGAAAATAGCACCTAAAATAGCATCAAATTTTAGTGTATTTCAGTTCACAAATTGGGTGATTTGGCTAGCGCTAAACTCGGCACAAACAGGCATGGTCATCTTAGTGCTAAATTTTGCACCGACGTTTGCGTCAGACATTGCACCGGAGTCTGCATCATAGTTAGCGCAAATCATAGCACCCCCGTTAGCGCCTAAAATAGCTTAGGGAATAGCGCTAAAAATAGCGCCTTTGCTAGTGCCTGAAAAAGTGCCAGGAAATAGCACCTAAATTAGCACCTAATTTGACTTCTAGTTTTTCTTCTATGTCTACTCCCACTTTTGCTTCTAGTTTTGCTTTCGATTTTGCTTCTAATTTTTCTTCCAGTTTTGCTTCCAGTTTTTCCTCCAAGTTTGCTTCCAATTTTTCCTCCAATTTTGCTTCTAGGTTTACTTCCAATTTTGCTTCCAATTTTGCTTCTAGTTTTTCTTCCATTTTGTTTCTAGTTTTGCTTCCATGTTTGCATCTGATTTTGCTTCCAAGTTTTCTTCCAATTTTGCTTCTGATTTTGCTTCCAGGTTTGCTTTTGTTCTTCTAGTTTTTTAAGTTTGCTTCTAAGTTTGCTTCTAGGTTTGCTTCTTTTGCTTTTGTTTTCTTCCAATTTTCTTTTGGTTTGCTTCTAGTTTGGCTTCCATTGTTGCTTCCTTTTTTTCTTCTAAAAATGCTTCTTGTTTTGCTTCCATTTATTGATTTAATATGTTTTATTTCAATTTAATTAGTTAAATATATTGTGCCTCTTAAATAACTCATATGATTATAAACTAAGTAATTTAATTATTTAACTCATATGATTAAATAAAAATATAATTATTTTTTTTGGGTCGGTAACACAAAAAATTTGTATTGCTTCTAAAGATAAAAAAGTACATCTATTGTTCAGTGTCATTACCCACCAAAATTCCATAGCAAATGACAAAAACTAGTGGTTCCTTAACGTGTAGAGTAAAACATTAAATAAACCCTGTAACCCTTGTAACTATTTACCAGTAAAATCCTTACAAAAAATAACCACCATTAACAGTGTTCAAAGTTACACGCTTTAATACAACGAAAGCAGAGGGAGAATTCAAAATCAAACACAGAAAAGCATGACCAATCTTAATGAGCACCACCCAAACCCAACGGATGCTTGGATATCTCCTTTAGAGGCTTCTTCTTCCATCTATTCCCTCACTTCTTCTTCTGGCGCTTAATTTTCGCTTCCAATCCCTGCATCTCCACCTTTGCTTGTGCCAGAACTTCATCAACCTCCATGAGTTCAATGAAGAGTTTGAGCGCTTCCTATCCCAAACACACTTCCTCATGGAAATGAGCTTTGTATTTTCCTTCGGGCCAACAAATAAAGGGTTTGAGCCCTGATCTCCCATAGAGCTCCTCAATTTCATCATCTACCAGTTCTTCAGAATAATCTAAACCTACACCTGGAACCGCCCATTCGAGAATGGACTCCATGCCTACTAAAAAATCTTCATGCACAATTTTTTGCATCACCATCCTCACCATTTCCATTGGTTCACCTAAATCCAAGCCCCATGCCACAATTAAGGAGTAAACTTCTATGTTGGTTTGGTATCTATGTTTTAGAGAGCTAAAATCCCTACCACAAATCATTTTTGCACACTACACTAGCCACTCATCGTCGACAACAAAAATGCCTTGCAGTCATTTTCCGGACGCCTCTCCATAAAACGGACCCAAAGATCTTCATGACTGGAAGGTGAAATTGTCTTCCATTTCTCCTAACAACCAACGCCGCCACCACCAAAGTTTGTTGCAGATTTTTTCTCAACCCTTTCCAAATGCAATTAACACATCTTAATCGAGGGCTTGCATTTAACACCATCTTGGATTGCCCACACTTTCTATTAATGAAGTACTACTTCACCATCGCCTGCCACCCCTGCCTTCACTTGTCATGTCAAACCTACTCCACTCGCTTCACCACCTTGTTCATTTAAGGTGTTGTCCTCTCTTGTGTTTTCACCTAAGTCTGTTAACTTAACACATCTAAAATTCTCCAACCTGAATTCCCCCGTTTCACCAAAATTTAAAGCCCATTTAGATAAGACATCTGCTTCCACATTACCAGCTCTTTTAATATGGCTCACCGCAAAATTTTCAAAAGAGCTTAACACTTCTCTGAATTTGTTCAATTACGTTCTGGAGGTACCAAGCATTAATTTTACCTTTCATCGCTGCCTGAACTATTGTTGTAACATGATCATCATCTATAATTAAAACAAGTTAGTCAAATATCTATAATTTAATTGAATTTGACATCATCCATCCTGAGAAGTAAATTAAAATCATCATACATAATAAATATCCATCCAAAAATCATCGACCACTTTTAATATATAAAAATTGACAAGTCAATACTAATAAGATCATCATCATATATAACTAAAACAATTGAAAGTCAAATATGCTAGTACATCAAAAACATGTCAAGATGATACATGTCCAGTAGTCGAAAAAACTGAAAATGATACATGTACAAATGATATAAATAAAATTGATAAATTATGTAATTCAAATTGATACAAGTCAAGATGATACATGTCCAAATGACATAATGAAAATGATACATGTCAATATGCTACAACTCAATAATATAATATTGTAGGCTATGAAAATGATACATATGATAGTAACCATGAAAAGAATCATCATAACGATATATTAGTAATGATCCATGATGCAGTCTATATGACCATGAATGCCACTGGTTACTACCACCAACTATCTCATCATCATCATCACCATCGTGAACATCATCATCATCATCATCATCATCATCATCATCATCATCATCATCGTCGTCGTCGTCGTCGTCGTCGTCATCATCATTTTCATCGGCCTCGGTGTCTTCCGTATTTGCATCATCATCATCCTCTGCCATGTGATCTGTACTGGCAGAACCAATATTTTATGGATCTATATCATGTTGAGGATCATCTTGATCTTCTGGAAGACCCATGTTCTACAAAGAAAAAACATTTAGAATGAAAAGTTATTATTTATTTCAAGCAATAATTTATTTTTCTATTATATATCTAATATTACAACATATGAGATGAAACCATAATCATATTACATCATATCAAAGTGCACATACCATAATAAAATTTCAAAAAAGTTGCAGCTAATACTAGTGACTCGGGAGAAACTTTAGCTTTCAAAAACAAACCCAATTAGGCTAGTAGACTTGTGGATCAGGCCAGCATTTGGTGGAAGAGGAAGAAAGATGACTGGAACTCTAGAGGCCCACCATAATGGATTTCATTATTCAACCATGAGAGCAAAAGAGAGAGTTGATATCATGTATCAAAACATTAAGCATGCATTCTTCCAGCTAGCGGAGAAGGAGATGATTAGTTTGCTTCATTTTCATTTGCATAACGATATCATGGCATGGGAACCAAGAAGACCAAGGATCTCTAGTTTTATGTTGAGGTAATGGATTTGGTCCAAACTTTAGGAGGGGCAAGAAGGTCAATGTATGATCCTGATGAAATTGAGGAAGAACAGCAAGAGAGGGACAGGAAAAATAAAATCAATGTACATAGTTTCAAGGATTTGTCAAGCGAGTAAGAGAGTTATGGGAGAAGCCTCATCTAAAAGATTTTAAACTAGAGTTTGATATACCATTTAGAGAGCTTGCTTTTCATGGAGTTCCTTTCAAAACTTTTGCTTTTATTGTTCCTATGGTAAACTTTTTGGTAGAGTTGATGGAATTACCTTTATTAGTAATCACTATTAGTGAGATTGAGATTGTTAACCTTGAGAGAGTATGACTTGGGAAAAAGGCATTTGATATGGCTATTATTTTCAAAGAATTCAAGAGGGATGTGCTCTGAATTGATTCCATTCCTCAATCTTCACTTGATGGCATCAAGGAATGGTTGAACTCCATGGATATAAAGTATTATGAAAGCAAAATGAACTTGAACTGGCGGCCAATTTTGAAGAGTATTACTGATGATCCAGATAAATTTATTGAAGATGGTGGTTGGGAATTTTTGAATATGGAAGCTAGTGATTTTGATTTTGATAATTTAGAAGAATTAGATCAAGGATATGAACCCTCTAATGTAAAATAGGAATTAGAATCAAATTTCATGTAGCCAACATCAAGACTATTACAAGCCAACAAGATGGAGGGAATTCTTATATAAGGATAATTTTCAATGTTGCAGGTACCGGCTTTAATGCCAACTACAATGGAAACATTGAAATTCCCTTGTAGTATTTATGTTAAGTAAATTTCCTTTAGATGAAAGGATTCAAAGCACATCAACCATGTGGTACAAATGATTAAATCCCAGAGACAATTTGTAGCAATGAAAGAGTCTGAAAAGGCAAAGAGAGCTACACTAGTGACTCAAAAGAAACTTCAACTTTCAAAAACAAAGTCAATTAGGCTGGTAGATGTGTGGATCAGGCCAACATTTGGTGGAAGAGGACAAAAGATGACTAGAACTCTAGAGGCCCACCATAATGGATTTCAGTATTCAACCATGAGAGAAAAAGAGAGAGAGATGATATCATGTATCAAAACATTAAGCATGCATTCTTCCAACCAGTGGAGAAGGAGATGATTACTTTGCTTCATTTTCATTTGCATAACCATATCATGGCATGGGAACCAAGAAGACTAAGGATGTCTAGTTTTATGTGGAGGTAATGGATGTGGTCCAAACTTTAGGAAGGGCAAGAAGGTTAATGTATGATCTTGATGAAATTGAAGAAGAATATCAAGAGAGGGACAGGAAAAATAAAATCAATACAGAGTTTCAAGGATTTTTCAAGCAAGTAAGAGAGCTATGGGAGTGGCCTCATCTAAAATATTTTGAACTAGAGTTTGATATACCATTTAGAGAGCTTGGTTTTCATGGAGTTCCTTTCAAAGCCTCTACTTTTATTGTTCTTATGGTAAACTATTTGGTAGAGTTGGTGGAATTACCTTTCTTAGAAATCATTATTAGTGAGATTGAGATTGTTAACATTGAGAGAGTATGACTTGGGAAAAAGGAATTTGATATGGCTATTATTTTCAAAGACTTCAAGTGGGATGTACTCCGCATTGATGCCATTCCTCAATCTTCCCTTGATGGCATCAAGGAATGGTTGAACTCCATGGATATAAAGTATTATGAAAGTAGAATGAACTTGAACTGGTAGCCAATTTTGAAGAGTATTAATGATGATCCTTGGAGATAAATTTATTGAAGATGGTGACTAGGAATTTTTGAATATGGAAGCTAGTGATTCTGATTCTAATAATTCAAAAGAGTTAGATCAAGGATATGAACCCTCTAATGTAGAAGAGGAATAAAAATAAGAATGTAGCCACCATCAAGAGTGTTACAAGCCAACAAGATGGAGGGAATTCTTATATAAGGATAATTTTCAATGTTGCAGGTACTAGCTTTAATGCCAACTACAATGGCAACATTGAAATTCCCTAGCAGTATTTATGCTAAGGAAATTTCCTTTATATGCCAGGATTCAAAGTACGTCAACCATGTGGTACAGATGATTAAATCCCAGACATGATTTGTAGCAATGAAAGCGTTTGAAAAGGCAGAGAAAGCTACACTGGTGACTCAGGAGAAACTTCAACTTTCAAAAACAAATTCAATTAGGCTGGTAGATGTGTGGATTAGGCCAGCATTTGGTGGAAGAGGAAGAAAGATGACTGGAACTCTAGATGCCCACCATATTGGATTTCAGAATTCAACCATGAGAGTAGAAGATCGAGTTGATACCATGTATCAAAACATTAAGCATGCACTCTTCCAGCCAACGGAGAAGGAGATGATTACTTTTCTTCATTTTCATTTGCATAACCATATCAAGGCGTGGGAACCAAGAAGACCAAGGATGTCTAGTTTTATGTGGAGGTAATGGATGTGGTCCAAAATTTAGGAGGGATAAGAAGGTAAATGTATGATCCTGATGAAATTGAGGAAGAACAACAAGAGAGGGATAGGAAAAATAAAATCAATACAGAGTTTCAAGGATTTGTCAAGCGAGTAAGAGAGATATGGGAGCAACCTCATCTAAAATATTTTGAACTATATTTTGATATACCATTTAGAGAGCTTGGTTTTCATGGAGTTCCTTTCAAAGCCTCTACTTTTATTGTTCCTATGGTAAACTATTTGGTAGAGTTGGTGGAATTACCTTTCTTAGTAATCGCTATTAGTGAGATTGAGATTGTTAACCTTGAGAGAGTAGGACTTGGGAAAAAGGAATTTGATATGGCTATTGTTTTCAAAGACTTCAAGCAAGATGTACTTCACTTGTACCCCATTCCTCAATATTTACTTGATGGCATCAAGGAATGACTGAACTCCATGGATATAAAATATTATGAAAGTAGAATGAACTTGAACTAGCGACCAATTTTGAAGACTATTACTGATGATTCAGATAAATTTATTGAAGATGTTGGTTGGGAATTTTTGAATATGGAAGCTAGTGATTCTGATTCTGATAATTCAGAAGAGTCAAATCAAGGATACAGACCCTCTGATGTAGAAG
This sequence comes from Sequoia sempervirens, assembly GCA_007258455.2. Taxonomy (NCBI): domain Eukaryota; kingdom Viridiplantae; phylum Streptophyta; class Pinopsida; order Cupressales; family Cupressaceae; genus Sequoia; species Sequoia sempervirens. The sequence goes on from VDFB02271358.1 coordinate 210,294,597, forward strand.
AGGAATCAGAATCAGATTTCATGTAGCCACCATCAAGAGTGTTACAATCCAATTAACAAGATGGAGGGAATTCTTATATAAGGATAATTTTCAATGTTGCAGGTACTGGATTTAATGCTAACTACAATGGCAACATTGAAATTCCCTAGCAGTATTCATGTTAATGAAATTTCCTTTAGATGGAAGGATTCAAAGCACATCAACCATGTGGTACAAATGATTAAATCCCAGAGGCAATTTGTAGCAATGAAAGAGTCTAAAAAGGAAAAGAGAGCTACATTGGTGACTCAGGAGAAACTTCAACTTTCAAAAACAAAGCCAATTAGGTTGGAAGGTGTGTGGATCAAACCAACATTTGGTGGAAGAGGAAGAAAGATGACTGGAACTCTGGAGGCCCACCATACTAGATTTCGGTATTCAACCATGAGAGCAGAAGAGAGAGATGATATCATCTATCAAAATATTAAGCATGCATTCTTCCAGCCAGTGGAGAAGGAGATGATTAATTTGATTCATTTTCATTTGCATAACCATATCATGGCATGGGAACCAAGAAGACCAAGGATGTTTAGTTTTATGTGGAGGTAATGGATGTGGTCCAAACTTTAGGAGGGGCAAGAAGGTCAATGTATGATCCTGATGAAATTGAGGAAGAACAAAAAGAGAGGGACAAGAAAAATAAAATCAATATAGAGTTTCAAGGATTTTTCTAGCAAGAGAGCTATGGGAGCAGCCTCATCTAAAATATTTTGAACTAGAGTTTGATATACCATTTAGAGAGCTTGGTTATCATGGAGTTCCTTTCAAAGCCTCTGCTTTTATTGTTCCTACGGTAAACTATTTGGTAGAGATGGTGGAATTACCTTTCTTAGTAATTGCTATTAGTGAGATTAAGATTGTTAACCTTGAGTGAGTAGGACTTGGGCACAAGGCATTTGATATGGCTATTGTTTTCAAAGACTTCAAGCGGGATGTACTCCAAATGTACAACATTCCTCAATCTTCACTTGATGGCATCAAGGAATGGTTGAACTCCATGGATATAAAGTATTATGAAAGCATAATGAACTTGAACTGACGGCCAATTTTCAAGACTATTACTGATGATCTAGATAAATTTATTGAAGGTGTTGGTTGGGAATTTTCGAATATGGAAGCTAGTGATTCTAATTTTGATAATTTAGAAGAGTCAGATCAAGGATATGAACCTTCTAATGTAGAAGAGGAATCAGAATCAGATGAGGAAGGTTCAGAAGATGAATCTCTTGTTGATTCAAAGGAGGATGAAGAAGAAGAAGATTCTGAAGAGGAGGAAGGTAAAACATGGGATGAATTAGAATCTGAAGCAAAAAATGCAAATAAGGAAAAAGGAGACGAGTCTAACAGTGAAGAGGAAAGGCGACAATGAAAGGTAAAAGCTACAGGGAAGTCTCAAGCACATGATATTAGAGATTCAAGAGGAATTCCTACCAAGAGGCATAAAGTCAGATGTATTGAGTTCATCTACATCCTTCTACTATTTATTCATGCACATAAATGGTCATCTTGTAATCGTAATATTTGAGCTCTATTTACTCATCCTATGCATCAATAAACAACACAACACAAGAGATGCAAATTGACATATTAACACAAAAATATCCAACTAAGTTATTGAAATTCAACTATTGATACCTCATTCTTCATCCAGATTACAAAATCACTCCACCTTTTGTTTTATAACATATTCTTTTCAAATTGCTTTGGATGGCGGCCATATTTCTCCTCTTGTCAAAACATGGCACATGGACTTGTTAAACTAATTAATATGCAATCATTTACTTTGTCCAACAAAAATAAAATAAAATAAATCATTTAACATATTAAATATACTTACAAATGTACAAATCAAGGCCTATAAACCTTTCTGGCCACTGTGATGCGTGGCACAAAGTTTCTCAGCCTAGCCATGGAGGCCTTGTCCTGAAACATATACTAATTCAATTTAACTATGCACAAATAAAATTTAAATATCGTTTAATAAATTTAATATAATCTTATGAGAAAATTCAAATACATGTGTACTCTACTCATTGGACTTCTCATATGCTTTTACAAGCTCTCTCCATACTTTCACACTTACATCAATTGGCCTTTTTTTCTTCGTTAGCTCAGGAGGGATTTTTTTTATCTTCTTTGTTGGGTTGCGCCGAAATCTCTTGCAATTTTGAGACATTTGTAGCTTTATCTTCTTTACAGACCAACCTATGCCAAATTCATTCTCCATGTAATGGATAACTACTTTTTTTAGGTGCATGGGTATCTTTGAGAATGGAAAATGTAGATGGTCTTTGAATCGTTGAAGGCATGATTCCTTCAACCTATTCACAAATGTTCTCCCAACATCTGTCATTCGGACTTCCCCTGAAACCACCTCATATTCTATCTTCGTATTGTAGCTACCAATGCAAGATTGAAAACATGGCGTGGTGGAAGAAATTTGTGTCCCAGGAGTGGAAGTCTCTGCTCCCTATTCCACATTCTTAGAGTTTACTGTCACTGATTTCCTCCTTGATCTTTTTCTCAATCTAGGACTAGTTGGGGAATCAATTGATTCCCTTTGACACAATTGATTTGTTTGCAATGTTTGAGGAGTGCTAATAGATTGTTTTTCTATGTATCTAGCAAGTGTTTTCTAGTCCACATTAACCAATTTGTTCACTGCCTCTACCCCCAATATGGAAGCCAATTCCTCTTTATCTTTTTCAGTCTCATGTCCCTATATATATATATATAAATTATATTTCTTCTTTTAAATTTAGAAGTAAAAAACTAAAAAATTAAAATTCAAAGAAACAATGGAAACATTTACAAATCTATAAATTGACAATGAATTACCTCATTATGGTGAGAGTTTGCTAACAATGCCCACTTCCCTCTATTGCTTGACATTTTGAGGCAACCTAGGGAAAATTATTTTCGTCCAGCCTGTGGAGGAAAATCAGGTACACACAGTTAGGTATGGAATTTTTCGTCTAGTTTGTGGTATGAAAGTTTTGTTTTGTGGGAAAATATGTTTGTTGGGTTTGCTTAGTGTTGATAACCTAGGGAAAATATGTTCACTCAGTTTTCTTAGTGTTGATAACCTTAATCATGAAAACTCTATCATAATGCAATCTTGCATGAATTTTTCATGGCATCGGTGACTATGGCGTGAATGGGAAAAACCAAGTGGTTTTTGCGTTTATTTTCAGTAGTTGCTTAGTAGTGACTGACCCAATTCGCAGATTTGCCAAGCAATTCACTATTTCCTTGATACCCAGGTTAGGGAAAGAATACGAAGGCATCCTCACTTCGTGCTATAATATTTTGAGCCAAAGCTCAAATGGGTAGGGTAAAAAATTTTGTTGGTTTCTCAAAGGTTTTAGAATTTATAATGATGGGACAATTTAGAGGTTGCTTGGACTAGTTAGGCCATGAACTAGTAAACAATCACGAATTCAAATGCAATAAAAAGAGCAGTAAACAATCACGAATTCAACCAATAAAAAAAATTGTAACCTTACCTATGGTGTCACAAACTAAATCGAATTTCTCATCACTTGCTGGTAGCACCTTGCTCTCTTCCTTTGCGTGGCATTTTTCCCTTTTTTGTCATCTGATTTCTTCCTTCATGCGGGAAAGTTTTAAATTTTTTATTTTGATTCATTAGTCGATGCTTTAGTCGGTGTTAGTTAATGCCAACTTTAGCACCGACTTTTGGTCGTTAATGTAATCTATTTTGGATGTATAAGAAGGCATCAAGTGCACCTAATTTAGTGCCAAATTTTGGTTGTTAATGTGATCTGTTTTGGACATATAAGGTGGCGTCAAGTGCACCCAATTTAACGCCTATCATTTTTGTATAGTGACTATTTTCATTATTGTGTATCACATGATCCAAAGTGTTGGAAATAATTCCAACTCCTGCCTTATTTTTGTGACCACCGCTGTCTCATGGCTCCTTCACTAGCTCGATGTAATAGAGCGGTTTTTACCGTGGTCCCATAAGGTGCTTCATCCTTCTTGGCGGTAGTGCGGTGAAAGCTTCTGTGGCAGCACACGAGTCTTCCTTTTGTTCTTGGTAGTGTTGCGGTGACTCTTGTAGTCCTACAAGTCTTCTACCATTGGTATGCGGTAGTACGGTGACCATCATTGTCCCATGGATCCTTCACCAGCTCAGTATGGTAGAGCGGTTTTTACCGCAATCCCACAAGTTGCTTTTTCCTTCTCAGCGGTAGTGTGGTGAAAACTTCTATGGTAGAATTTTTATTCACAGAGGAGGCCATGGAGAGAGAACGTGGACGGCGTAGAAATACTAAATCGCTAAGAGGAAAGTGGGTTGAAATAGATGAGACAATGAAATCTACAGATACGATAGAGGTAAGCAAAGAAAGCAACCTCAACCAAAGGAGGAATGTGTTTATGAATTAATAAATTCTACAATGTAGATGAGATAAAGTCATTTTTTTGTCCATGAGGCCTTTGATGTCAAACTTATTGGTTGAAAATGCACATGAATGGTGATTAAATGTGATTCTATGATCAAGGGAAAAGTTTGAAAATTAGGATAGCCAAAACATGATATCAATATGTCAAATATATGACTAAAGTGAGGTTTTGTGTTGGATAGCATATTCGTTGAAATGATATAATTGGTGTACTAAACATTATTTACTATCTTATGTATTATAGGGACAAGACGAGGCCATGGAAACATATCATGGCATAGCAAATGCGGACACAATAGATGAAGCGAGACATCAGGTACTCAAATTTTGACTTAACTTAGGAAAAAATGATCTGAAGGAATTTTGTGATACATCCATCTTTTTTCATAGTATTATTGAAATTTATAATGTATTATCCAATCTTGACATAAATTAATTCATGTTGATTATTTTACATGGATATTGGAGCAAATGTAGAGCCTAAGTGTTCAACTAGCAAAAGAACAAGATATGTACATGGATGTGGACCTAAAACTTTTAAATCACGTAGACAATAGTGGTTGGAAGAGGATATGACAATGGATATTGCAGACACAACAAATGATTGCACTGAAGAAGAGGTAGGTCAAGACTATAGTACATGGGATGAATACTTTGAGAAAATTGTTGTTTTTGGATGTTGTGTATGTCGTGGAAATAAATAATTCAAAAAAGTGATTGTACAAAGAAATTATATAAATGATGAGCTTCCAGTTGGTAGTATGCCTCCTAAAATCGATTCAAATACAATAGGAATTGTGGTGAGGATTTTTCCAATTTGATATAAATAACATGTATACTTCATTTAAACATTGTTTTATATTATTTAAATAACTAATTTTTTCTTAATGGATACTTGCAGGATAAAGTTCTTGGTTTAAAGTTTCCTGGATCATCGACTTCTAGCCTAGAGGTAAATGATCATTTATCAGATGATACATCTAACAAAAATATGTGCCAATATACCAGCTCAGAAGATGAGGAATTGACAAAAACAAGTAACAAAACAAGAACTGGTGTGAAGATAAATAATTTTCTTAAAGAAAAGGGTAAGGTGGACTACATACCCTATGAGAATGAATGTGATGGAGATGATGACTTGCCCCTGTGTTTGAGATCAATTTACAAAGATACATTTGATCGCCGACTACATTGCACTTGGCCTAGTGATCAACAACTACCTAGAGTGTACGAGGTGTTTCAATTTTGGGGATACAACTACATGATACGACCCTCCAATATTCATGAAGCGAATCTAGGCCTCTTTATTGTCCAAAATGTACATGTGGGATCCAAACATAGAAACAATTTAGAACAAACCACTATCTGAGATTAATGCCATAATATGGTCCATCATATTACAGTGGTGAATTGAGAAGGCTAGCATAATATAAGCCTAGCATGTCAGCATATGTTCTAAATTTGAATATGTATACACATTGTCTCCAATTGGAAAGTGGAAAAGAAATGAATAGAGGTTATCTTATGTATATAGATGGATGTGCATACACACACAAAAATATTGCAGGATTTATAAATAGTAGAAAGGGAAGGGACCCTATTGTAAAACCGAATTGTCAATTTGTTGAGGTTATAAATGATAAAGATGGAGATATGGAAAGAGAGGTTGATAGATTGATAATGGTTGAGGCTATTATAGACCTTACAATTGGGGATGAGTTATTGATTGATTACCCCTTCTTAAAATTCACTCCTACACAAAAGAAGAGGGAAGAACAAGGTCTCTCTAAGGATGTTCTTAAGGGCAGAAAACCAAAGAATAATAAATGAGTGTGGATTGTTGTTTTATAAACTATGTTGTCAAAATTGTGTTTTAGAGAAATTATTGTATAAAAAAGGTAGTCTATAAAATAGCGCTCCATTATTCCTTTGATGTATATATGTTCATACAATTTATATAATGTCTAATATATGTATGTCGTTCATGTACAGGTATTTTTCTATGAAGATATTTTGGACCCGAAATGGATATTTGTCATACATTATGATCCAAGATTAAGGCATGTATTTGACAATGCATTAGTGGATACTAAGAAAAACAATGATGGCCAACAAAATGAGAGAGAGGGACTAGAGAAAATTGAAGAAATTGACATCCATGATGATGTTGAAGATGGTTATGTTCAGGCACAAGAAGACAACAATCCAGAGCTAGATGATGTTATGGAAGTCAACAATATGGATGGTATAGAAAATGATGATCCAAATACATCTAGTAACAATGTAGATGGTCTACAGTCAAATTTCAATGATGATGAAGATGAGGCAGGTCAAGATGAGGATGATGATAATATTAAATACTTGAAAGAGCATATGAACATTGACAATGATACACTGGATGACATTGTAGCAAACAATAATGTTAATGACCAAGACTTCTAAATTTTTAGAATTATTTGCAATCCATATTTAAAAAAGGATGATTCTTATGGCCTAAACTTTGAATGCTTTAGTAATATTATGTTGCACTTGGACAATTGAAAACCTGTTTTATTCTCCTAGCAAGCTTTTTTATTTTCCATTATGATTCTAAACCAAACAACATTTGCAGGGATGGCCTTTTACACCAATCTTAATTTGTATGAAGTTCACAAACCTGCTGTTAAGCAGTAAATTTCTTTCATAGATAGGAAATGTAAAGGCTTCATTTAAGAAAAGATAAGTAGTCTCTTTCTAAGGGTAATCCACATGCAAAAAGTAAAAAGCACATAAAAAACAATTGTACAGTAGAAAATCATATTCAATCAGTTGTCTTATTTTTCTTGCACACTTATCTGAAAGACATAGGGTATTCACCATACATTTCCCTTGAAAAAGAAAACATTTGCTTTCATTTATTTTTACTATATATCTCAAAAGTGAAATTGTAGTTAGATAATGATGCATTGAGAAAATAATATATACAAAAAAATGCAAAGAAATTTTTTGAAACTTAACATGCATCCTATTGTGTTGTGCTAAAAGGAATCAAGATTAATTGGGACAAGAAATAAATTTTTTTTTTTTATTATTGTACTTAAAAGTGAACAAGATATGAAAAGTGTGGACAATGATGGTGCTGAAATTGAAAACCCTGATTCTGATGATATTACTGTTTTATGTCATTCGGGATAAAGAGAACATACAATTTTATATACATAGAAAATGAAGATTTGAAACTAGTAAACTGAAAATGTAAACACTGTAAGATTTTTCCTTAAACAATAATTCACATACTCACTTACAAAAAAGTGTGAAGCATTTTTTATTCAAACTCTATTTTATTTAATAGACATAACAGTAAAAGAATATTTACAAATACATGAATATATACACTGTTTCATAGAAAATAAGGAATGTTTCATAGAATATACAAGTACAAGAATATATCATCATCATCATATCCTTAATTACCTATTGCAATATCCTTAAATTGTTCATTCTTTGGTATGAATTGTTGGCAGAAAAAATTAGGATTACTTGGATGCTTCTTCCATTCATTTTGTACCAACATATGTACATGAAGACACAAAATAAAATATTAATGCATGTAACTCACAATTATTTAAATAAGCAACTTTTTTAACTTTGTTATTTTTAAATAGTTTTCATTTTTATGTTGAACATGTAACAAGGAAAAATAAGCTCAAATTTTCAAAAAAATTAGCAGCTCTACCAACATCCGCAATAAATGCTTTATTTGAAGCATATTCATTCACATAAGCACAGTATTGAGGCTCAATAACTGATATTCATTCAAATATAAGAAAAATACAGAATGATAACACAGTCATGGAGAATCTCTGATAATAAGATGTTCTCCATTATATTGCTTCAATTGATATATATTAATAATAGAAGTCTTCAAAATGGAAATGATATATGATGATAATTTAAAACTAGGCCTTGGTTTCCTATTTATATAGAAAGCAACAAGCTACAATCCTTTTACAAAAGGAAACGACCTTTCATAGCTACTTTTATTAACAACTATTTAATTAGCATAATTAAGTAAATAACAAGACTTAAGACATTTTGACATATGGTTCCATTATTCAATGTAGAAGACCCATGATCAATGATATGGAAAAGTATTCCTCTCCATGATGAACATCCAAATGCTCTCGCCTTAATGTCCTATTCTTTTGAAACCAACAACTACTTAATTAGCATAATTAAGGAAATAATAAGACTTAAGACATTTCGACATATGGTTCCATTATTCAACATAGAAGACCTGTGATCATTGATCTAGAAAAGTCTACCTCTCCATGATGAACATCCAAATGCTCTCACCTCAGTGTCCTATTCTTCTGAAACCAAATACTTTTCCTCCCACTGATACACCGTAAAATCTGATGGCCACCTATATTCCTGGATCTTTTTCATGTTTGCAAGATGATTTTTCCATCAACTATCTAGTAATGCCCTTGTATCATTGACAAACTTTAGGTATCCTGCATCAAGAACAATCAACCCATCCATGATCTAATTTAGCCTGGGAAGATTGGTATCATCATCCTCTTGTATATGAGTTACAAACTTATGAACAACCTGACTGAATTTTTTCTTCCACTTATCCAAGTCCTTCAACTAATTACCATCTCTCACAATTTTAGGTATATACCACTATTTGTAGGTATAGAATAAATCAATTCGTGTTACAATATTTTTATCAAACCCTTGTACCTACTGAAATTCATCAATAATCATCTTCACATTTTGTTCAGTTGGTTTTAATGTTGTGGATTCATCAAGCCTTCTTTGCAGAACTTTACATAACTTAGCCAAAGTGTGGTGAATAGGCTACCACCTTTTGAACAAAGAATCTAATACAAGCATATGTGTCTTTATTTGATCCATTTCCTACTGAAGTGTTTTATAACTATCATGCACATTCTCCAGTTTATCCATAACTAATTTTATCCTGTGCTCAAGAATCTTTTCCATAACTTCACAAATTTGTCTTTTCACTTCATCTTGGGTTTGAATGCTGGCCTTCTTTACATCATCCACTTCCTTCTCTAGATTTTTTACTTGTTTTGCAGAAATGTTCTTCACAATATCCATTGGAGCAATAGGAGGCTTATTTAACACCATCTCCTTGCTTTGTGAGGGTCCTACTCCTCTTAAGTGTTCTTTCAATTTGAAATTCTCCATGAATAGTTTATTAACTTCATCATTTAGGAACCTTTTTTCCTTTTCATACTCCTTCAATTTGTCTTCTAATCCATTAACAGTTTCTTGAGTGAATATGGTTGAATGCATGGTCATTGTGGCTACCTCCAAATGGGTGGTATCTTGTATTGTCCTTACCATCATTGCCCCTTTAATCCCTTGTATTACATCCAATAATTTTGGCTTCTGTGTATTTTTCTATTTGATCCATATGGCCAGGGTTTCAATCTTTGGGTTATACCCAATTCCACTCACACCGTCATCGGATTCAAATTTTGCAACTAGCATTGGATCTTCCTGAGCCCGCACTTGATTAAGCAAAACAAAATTCTTTAATTCCAAGCCAGGTAAAATGAGCATATTTCTCTTCAAGACCATTTCTCTAGCCTTCTGGTGGCTAATTTCAATCTTGTCAACTCCTAATTCCTAGAAAGTCTATGCTACCAATTTCATTTTTCTCTAATTCTTCAATTCTTGCTTCAACTGATTCCATCCTCTCTTGAAATTATTTTATCTTCATCTTCATCCAGAAATCCTTAAACTCGGGAGTCTTAATGAATTCATCATATTCTATGAATCTCCTGGCTGCAATTTCCCTTTCATCTTCATGTACCTATGTACCTTTTTTCTACATCGCCCATCATTTCCTCATGTTTATGGGCATTGGTCTCAAGGATGGGTTGATCAACTTCAATATCACCTTTCAATGACTACAATATTGTAGCCACTTCCTTAGTATTTCCCACCTCTTCAGTATCCTCATAAGGTATTAACTGTTCAATGCTTCTTGTCTTTTGTCTTTTGGGAGTTAACTGCTCCATGGGAGGCTCAAATGCTTCACCTGGGGTATGCTCTATAGTTGCACCACTATCATGTTCTTCGAGATATGCTTCCTTCTTTCTATACAATTCTTCAAATCTACCAATTATCAATTCTATCCTCTTGATGGGGTCCTTTTCCTCAACAAAGTATCCTAGGAAATCCTTGGACCTCTGCTTCGTCCTTTCTTCAACCTTCTTCATATATTCCCATTTTCTCCTTCTACTAAATACATCATTATAATTAATGCAGTTCCTTAGGACATCTTCTTTAAAATCCACTTGGTGTGGCACTATCATTTTGGTAAGAAGATTGTGCCTTATGTTGTTCATATGATTTTTAGGGTCAAAGGCTCTTTCTTTTCTATATTTCAAAGCATATCTTGTCTTCAAATAATACTGTAACTCCTCTAGTTTGTTTGAGCATATAGTCCAATCTTCATACTTGGTTTGGTTTGGCAGGAAAGTGCCTTTCTTCTGCTTGTGCATTACATCTTTCTCCATCAACAACATTTGCCACATAAATTCAATAAATTCTAATCTAAGGGGCACAAATTTTGGCAATATGTGTGGAGCAACAGGGCATCCATAAACTATTATTATTGTAACTTTCGGGAGAAAGAACCTATCTCCAAAATTGTGTGTATGACCCTGCTCTGGTCTTAAAGCCAAAGGTATCACTAGTTGCAACATTTTGGTTGAAAATATTGGTATTGCATACCCAAGAACTCGAAGGATTCTATGTACAAATTCTTCGTAGAATACAACAAAGCTTCAATTATTGCACTGACTATCCCAAATATAGCACCATTTATGGATACGTGTGGGATTCCCTTGCTCATCTATTGTAGCCAAGTCCATTATTTTAGTCCAATGGTCCCTATTCTAGTACAATATCAGATGACACAGTAGGGAATAGTGTCTAAATGTAATTGGTGCTCTATCCTCTATAACTTGGGAGAATTCATCATCTAACGCCTTCTCAAGGTATGAAGCAAAGTCATATTCAATATTAGTTTTAGGGTTTTGAATTCTCATGGCCATCATCATTAGGCCTATTGCCTTTTATCTTGAGCATCTATCCCCAACACTTGGAAAAGAGCTAAATATATGTATTCACAAAGTAATACTAAAAATCTGTCACATTAAATGCTTTAGTATATAGTGGTAGTAGAGATGGGGAATGTTTTGTTACCAATGCCTCTTTTCATATATAGGGGTACCTCATTTCTTCTATAAGTTTTTTTAACCTAGCATAATACTCCTCACTTTTTTGCAGGTTTATCTTGGTCAAAGCCTCCTTGTTCAAGCCAAAGCACTCAATGATGGCTTTTCTGGTTACTTCTACCAATACTGTATCATTTGGAAAGCTTACTATTTTGGTAGCTGAGTGATAGTGTTTGGCTAGTAGTCTGATAAATTCTACATCAACAAACACATTTGGGACAATCAACCTTGCTATATCCAGCATCCAAGCATTTGACACTAGAATCTTCTCATTTCTCTTACTGTAAAAATACCAAAATAGGCCCCATCTAGATTTGGAAATGAGGGCATCCCTACAACTTTGTGCAGTATCCACAAGAAACTTCTTATTACCCTCTTTAGTAGACCCTGGAAGTATATCTAATATGTACTAATGGGGTGGCCTCTTCTTTACTTTAGGTTCTTCATCTTTAATTTTAGGCTGAATTTCTTTTACTTCTGATTGTTTTGTTTTAGGATGGAGTGCTTTCTTCTTTAATTTAGGTTCTTCATCTTTAATTTTAGGCCGAATTTATTTTACTTTTGATCATTTTATTTTAGGAGGCATGTTTCAATTTTCTCTACTATGGCTTCAGATGACAAAACCTTGAAATATTTTTTATATGATACAAAGCTCTTTCAAAGATTTTTCATGTACTTACCCAAGTATTTCATGCTTGTAGAACTTCTTCTTGTATCCTTAGCTCCTTCCATGCTAGTGCATTGTAATTGAGTGTGATATTGGGAAAACTCACTTATCTTTGGATGACGCAGTATTCAATCATATTAGTTTGGAAACCCTTAATAATTTAATAGCATTTAATTTTGGCAACTGATGTAATTTTCTACATGTATTGGTGTAAATTATAATGATGAAACGATTACCGTACTACTGCCTATTATACCCACTATGGGATGGTAGTGTTTTTCCCTTCCCTTATGTTGTTTACTACACTACCGCCTTACTCAAGGCTTCTTGTTGTGGGGTTTCAGTGTATATCGCTCTACAACATATGTTTCTCACCTTCTTGGTGGTATAGCGATGTATACTTTTGATCATTACTTGAAGAGTGTCGATGAGACAATCTTATTTATCTTACTGATATCTCAATGTCTCATCAACATTAGATCTTATGTTCCTCTGATGTTGGTTGCTGGTGTCGATGAGACAAGTTAATATATCTTGCCAATATGCCACTGTCTCATCAATATTTTCCTTCAATGGTATTTCTTTATATATCGATGTAACTCTCCCATGTCATGGAGACTTGTGATTATCATTGTGGTATAGTGGTGGTTTTCCCTTCCCTTATGTTATTTACCGCACTACCGCCTTGCTCAAGGATTTTTTTGCAGGGTTGCAGTGTATACCACTCTAACGCATATGTTGTTCACCTTCCTAGTAGTATATCAGTGTATGCTTTTGATCATTACTTGAAGAGAGTCGATGAGACAATATTATTTGTCTTACCGATATTTCAAAGTCTCATCGACATTAGATATTATGTTCCTCTAATGTTGGTTTCCGGTGTCAATGAGACAAGTTAATAGCTCTTGCCAATATGCCACTATCTCATCGATATTTTCCTTCGGCGGTATTTCTTTATATATCGGTGTAACTCTGCCATGTCGGGGAGACTTGTGATTATCACTACAGTATAGTGGTTTTTTTACTTTCCCTTCTGTTATTTACCACACTACCACCTTGCTCAAGGCTTCTTATTGTGGGGTTACGGTGTATACCGCACTACTGCATATGTTGCTCACCTTTCTAGTGGTATAGCAGTGTATGATTTTGATCATTACTTGAAGAGTGTCGATTAGACAATCTTATTTGTCTTACTGATATCTCAATGTTTGATCAACATTACTTCATTATATCCAAGAGTTTTGTTTCATTGAGCACTTGTAGATATACCTTGTTGATGTGACATAAGTGATTATCTCCTCAATATGCTCGTATCTTGTTGACATTTCACTGTTTTACATCATCGATGAGACATATAAATAAGTCTCTTTGACATAGGGGTGTCTAAACTAGCACTAAACTCGAAGCTAAACTAGAAGCTAAAGTCAAAACTAAAAGTGGCACTAAACTAAGAGCTAAAGGTAGCGCTACACTCAAAGCTAATATTGGTGCAAAAGGTGGTGTTACTTTAGGTGCTAATTAGCGCCTAAATTAGCGCCGACTTGTACTGATCGGCAGAAATAAACACCAAAAATTGTGCCATCCCGATAAATAGTGCTAACGTTTTCAAAAAATACATTAAAACAGTGGGTGGAAGCAAAAAATGGAGCAAATCACATGGATTTGTTGTAGTGGTTAAGGTTATATTGGATTCTCCTTTGAGAATCTTGTAGTTAGTTGTTTTGATTCCTTAGATGAGTCATCTTGGTGGATAGCTTCTTTAATAACTCCATCAACTCATCGATCTGATCCTTCTCTACATTATTTTGTTGTGGCACTGAATTTTGAAGGAGAATGGGCTACATGATAGGTTGGTTCTACTAGGTAGCTGGGAATTCAGAGTTTTGCAAGTATGTGGGCACTTGATATTGTTGAGCATAAACCTACAATTGAGGGTCTTGCAAGTAGTGAGGCATTGATGGAGCTTGATTTAGTGGTTGTCTTGGATGTGGCACAATCAGTAGCTATGGTACTTGGTTCAGCAATGGTGTTTGATGAGCCAAGGCATGGGTAAGCCCTTGGATTTGATTTGGGTTGGCAGCTAGTCCCAATGAAGGCAATGAACCTACAATGTGTTGTACCAAGTCAATACTTGCTTTTACTGCCTCTGCATATGCATCCACCAATCTTGCAAGTGGTTGGTGCATACTTTTTACCAAAGAAAATGTAAGATTATCCAAGGAAACGTAGTATACCATTCTGACTAAAGGGTCATCAACCACATAAGCTGACTACAGTTTCATATAAGCCTTGTGAAATTGGTCGTTGAATGAGATGATAGGCTCATTGAATTCTCTCCTTACTGACATGAATTGCTAATATAACTCTGTGGGATTGATTGGAACCTTAAACTTTTGCAGGAACATATTCTTCATTTGATCCCAAGAAGTGATGGAGCTTATAGGTAAATGGATGTACTAGTAAAATGCTTCATTCTCTAATGAGTAAGGGAAGAGTCTACAAGCCATGTCTTCATGTTCAATCTGCATAGCCTTTAATGTTGTTTGGAAGATTTTGATGTACTCTTCTATTGTCCTTTGTGGATCGCATGGTTGGAACTTGGTGCACAAGCCTTTCAAATTATTTGGCATGTCATGGTAGTCATTGAAGGACAAGGGCGATGGGTTATTACCCAACCAAGCCACTGTGGGAAGTAGAGGCTACAACAGCCATTCTATAGCAACTTGGGGTTGAGGTGGGATATCAACTAGGGTAGCGCTTTGTGAATCGAGTGCATGGGTGAAGATAGCACCTTGGATGTGGGAAGTGAATGGGGAGAAAGTTTTTTGGAGTGAAAGGGAGGATGGAGATGGAATCATGGAAGGAGATAGAGGGGATGGAGGTCGAATGGGTGGAGTTGGATCTAATGCTTCCCCTTTCTTGGCTCTCCTAGCCTTGGTAGGGGGTTTTAGCTCTTAGAATTATCCCTTGTTCAGTGTTGATCTTGTTATCCTATGAGATATTTGGGAGGAAGATGACCTAGACTGATCCAACATAGTTAAGCCCTCCTAGCACTAGTTCTGTTGATTGGTGTTTTTGCACTGTCTCAACACAAACAGCATACAAGTACGCTATCTCTCTTGAAAGGTAATTTTTTGCAACTAAGTCTTAGAAAATCACCCCAAGGTCTCTTGAGTATCAGGTCATGACAATGCATGGAATAACTCAATGGTCGATGTGATTTTTTGGTAATCACAAGGAGGACTTTATGGTTCAAAAATAATGGTAGTTTGGGTTTGCAAATGGAGTTTCAAGGTTTTGGAAATGAATGAATAGTGGCTGCTCACTCAGAACAACAAGCTAAAACTCAATTCAATCACCAAGTTTGACATTGTTATGGTGATTGGAATCCTACACTAACATAGATTTAAAAGAATTAGAAAAAGGTGAAAGGGTTTAGAAAGCTATTCTAAGTCTAAATCGTGAACAAAATTAACAATGGAGGATGCTATAGTAGATAGACTCCCATAAAACTTAGTTTTTCTTGACCAAGAGAAACCTATAGCTACACAAAACTAGTGCAATCTTCAAGGATTCTTTGTAGATTTTCATAATGTATATTCACCTATCTAGCATGAACACACAATTGAACTAAGGTACAACATAAAAAGGAAGCTCAAACTAGCATTACAAAGTGATCTATCATCAATAAACCACAAAAGACATGAGTTGGAAGTGCATCAAATACTGTAGTAAACAACCATCATCAAAGCCACTCAAGAAAATAACAAACAAAAATAAACATGGAGATTGAATCACACATGCACAATAAGAAAGATCAAAGAAAATAATTAACTTCAATGCTTCCTTCTATTGCCTCAGTATGCCTTTTATAGCAATTCACCACCCACTTACAAATTGGTGCAGCCACTGTAGGAGGTTCCTCAAAGAGAACATTCTGGACTATGCAGCAAGAGTCACACAACAGAAGCAACACAGAAATTGGAGGCAAATGTAGATTCAAACATTCTGTTTAACAAAAATTTCAATTACAAACAACCGACAACATCTGGGGTTACAGATTCAGCTCGCAGGCCTGATACAACATGGTCAACTTACAATATTCCTATATGCTCCTTAATGCAAGTGAAAATATTACATATCAGATCTATCCTTCTCAAATCTGACTTCCTAATGATCTATTACAATTAATTATATCACATCTTGAGATCTAGAATCATCCATGTCAGCCAAAGATCATTACAATCTCCAATAAAAGAAAATGTAACGTGTGCATGAATAGGTCGGCCTCAAATTTGAATTACTCCACAGTGAATGCATAGGAAGAAGTGTGGACCTATAATTAAGGTTGGGGACACTCCACAGAAAAATTTTAATCACACCGTCAAGATCCACAAGTTACGGGAAAGATCCACAAGCAATCAAACTAGCCATTAGGCTTTAAATTATTTTGGTGTCAGTTCAAGAAAATGCCACTAAATTCGGAAGTGATAACTTGTCGGAAAAAGATCCAATTGTGCTCAAATCTTGGAATAAGGAAAATGAACATGTCCATAATGACAACATAGATCTGTAAGGTCTGGTAAGAAAATATGATGAATCCACCAACTTGAACTGAACAAGAATTGAACAAGAACAAAACTGAAATGAAAATATTTTGGTTGATGCAAGATTGCCAAGAACCAAGGATGCTCTTGTATCAAAGATCCAAGGTTGAATGAAAAGTGAGTCCCTCACTTTTCTAGGGCTAAAGGAAAACCAATACAATCTACCTCAGCCTGATAAATCCAAGAAGAATCCTCTATTGGTATGCCTTTCCACTTCACAATATATTCTTTGTAATGTCTTCCACGTGTTTTCCTTCCATCTCTGATATCCAAAATATCTTCGATCTCATCTTATCATTGTTTAGGAAAATGATTCTCCAATTTCGCTTTACTATCTTCACTGAATTTTTCTTCATGGTACTGATGTAGATCTGCAATGTTGAATATAGGTGATATACCTATGTCATCCAGTAACTCCACTTCATATGCATTTCTTGAATCAAATTTCTTCAAATTCTTACAGGGTCCAAACTTCCTCATCTTGATCTTATTGTATGTTCCAATTGGAAATATTTCCTTCCTCAAATATGCCATCACTTCATCTCCAAATTCAAACTCCTTATGTCTCCTCTTTTCATATTCTTTATCCTTATACTTTTGATTCATATCTTCTAATTTCTCTTTCACTTGAGTATGCACTTTCTTTATATGTTTTGAAAATTCCTCTACTTCTGCACTCCTTTTATCTTCCATACTAATGTCTCTCAACTCTGATATACCTCTAGGATGAACTCCAGTAATAATCTCAAAAGGTGTCTTTCCAGTACTCCTATTCACTGAATTATTGTAGGCAAACTCTACTTGTGCAAGAACTAAATCCCAACTTCCAGTCTTCTCTCCAACCAAGCATCTCAGTAAATTTCCAAAACTTTTTTTTACGACCTCTGTTTGTCCATTAGTCTGTGGGTGAAAATTAGAACTAAACTTCAAATCTATCTTTAACTTCTTCCAAAGTGTCCTCCAAAAGTAATCAACAAACTTTGTATCTCTGTCTAAAATAATACTCCTAGGTAATCCATGCAATCTTACCATTTCTTTGAAAAACAAGTCTGCTACATGTATTGCATTTGTTGTCTTCTTACAAGGTATAAAATGTACCATTTTAGAAAATCTATCCACCACCACAAATATAGAATCATTACCTCTTTGTGTCTTTGGAAAACCAAGTATGAAATCCATGCTGATATCCTCCTAAGGCCACTCTAGAACTATCAATGGCTTATACAATCCAACATTCTGACTACTCCCTTTTGCAACTTGACAAATTTTGCAACTTTGCACAAATTTCCTAAAATCTATGGCCAAAAGTAGTTCTCACTTACCAAGGCTACTGTCTTATCAACTTTGAAGTATCTTGACAATCCTCCACTATGCTTTTCTCTCACCAAGTTATCCCTCATTGAACTCTAAGGTATACACAACTGATTCCCTCTGAACAACATATCTTCATGAATGAAATAATCGAACCACTGACTCTTATCCTCTAGAATTGGTCCTTTACAAGCTTTCCAAGGTTTTGCAAAATTTGGGTCTTCCTCATACAAGTTCTTCAATTCATCAAAACCTAATACCTCCACTCTCATCTCTGTCAATAAATTCCTTCTCTTGCTCGAAGCATCAACAACTCTATTTGACTTTCCACTCCTATGTTTCAAAAAAAAAGTATAACTCTGCCAAAATTATACCCATCTCATGTGTCCCTGATTCAACTTACCTTGATTGTTCAAATATTGCAAAGCCTGATGATTTGTATACAACACAAACTCCTTAGGAAACAAGTAATGTATCCACTTCTTCAAGGCTTGAACTATGGCATAAAACTCCTGATCATATACTGAATATCTTCTCCTGGCATAATTCAATTTCTCACTGAAATAAGCTACTAGTCTTCCTTCTTGACTTAATACTGCTCCAATTGCATTTCCACTTGCATCACAATCTACTTGAAATACCTTATCAAATTCTAGTAAATCCAGCACAGGTTGCTTAGTCACCTTTTGTTTCAACAACTCAAAACTTTGATTTTCTCCATATTTCCACCTAAAATCCTTCTTATCTCCTCTCATTGTTTTTGTCATAGGACTACAAATAGAACTTAAATTTATAATAAACTTTCATTAGAAACTAGCCAATCCATGAAATGATCTTACCTTTCCAATGATTTTTGGTGTAGGCCATTCAAAAATTGCTCTTACCTTCTCAAGGTCCATCCTCAATCCATCCATAGTTATCACAAATCCTAGATATACCAATTCTTCATTCATGAAACTACACTTCTTAATGTTAATCAACAACTTCTCTTCTCTCAATCTCTACAAAACTTGTCTTATGTGCAACAAATTTTCTTCTCTAGTCTTACTAAAAATCAAGATGTCATCCAAATAAACAATCACAAACTTACCCAATAATTTCCTCAATACCTCATTCATCAGCCACATGAAAGTACTCAGTGCATTTGTTAGTCCAAAAGGCATCACCAACCACTCATACAATCCTTCATTTGTCTTGAATGTTGTCTTCCACTCATCCCCTCCTTTGATTCTGATCTAATGATATCCACTCTTCAAATCTATCTTTGTAAAGAATTTAGCTCCACTCAAACAATCCATAATGTCATCCATCTTGGGTAAAGGAAATCTATGCTTCACCATGATTTTGTTTATGGCTCTAGAGTCTGTACACATCCTCCATTCTCCATCCTTCTTAGGTGCTAACATAACAAGTACTACATAAGGACTTAAGCTTTCTCTGATGAAACCCTTCCTCAATAACTCTTGCACTTGTCTATTCAATTCTTCATTCTCTGTAGGTTTCATCCGGTGTGCTACTTTATTTGGAAAACTAGCTCCAGGAATTAGATCCATGCAATGACTAATACTCCTCACAGGTGGTAATCCATTAGGTACATTATCTGAAATAATCTCCTCAAACTCTGTCAGCATCTCCTTTATCTCCTTCGGCTGTTCTTCAACATGATTCAAGTCTTCATCCTTCTTAGGAACCAAGGCATAACACATGTTCTCATGTCTCAATCCATCCAAAAATCTCCTTCCATCAATCAAACAAACTCTAGCACTCATACAAACCTCAACTTTAGGAACATCCTCCAATGGCAATAGAGTTTTCTTCATCCCATTAGCAACAATAGTATATGTATTCTTCTTTCCATCATGAATAGCCTATCTATCATACTGCCAAGTCCTTCCCAATAAAACATGGCATACATCCATAGGCATGATATCACACAAAACTTCATCATGATAATTTCCTATCTTCAATTTCACCAAACATTGTTCACTTACCAGTATCTTATGCTCATCTTGAATCCATGATATCTAATAGGGCTTTGAGTGTTTCAATATTTCTAGCTTCAATTTGGTGACCATTTATTCATAAACTAGGTTCTCGGAGTTTCCACTATCAACAATCACTTTGCAACATTTACCAGCTATCTTGCATCTTGTCTAAAACAAATTATTTCTCTACAATGGTTCCTGCTCCATCTCACTTTGACACAATACTCTCCTATTAACCAACACTTCTACCTCTTTCAGTTTGGTAGATGATCCGACAGATCTTCCTCAACAAAGGTTGTTCTTCTATTGTTTTATGTCTTTCTACTTGTCTCTCCTTGATTGCATTCAAATGCTTTATGTCCTTCTCCACCACACTTAAAACAAGTTCCCCTGAATACTCTTTTCTCCTATCCTCTATCATCTTTTCTATAACCTTCATTCTGGTAACCACCATATCTTCCTCTTTGGTAAGAGTTTACATCATCTCTATGGTACGAATCATCATTCTTATTGGCTTCCTTATCTTTATTCTGATCTATAAAAGGTCCTCTTCCTCCTCCAATAAAAGTTCTTCCTCTCTGAAATCTTCCACCTCTTCCTTTTCATCTCTGCTCATGTCTTTTATTCAGCTTCTCTTTTGCTTTTAGGGCATATTGATATGCTTCTTCCACACTCTGCAACTTGATCAAACTAATCTCATCCTGTATAGATGACCTCAATCCATTCGCATATCTAGCTACTTGCTTGATCTCATCCTCTAAATGTCCAAATCTAATATTCAACTTGTAGAAATCCTTAGTATACTTTGTTACACTTGACTCTTGCTTCAAATCTTGCAACTTTCAGAATAAATTGATCTGATTATCTGCAAGCATAAACTTTGTCTTTAACTTATTCACCATCTGATCCCATGATCTTATCTTTTCTTTTCCTCTTCTTCGCCTATCTGTCTACAAATGTTCCCACCAAAGGGATGCATGTCCTTTCAACTTTGTACAAGCAAATTTTACTTTCTTATCTTCAGCAATGCCTTCAAAATCAAAATACTTCTCCATCTCTATTATCCAATCAGGCAACTCATCTGAATCCAACTTCCCATTATAATCTAGTGGATTGAAATGTGGCTTAGTATTTTCTCTTGTTAGGGCTCTTATGAAACTCTCTTCTCCTTGATCCAGGCCAGGTTGATCTTCTCTTTCCCTTTCTTGCTATACTTCTGCCTGTTCATCACTCACATAATCAACTGGTCGACCTCTCCTCTAGGTCATTTTGACTGCATCTAATCTGGAAGCAATTCCCCTCAACATCTCCATTAAAGTTTGGTTTGCATTTCCATGCACTCCATTTCCTCTAACATTTATTCTTCCCGCCATCTTTACACAAGTCCTTTGTAGGTGCAGCTCGGATCCTCATTTTACCACCCCACAATAAATTTCAATAGTACTCCATGAATTCTGGCAATCTCTCACGGATCGAATCTTGCTCTGATACCAATTTGGTACAACCATTGTAGGAGGGTCCTCAAAGAGAATAGTCCAAACCATGCAACAAGACCCACACAATAGAAGAAACACAGAAATTTGAAGCAAATGCAAATTCAAATATTCTATTTAACATAAATTTCAATTACAAATAGCCAGCAACATCTGGGCTTACATATTCGGCTCATAGGCCCGATACAACATGCTCAACTTACAATATTCCTATATGCTCCTTAATGTGAGTGAAAATCTTACATATCAGATCTATCCTTCTCAAATCTCCCTTCCTAATGATTTATTACAATCATTTATATCACATCTTGAGATATAGAATCATCTGCGTCGGTCAAAGATCATTACAATCTCCGATAAAAGAAAATGTAGCTTGTGCATGAATAGGTCGGCCTCAAATTTGAATTACTCCTCAGTGAATGCATAGGAAGAAGTGTGGACCTATAATTAAGGTCAGGGGCACTCTATGGAACAATTTGAATAACACCGTTCTGATCCACAAGTTACGGGAAATATCCACAAGCAATCAAACTAGCCATTAGGCTTGAAATTATTCTAGTGTCGATTCAAGAAACTGCCACTAAATACGGAAGCGATAACTTGCGGGAAAAAGATCCAATCGTGCTCAAATCTTGCAATAAGGAAAATGAGCATGTCCATGATGAAAACATAGATCTACAAGGTCTGGTGAGAAAATATGATGAATCCACCAACTTGATAGGCTTTCTATTTTTTCTTTTAGCTGCATCCATCTTTTTAAACTATTTCAGTAGGTAGTCATCATCTATGATAGGATTTCTAGCCTCATTTTGTGCAGTTGCATATTTTATGAATTTTCCAATCATGGCTATGAGTTTCTTTTCTTCTTTGAGCTCAGATTTGAGGATCTAAAAGGCTATCTTCTTGAATCTGTTAGTGATTTTCTCCCAGTGCTTGGTGCACTTTGGCATAGCCTTTATAACCTACTCCAACTAAGTGAAATCCCTTGTAGAAAAATCCATAAAATTTGGTGACAACATATCTCCAACCCCCTAATCCATTTTCTTGTGAAATAATGGCTTGATCTTCTCTGGATCTAGCTCTAGGGAAGGCATTTCATAGTCTGTCATCATCTTTAGATAATCTCCATTGTTTTTTCGATGTTCCATGACCCATTCATTATCAATCTCTAGTTCACACAAGGCTTTTTCCAAAATATTTTTCCTATAATTGAGATTCATCTACCATGTCTCAACTAGCCAATGATCTTCTTTTGGTAGCTCCATCTCCTTTTCCCATGCTTCCTAAGAGAGCTTAAGGATACTCTCCAGCTTCAGATAGGTGATCTGATACAACTTGGGGAACTCATGGAAGGTGTTTATCATGTCTTCCACCTCCTTCTATAGCTTCCAAAATTTATTGTACATTCTAGTTGCGTGTCAGATTCCCATATCTCCATTGTATATTACCATGTTGAACCAATCCATAGTGGACTTGGTCCAATTTTTCATTTTCTCCATTTTATTTATTTCTTCCTTAGAGAGGAGAGCAAGCGCATATGATTCTACTAGGGTTTCCTCCTCTGTTGATGTCCATTGTTGGATGTAGATGGTGAGGTATGCCACCTACGCCTTTAACTCTCCCTTCGTGGACTGATCTTTATTCATTTTTTGTATAATGGTGTCCACACCGACCCTTGAAGATCATCCATCTTCTATTCATGAGTCATCGGGCCCAGATTGATGGTGGATATAGGGTAGTCCTAGCCCTCGATAGCGCTCACATCTTTTCCTGCTATTGGAGTGGAAATTTGTAGTGTTCGAGACACAAAAGGATCAACTATGATGTGGGATCTAATTTTAGGCTTCTTCTCCTTGCGGTTCCATGTCTGAGCTCTGGCTAGTATCACCTCTAGTCGAGCCTTAGGATGAGCGACCATTGGAGCCTTCTTCTTTAGTTGTTGTTCCATCCATATGGGGACCTTTGTTTGACGCTTTGGTGATTCATGATCCCCTTCCTCTCCCTTTTCTTCTTGAGGCTAATCCTCCTTGTCACTAGGAGCCTCTTCATCATCTTTCTCTTCTTTATCTGAGCTTTCTTCTTGCATGGATTTCCCCTTGTCTAGCTCGACAGTGGCTACATTTTCCTCAAGAAAATTCTCCTCTTGTGGCACTCTCTCACTATCTTCTTCATGCTCAATCTCAACATTCTACTCAGGCTCTACGCTTTTCTCTTTTATCTTTTCTTTCTCTATTTATTTTTCTTTCTCCCTTTCTAGAGGAACTTCTTCGTGTATCAAGCCTTCATCTTGGTTGGTTCATGGAGGCTCTTCACTTGTATGTCCACATCTAGATCTATTTATGTTTTCCCTTCTTCGAAGCGATGCTCCTCGAGGTGTGCCTCTTCATCGTTGTGCTCCTGGGGTAATTCTTCATCTAGCTCCTAGTCCGATGTCTCCACTACATAGTATTCGTCAAGCCCCTTATCATCTCCTTCCTTAGAAGTTTGTGGCCCTTCTTCATCAAAAGCCACCTTTTCTAAGTTTATACTTAATCCACCCTCTGGATGTTCAAAATAATCATCCTGGTCAGAATCTTTGGGCTCATCAGTGAAATCCTTTGCATCCTTTTTATGTTGCTATGCACTGAGTCTCTCCATTTTTGGTGGCTCAGTCAGTGGCAGGGGAAGAGGTAAGGTGGTAGCAAGATAAGCTATAATTTTTTGGACCTTAGAATCAAGAATTATCCTAGAAAGCTCGGTGGGTACATTTTTCATGTAGGCCATGAAGGCATGTGACAGAGTGGGTGGTGCCATAGATGTTGATAGCATGGAAGGTGGAAAATTAGAAAAGTAGGTAGTGGAGGTGGGAGCAAGGAAAATGACAATGAGGAAGTAGTCGAAGAGGAAGAGTATAATTCCATCACTGGAGCAGTGGGTGAGGCATAGGTGAGGTTGACTGATATGTCCATGGAAAATGGAGATGAGATGGGAAAATATTTAGAGGTGGTACATGGTGGAGTGGTGACAACAGTAGTAGCAGCAAGAGTGGAAGTGGCGGGCGGTGAGTGAGGCTACTCAGTTTCATCCTCTTCTTCTTGTAAGTGCTCATCTTCATGAATGGTTAGCATTTCAAGCATAAATTTCCTCATCCTTTTTTCCCTCTTTCATGGTTGGCCTTCAACTGCCTTCCTAGAATAGACCTTTTGTTTAGGCTTGTGTTCAGGTGCATCCTTCCTTTTCTTGGACCTAGTGATGGGCGGGGATTTTGGAGCTTCGCCCGATAAACCCATAATAGCTCCACTATTTGTCACTCTCAATGTCATCTTCTAGCTCACTGTATTTGAGCTCTACACCATGTTCTTTCAATTGAGCTATTTTTCCATCCACCCACTACCTGGTTTTGTGCTCAATAGGGTGGGTGAGAATTTCAAGGTTAGTGACCTCTTCCTCGTTCCAATCAATGACTAGCAAGGGCATATCAACCAACGTAATGTACCTTTCATCTAAAATATTATCTTCTTCGATGATTTGGTTAGGCACAAGAAATAAATTGATGGACTTCACAAATTGAGTGGTCACCCTCATGTAATGTCGCATCTAGACCTCTTTGTCATCTCCACAATTCACCCAGAAGTCTTCAATGTGAGGCCGGTTGGCATATTGTCTCCCGACTTTATTTTTCAGTTTACCATGAGGATCCACTCTTCCTCTATCTATATGTAGGTCCAAGTGGTATTATGCCAGTTTCTTTTCTAGTTATTTAGCACACTGGGAAACAAGGTGGGAGTACATTCCTTGCCCAAATCTAAGGGGATATGGAACCCCAACTTGGTGCTTGTCACTTAGCAATGTATGGGCAGTCTATAATTCCCGAGTAACCTCCTATAAGATAGGGGGACTACTAGATGCAAGCCGCTAGGCTTCAGAGGGCCAAGATGTGGAAGGCTACCCTAACTTACCTTAGCTTAGCGGGATGTTAGGTTATGAGGATGAGAATGATGAGGATGATAGAGTCTTGCGACCACTCTGTGATCTCAAGATTTGGAATGGGCCTAGGTGAGCTGGTTTTTGAGCTCAACACTATATCTTGGATAGCTCTCTGTCAAAGGATGATAGTGTAGTTCCAAGATGACAGTGCAACATGTTGGTGTCTCTCACATGCATTGGAATTCGTACGACCAAAGGACCGAAAGCACAATGTGAACTTATCAAAAAAAAAATCTAGTAGCCTAGCTAGCAACTTCTAAGAGGGAAAAATAACACTATGAAATATGAGAAATATATACCAAAGCTAGGGTGACGAAGATGATTTTGTAGAAGAGCCTATTCACCAGCTAGCTCCACAAAGAACGTACACCTACACACATAAAGAGAGTAAAATTTTGGGTGGCTGTATAGGGGTCTACCTCAGTCAAACCCCCATTTAGGTGTTTCCACCTCCACAAACAACCAAGGAAGTGAGATAAAGAAATAGTGTAGTAAAGAGCACAAAAGAACTACAAAACAATGAAGTGATAACTCAATCAAGTGATAGAAGGAAAGAAAGGGAATCTTACCACCTCCACCAAGAGCACTCAAGGCTACTTGGGGGAGAAAATGAGAGTACTTGAGCCTCTACTACAATGGTGTTTTGTTCCCAACTTGCTCTACCAAAGTGATGAAGTGTTGTGTTTGTTGCAATGAGGTGCTAGTATGCTACTTGAGAGCTTGAAAGTGAATGCAAGAGAGTGAGAATGGATGCTTGGAGTGTGTAGAGGATCAACATAAGTTAGAATGTATGTTGAAGGAGTGAATTTGAAGAAGGGAATGAAAGAAACAGCCATATTTGTGTCATTCGACCAAAGGGGGCATTACAAATCTACTCCCAATGAGAAGTGTAACACCTCTGCAAGTTCAGCTGCAGGAATCTACTAGGGACGTAAGCACGCCGCGTAGATGTCTACGTGCTCTGCAGGCATCCCCGAAAGAAATTCCTTGACGAACGCTCAAAATAGGCACCAAGTGGGATGCAAGCAACAGGCTTAGGTGGAATTAAGCCCCTGAACTTGGTCTTCTAAAGTGGAAAGAGGCAAAGGGGGAATTCACACATGGGGTGAAAATTCACTCCTATACATTTTTCCCCCACTTTAGTGAGCATGAATACTGGTGAGTGCTTGGTAAAGTAGATCAAGGAGAGTGTAAGGTTAGAAATGTATACCTAAACCATCGACGAAGTAGACCATGATCTGGTGTACCTAAAGGTGTAGGGCAAGTGAAGGACTCCATAGCTGTCTAGAACTATGAAGTTGAAAAGAGAAAGTGCCTTACAAGTTCTCAATCCTGTAAGGAAGGTGTCCACCAAAAACTCTAGCATGGAGGATACCTCGTGAGGCAAGTGCCTTACAGGCTCTTAGTCCTGCAAGGAAGGTGTCCCCCAAAAAATCTAGCATGGAGGATACCTCATGAGGCAAGTGCCTTATAGGCTCTTAGTCCTACAAGGAAGGTGTCCCCCAAAAACTCTAGCATGGAGGAGACCCAAAGGAAGCACCCTACAGGCTCTCAGTCATGTAGGGAAGGTATTCTCCAGAACTCAAGAATAAAAAATATCCAAGAAAGTGCCCTACAAGCTCTCAATCCTATAGGGAAGGTATTCTCCATGAACTCAAGCATGAAGAACACCCAAGGAAGCACCCTACAAATTCGTAGCCCTGAAAGGAAGGTAACCCCCAAGATCTCTCGCATGGAGGAAACCCGAGAAAGCACCCTACAAACTCTCAGTCCTATAGGGGAATCACCCCCAAGATCTATCACATGGAGGAAGTTCAAAGGAAGCACCCTAAAGGCTCTTAGTCCTACAGGGAGGTATCCCGCAAGATCTCTCACATGGAGGAAACCTAGGAAAGAAAACTTCATAGAGTCAGGAAGCGGCCACTTAGGCATGCAAGCAGATAGTCATGCAAACCATCAATGCTTTTGAAAACTTTCAAAGGGGTCCCTTGGGGACCCATCGTGAAGAGGGGGTCCACTCAAGGGACGCATAGTTTGGCAGTAGATGTTATTTTTCTCGAATTGGTCCTTCATCAAGGGATCCTTTTGAAAGATGTTCACTTCATCAAGGAATTCGAAAGGAAGAATATGCCCCCATGTGAGGGGAAAGTTAATGTTGTTCCCGATTTGAAGGAAGGTTTTCCAGGGCCTTTCTTTATGAACCCATGATGAAGGAAACGTGTTCCATTAGGGTTTCGAGTTGAGAATATGATTCTAAAGAAAGGTTTACAAGGATTTTCAAGAAAAGATTTGTTGGCCATGAATGCATTTTCTGAAAATATAGGTGTTGAAGAAAAGCATTGTCACACATAGGAGGGACAACTTAAGTAAAGAAGAGAGAAAGATAAAGAGAAAGCCAAAAAGAGAAAAGCACAAACAAGGGAATAGGGGGATCTAGTTTAGCAGGGTCAGATTTGTCCAAGCTCGTATAATAATAGGTAACCATGGTGCAAGGTGAAAGATCATCAATCCCCAACCAGATTAGGAAGAATGCATGGAAAACAAAATAAAAATAAAAAATTGGGTTAACATGGAAGGGAAGCCTAAATCCCCCCAACACTTTGCATCATCCCTTTTAAACAAGCATAGAACAACTGAGAGGGGGTGAATCAGTTGTCACAAAAATTCAAACTTAAAACTTTATCACTTATCAAATATTCAACCACACTATTTTTTTATTAGATATGAGCATGAAACGCAAATAACAAAAAGTAACTCAACACAATGAACACCATATTTTTACATGGAAAACCTAATAAGGGAAAAACCACGGTGAGGGTTAACTCACAATATAAAGATTATAAACTAAATACAAAAGGCTCACTACCCAAAAGAGGACTCACTATCCAAGTACAAAGGATCACTGCCTACAAAGGACTCACTATCCAATAGGGAGGATCACTACCTATAGATACAAAAGAGAACAAAAGATCCACCATTGCAATTAAAGCACATTCATAGGATTACAGAAACCTTTAGCTTACTATCTTCAACACACTAAAAGACTACTATCACAACTCACTCACACACACTTCTACTCTTATGATTTGTGGCAATCTCTTGTCACTTTGCATCACACTGTCATACAATTCTTCACAAATCAACTTGCTTTTATACCATTCTCAACCTTAGAAACATTTACCAAGGTCGGCCACAATACACCATTTCATAAATTCAAATTAGGTCGACAACTCTAAATTCCCATGGTGGAAAGGAATAAGAGTGAACCAATAAAAACTATAACAATAATATTCTTGAATCTTCTACACACTTCCTCAATTTAAATTTTATTCTTTGAATGAAATGCAAACACCAGGTCACCCAAGCCTAATGAAAACACAAATAAACATTGATGCACACACTTCCCAACAATAAGATAACATGTGAATGACACAACATGCTTCATTATGCATGAGAATACATCTCAAAACCTTCCAAATACATCCACAACAAAACAACAGGCTTCAATCACTGAATTTCTTTCACCAGTGTTTCTAAACTGTGTAGACAAACACAAAAATACTAAAACATGATTTATGGATCACTTAACTCCAAATATATTTTCCAGAGCATAGGAAAGACCTTCACAAGATATATCTCAGATCTGTAAGATCTGAAATGAAATACTACAGAGCAAACATATTTCTCCCAGTCCACAGAAAACTAAATTTTCCAGTAGAACACACATATCGGTGGAAACAACTTTCACGTACCATCTCACTAGAAACTAAAACTCAAACTATGTCACCATCAAATAACCATAATGAAATCTTCAGAACCACATAGGCATAGGATCAATATAGGAGAAATGTGGAGCACATATCGGAGCACAATCTAAACACTTCCAACACTCGGATTTATTTTCTCCATTAATTTTCTCAAAAGAACTTGGAAACTCAACAAACCAACATATCTGCAACACCATAAAGATAACTCCACATACTCACAACATCTCACAAGCATCTCAACCATACATATGAAATATGCAACATACTGAACACTGTTGACATCAATGACAATATTAATGATAACACCACCAAACTAGCTCATACTCGCAACAATCTCCCCCTTTGTCATTGATGGAAACACATAACCTTTTCTCCCCCTTTGATATCAATGGAAAATAGCAACTACTCTGATTACTCCCCCTTAGGAGTACACTCATACTGCAACAATGAAACCCTTGTCTACTCCCCCTGTGGAGTAGACTCAACAATCAGTCCAGATAAATGAAGAATCTATGATTTCACTGGACTAATACACCTTCATGTGCACCTAGTTAGGAGGGCCAATGACCCCCAACCTGTCCCTAAGATGCTCAAAAGTATCCTTCAGAAGAGCCTTAGTAAATATGTCTGCAATTTTTTCCTTTGTAGTCACATACTCCAATCTGTCCTCATTCTCTAGTGTCTTTTCACTCAAAAAATGATACTTGATAGATATGCTTCATTCTTGAATGCATAACCGAGTTCTTTGAATTTTTTATTGCACTTGTATTATCACAAAAAATAGAAATAGGCTCATCACATACTACACCAATGTCCTTCAGAGTTTGCTTCATCCACATAACTTGTGTACAACAGGATGTTGTAGTAATATATTATGCCTATGCAATGGATAAAGAAACTAAGTCTTATTTTTACTCAACCATGACACTAATCTTCTGCCAAGAAAGAAAGAACCATCACTGGTACTCTTTTGGTCATCTACACATCCAGCCCAATCAACATCTGCATAGGCACTTAGGGTGAAATCATTAATCTTAGGGTACCATAGTCCATAATCCGGTATGCCTTTATCTAAATATTCTTTTTACAGCCACAAGATGTGCTTCTCTAAGATCTGCTTGAAATCTAGCAACTAAACACACTGCATGCATAATATTTGGTCTAGTAGTAGTGAGATACAACAACCCACCAATCATGGATCTGTATTTTCTTTGATCAGTCTTAGCAGATTCATCATCCTTGCTCAACTTGCATCTGATTATCATAGGAGTACAAACCAGTTTAGAATCTTACATCCCAAAAAATTTCAACAACTCTTTTATATACTTAGATTGTGAAATGAATATCCCTTTGTTAGTTTGATTCACTTGTAGACCAAGGAAGATATTCAATTCACCAATCATAGACATCTCAAATTCTTTCTTCATTTCTTCAACAAAATTTTTACACATGCCTTCATTTCCACCAAAAATGATGTCATCAACATAAACAACTACAATCAACATCTTATTACCTTGCACTTTGAAGTAGAGATTGTTGTCTATATAACCTTTGTTGAATCCTTGCTTTGTCAAATATCTGTCTAGTCTTGCATACCAAGCTCTAGGAGCTTGCTTCAGTCCATACAATGCTTTCTTAAACTTGCAAACCATGTCTGACTTGTCAAACAGTTGAAACCCTTCAAGTTGCTCCATGTACACTTCTTCCTCCAACTCACCATTCAAAAAAGAAAACTTAACATCCATCTGATATACCTTGAAATCCTTGTGTGCACAAAATGCCAAAAACATTTTGATAGCTTCCATTTTGGCCAAAGGGGAAAATTTTTCCTCAAAATCTATTCCTTCAACTTGTGAATATCCTTTGCATACCAATCTTTCCTTATTCCTTACTACTCCATTTTCATTTAGCTTATTCTGGAATACCCATTTTGGGCCAATCACATTTTTGTTCATAGGCCTAGGGACTATTTAACATGTCTGATTCTTCTCTATTTGCTACAATTTCTCTTTCATAGGTCTCATCGAACTTTCATCTTCACATGCTTCTTTTATAGATTTAGGTTATATTTTAGAGAGTAAACAAAAATTTACCTTAGCTGCAACTTTGCTTCTTGTCTTCACACGTTCACTCTTGTATCCAATTATCTGATCTTCCAGGTGATTCTTCTGAACATATTTAGGAGTCTTAGCAATAGATTCCAATTCATTCTCTTCTTCTTCTTCCACTTGTTCTTCTTCTTTTTCTTCTTCTTCTTCCTTCTTATTTTCTTCAGGTATATGTCCATAGATAGGATCACAGGTTCAACTTCACTTATCTCAATAGGTCTGTGTATGTCTTCATCAACTTTCACATTAGCACTTTCAATAATCTTCCTTAATATTTTGTTAAAAAATTTGTATGCCTTACTAGTGGTAGAGTATCCAAGAAAGATTCCTTCATTACATCTAGCATCAAACTTTCCGAGATTTTCATCATCTCTTTTAATATAGCATCTGCTTCCAAATGCCTTAAAATATTTCACAGTAGGGGTCTTACCAGTCCATAACTCAAAAGGTGTTTTTGTATTGTTGTGTCTGATTTGAACTCTATTAAGAACATAAACAACAGTGTGTATCACCTCTCTCCAATATACATCTAGTACATTAGATTCTTTCATCATAGTTCTAGCAACTTCATGCACTATCCTATTTTTTCCTTTCAACTACTCCATTTTGTTGTGGGGTTCTCAGAGCATAAAATTGTCTTTTTGTGCCATGCTTCTCACAGAATGTATTAAATTCACCCAAGGTGAATTCACCACCTCTATTAGATCTTAAACTCTTGATTTTCAGATTTACTTCATTTTCAACTCTTGCTTTGAATACCTTGAACCTATCCAAGGCTTGATTCTTTTCTCTAAGAAAAACAACCCATGTCATTCGAGTGTAATCATCAATAAGTAACATGAAATATGTGTCACCATTTATGCTTCCAGTCTTAGTCGGTCCACAAAGATCAGTATGTACTAACTCCAACATTTCAGTAGTAGAATGTTCTTTTCCTTTAAAGCTACATCTTGTCTGCTTCCCCAATTGACAACTTCTGTAGATAGTATTAGCTGGTCTTGTGATTCTAGGAAGTCCTCAAACTATTTCCTTTTTACTGATTTTGACCAGGTTATCAAAATTCACATGTCCCATTCTCTAGTGCCATAACCAACTTTCATTGATCTGAGATACAAGACAATGACCATCAAGTCCCTTCAACTCATAAATGTTTCTATGAGTTCTCCTTCTGACCGTAATCATATCTCCATTTCTGGATCCTTTCTGATTTCATAGGTATTGTTCTAAAACACAAGTTTAAAGCCATTGCTACACATCTGACCAACACTCAAAATATTATGCCTCAAACCCTTCACATAATATACATCATCAGTACTATGCACTCCACCAAAACTAATTGAACCTTTACCATAGATCTTAGCTCCTGAATCATCACCAAACATAACTAATACACCATCATACCTCTCAAGTTTAGTGAACTTACTCTTATCTCTGGTCCTATGATTTGAACATCCACTATCAATTTCCCAGTAGTCTTCATCCTATCTTGCATGAAATACGGTAACCAAGGTACCTTCCATCCTATTCTTCTTAACCTCTAGAGCCCTTTTGCTTACACATCTTCCAAAATTAGTGCATACAAATTTATTTTCAAAAGATAAGAATAAGCATTCATTATCACCAACCTCATTTTTAGATTCATCATTAGAAATACGTGTCTCTTCCTTAACATAGTACAACTTCTTGTATTTTTTATCCATCCTATCCTTATAATCCTTGTTCTTTTTATGTGCAGCTCTATTTGGATATCTTGAAGCATTTAATGACCAATATTACCACAACTAAAGCATTTGAAGGGAAACATACCTTTATACTTTCTGGTACCTTTCTTCAACTTCATGGTGAAGTTAGCTTCCAACTCATCAACTTCATTTCCTTGAATGTCGTCTCTTTCTTTTCTTCTATCTTGTCATCTTTCCAAAACTTTCTCAATTCAAATGCTTGTAAGGTGTCGAACAAGTGTTCCAAGGTGTACTTAGGATCATACATTTCTTCAATCACTGAGATATTATCGCTATAGCAATCCAGTCGGGTGATCAGGATCTTCTCAATTATGTCTTCTTCTGCTAGCTTTCCTCCTTGATTTCTAACTTCATCTATAGTCTGTTCAACCATATGAAAGAAACTTGTAAATTCTTCACCATCTTCCATTTTCAAGTTCACAAATCTATGCTTTTCTGCAAGTCTCCTTTTCAATTTCACTTTTTCATTCTCTTCATACATGTCTTCTAGCTTCTTCCAGACTTCATATGTAGTATCTAAAGAATTAACCTTAATTAGCTCATTTTTAGATAAACCACTGCAAATTGCATACTTTGCCTTCTCATTTTCTTCATAAGTAGAGATCTCATCTACAATATTAACACCACCGGATGGAAGTGTATACTTATTCTCAATAGCTCTCTGGGTATTGAAAACAAGAGAGATAATATATCCTCTCATCTATCCCTTCTAGTCTTTGTAGTCAGTTCCATCAAACACAAGGATTTCCAACTTGTGCGCCATCGGATCTTCCTTAAGTGGTTAAGCTCTACAACAAGGAACCAAAGCTTTGATACCAATTGTTAAACAGGTGCAAGACAACTAAGAGGGGGGATGAATCAATTGTCACACAAATTCAAACTTAAACTTTATCACTTATCAAATATTCAACCACACTATTTTGTTATTAGATATGAGCATGAATCACAGATAACAGAAAGTAACTCAACAAAATGAACGCCATATTTTTACGTGGAAAACCCAATGAGAGAAAAACCACGATGAAGGTTAACTCACAATATAAAGATTATAAACTGAATACAAAAGGATCACTGCCAAGGGCTCACTTCCCAAAAGATTACTCACTGTCCAAGTACAAAGGCTCACTATCCAACAGGGAGGCTCACTACCTACAAATACAAAAGAGAACA
Organism: Sequoia sempervirens; assembly: GCA_007258455.2. Taxonomy (NCBI): domain Eukaryota; kingdom Viridiplantae; phylum Streptophyta; class Pinopsida; order Cupressales; family Cupressaceae; genus Sequoia; species Sequoia sempervirens. The sequence goes on from VDFB02271358.1 coordinate 210,329,144, forward strand.
AAATATCTATCACTGTAATTAAAGCGCATTCGCAAGATTACATAAACCTTCAACTTACTATCTTCAACACACTAAAAGACTGCTTTCACAACTCACTCACACACACTTTTGCTCTTATGATTTGTGGCACTCTTTCATCACTTTGCATCACACTGTCATACAATTCTTCACAACTTGACTTGCTTTTATACCATTCTCAACCTTAGAAACATTTACCAAGGTCGACCACAATACACCATTTCATAAATTCAAATTAGGTTGACAACTCTAAATTCCCATGGTGGAAAGGAATAAGAGTGGACCAATAAAACATATAAAAATAATATTCTTGAATCTTCTACATGCTTCCTCAATTTAAATTTTATTCTTCGAATGAAGTGCAAACACCAGATCGGCCAAACCTAATGAAAACACAAATAAACATTGATGAACACGCTTCCCAACAAGAAGATGACGAATAGAATATGCAACATGCTTCATTATGCACGAGAATACATCTCAGAACCTTCTAGATACATCCACAGCAAAACAACAAAGCTTCAATCACTGAATTTCTTTCACTAGTCTTGTGTTGCCAAAAAGTGTATACTTTGCTTGATATGGGAATAATTAATGACAAATTGGACTTAATGAGGCCTTGATTTAGTGTTGTGAGGTGTTTTACACATCCACATTAGGTCTTGGGCCCTTGCAAATTCATTCAATGATGTCTTGCAAAGGTGTTGTAAATTGTTGTAAATCACTTTCATACTTTCCTAGACTCTTATTAAGAATTTAAATCTAATATTATTAGCTTTTCCCACTTCTTCTAGAATTAAATAATTATTTTAATTTTTTAATTATTCATTATCCTTTTCTCTCTATAATTAAATAAATGTTATATTTATTTAATTATTTATCATTTCTTTATCTCTCCAATTAAATAATTATTTTTAATTATTTAATTATATAATTTATTCTCACCTTTCTTTTGAAATAAATAAAATTAATATTTTATTTATTTCTCCTATGACGTCTACCTAAATTAAATAATCTTTATTATTTAATTTCTCTTACCACCTCTTTTTTTGTGCCAATCTTATCTTCCACCTTAAGTCTTTATCTATCCATGTATTTTCTCTCTCAATTAATCTCCACCCTTGATTAAGTTATTCTCTAATTTAATCTTGGCCCTTGATCATGATCCTTATTCTTAACTCTTTTCTATAAAAAGAGATCTTTAAACCCTAATTCATTCAATTCATAATTTGATCATTCATTTAATCACCATTCATCAAGCATTCAAGCTCACTTCTAAAGCATTCAAGAGCAAGATTCTTCAACCATTGTTGCAGAAAATCAAGATCAATAATCATGGAAAGGTACTAATTCCATGCTTCATTACATTATTTCTTCATTTTGGTTTAATTACCTAAACAGGGGTTTGACCAAGGCAAACCCCCATGCCTTAACAATCAACATTTCTCCTTCTATCTTTATGTGTTTGTAGATTTAGGCACTTTGAGGGTTTGAAGATCATTGGATATTAGGTTGAAGATTCATTGAAGACATCTCCTTGTTGACTAAGTCAAAATATCAACAAAAAGTCACTTTCAAGCCTGAAAATTAAATTTTTAGAAGCAGACACTTGTGGGAAACCAGAGTGCAAACCTAGGGCTTCCATTTCCACTTCCAAATTTTTAGAAATTCAAAAGTGGACTAAGTTGCCATAGTCCCACCGAACCTATTTTTCAAAAAAAATTATAGATTCGGATACCCATTTGGCCAAAACAGGTTTCAGTGCAGTTTTCCAAAAAAATTCCGAAAGTCGACTAAGTCGCACAGACTGGCCTAAGTGTCCTGCTAGGCTTAAAAATCAGTTTTTCTAGAATCTCAGAGTTGTTTCAAATCTACAATATATTTCCAGGTGCACATCTTTTTATTAAGTTTTGTTTTCATTTCAAGGTCATTCATCACATATTTGCATATCACAATGTGTTTTCCAACACTTTGTATTTCTTATGATTTACATTAATAATCATCTTTCTTTTTCACTTTATTGCACTTAGGACATTAGATTTAGACACATTTCATCCCTCATTACATTAATCTTGAGTGTAGACATTAGCATTGGGGCCCATCTCTCTCTATTTAGGTGAAAAACCCTAGAAGTGTAAAAGAGCATTTGGTTTGCCAAAATCATTATTTACAAGTCTGTCTAAACTATGCAGACACACACAGAAATACTAAAACATGATTTCCAGATTACCAAAATCCAAATATCTTTTCTATGGCATAGGAAAGACCTTCATAAGACATATCTCAGATCTGCAAGATTTGAAACGAAATATTAGAGAACTGTGGAGCAAACATATTTCTCCCAGTCCACAAAACATTGACTTTGTCGATAGAACACACATATCGGTGGAAAAAAATTCACGTACCATCTCACTAGAAACTAAAACTTAGACTATGTCATCATCAGATCACCATAATGAAATCTTGAGAACCACACAGGCATATGATCAATACAGGAGAAATGTGGAGCACATACTAGAGCACAATCTGAACACTTCCAACACTCTGATTTATTTTCTCCATTAATTTTCTCAAAAGCACTTGGAAACTCAACAAACCAACATATTTTCAACACCATAAAGATAGCTCCACATACTCAAAACATCTCACTAGCATCTTAACCATACATTTGCAATCTGCAACATACTGAACAGTGTTGACATCGAGGACAATATTAATGACAACACCACCAAACTAGCTCATACTTGCAACAATCCCCAATTTATCAAAAAGAAAACAAAAACATGGAAGAAAGATGAAAAAAATAGAAGGTTTACGACAAAAAAACCATGCTATATCCAAGCACCAATAGGGGTGACAAGGGCCATCCAGGGACACATAGCGCGATCACATGAGAACACATCACAAAACACACACATAGAAGGTCAAGAAGAGGCCTCCTCCTAACATTGATCATCCAAGAGGTTGTCCACTTCCCACTTTAGATCATCACAGGGGAAGGAGGATGAGCTTGTAGTGGTGGGATGCTAAGAGGAGGGGTGTCCGACCCTCCTACAACAAGGGCTAAGGAAGAGGGCCCCTTGAGATCCTCTCCACTGAGTTCCTTTGGAATCAAGGTCAACGATTTCACAAAGATCGTTGATAAGGTTGAAAGTTCATCCACAAAGTCAAACATGCATCCCATAGGAGTGTCATGTCTAACTTCAACAGATGGGGCATTTTATGCCTAAGATTCACCACTAGGCTCACCAAGTGACTCGAGAGCGGTGACAAACTCAGGGGAAGCTGGGACTAGTTCTGTCACTAGGAAAAAATAAGTTAGCACAGGACCACCTTGTGAAGAAGGTGGGCTCCTCTTACATTCCACATTGCTAGAAGGACCACTCTCCACCTCTTTCTTCATTGGAGGAGATGAAGTCCCCACATATGAGGCTAGAGGTGCAGAGGAAGATGAGAAAAGAACCACAATGAATACAACCAAGGTATTAATCATATCCATGGGCTTTGGAAAAGGTTGGATATCCTGAATAGACATTAGCCAGGGTGGCTCCACCAAAGGAGCGAGGAACACCTATACCCCGTTGGGGTTAGGTGCATTTGCACTCGTAGCGGAAGCTAGAAGCAGCACAAAACAAGACTAGAGAGAAGCAGAAGAAAGGGAAGAGGGCAACACTATAGGAGGCCCTGAAGCAGGGGTGGTCGTCTCTAACTCCTTCCTTTGTGAGGTGGCCTACTCAGCTAAGAGGGCCTTTCACTGATGCTTGCGCTTGCACGTAAGGAAATTTCTTCAACTTTTGGAGCTAGAGGCTGGTGGCTGTGAAGGAGCAGAAGGCTCCTACTCAACCATAGGAACGTCCACTATGGCTATTTCCAGTGGAGAAATACATTCCTAAATGGGAGTAGGAGGGACAGGTTGAGGGGAAGTAGGAGGTGTCAGCTCAAGAGCCTCAACAATAGGCCACTTCCTGCTCACTGCCTTAGGAGTGGTATGAGGCCGTGTAGGTCAAGACAAAGAGGACTCTCCTCAGGATACCTTCTTCCTATCATACTGAATGGGTCTAGGCTCCATCGATAGAACAAAAAGTTCAAATTCAGGATGCTTAGGCTTTCTCCAAGTAGGCACCATAGGATTCTCCTGCAAACAAGGAGTAGAACCTAATGGTACCACAGTAGAGTGAGAAGAAGCATCAAATTGACTAGCAGAAGAGGAAGAAGGAGGATTGCGAGACCACTTATCTTCTTCCTTCTTTCAAGCCTTAGTGACATTTTTGTCAGCCTTTAAGCAAGCCCTATGTGAAATAGCATAAGGCGAGGGAGGGTATCTATCTTTCGGCCTTAGACACCCTTTATTATAGTTATGATACATTCAGTGCAGAAGGTTCGTCCTAGGTGGGAGAGGACAAATGGGTGTAGGCCAAGAGTAGTCCAAGGAGTAGCTACCATGTGCAACCGATGGTCTATAATCGGTGTCGTGGATTACATGTATGGAGCCCCCATTGATAAATTTTAGACATTTATGCATGACAAAGGGTACCACATTCATTTCCACCAACCAAGGGATACCCAATTTCACCCTAAAGAGCTCAAACCAAGGGATGATGTCAAACAATAGGTTCACAAACTTAGGTCCCAACAGAACCAATAGGACAATATTATCGAAAGGGGGCACAAAAATCCCATCATGTGTGTGGATGGTACTCACGGGTGCATCATACCCATCCTCATGTAAAAATTTAATCAACATAATCTCGGTGATTATGTTCACCTATGGCATCGGATCAATGAGAACACCCGATACGATATTTCAATTGATCCGCACAGGGATATAAAGCGGAGATGGTTCTTTGTTAAAGCCCATCAACAAATCCTATGAAGTGAAGGTTATGCCAGTACCACTATCCATAGGCTGCGTAGAGGGGATAGGTTGTTGCAAGAAGGAGGCCATAATGCATACTAGGAAATACTTTCACAGAGCCCCTAAAGGTAAAAGGATAAGACAGTGACCCAACTAAGGTTTCGTTATGCAATACCTTTGGATCCTTCCAACTACGCCAACTAGGGGTCACAGGTTGGGTTGCAAGGAAACAACCTCACAACACTCACACCTACAACACTCCTAGAGTACGAGGAAAGGAACTATCAATATCACAAAAATGAAACCAAAATGGTTCACTTCAAGTTCACCAAAATGTAAGATAGGGGGACCACCACATGCAACGCCCCAGGTCACAGAGGGTCAAGATGCAGAAGGCTTCCCTAACTTACCTCAACTTAGTGGGATCTTAGGTTATGAGGATGAGAATGGTGAGGATGATAGAGTCCTAAGACCAATCTGTGATCTCGAGATTCAAAATGGGGCTAAAAGAATTGGATTTTGAGATCAACACTATATCTCGAATAACTCTTTGTCAGAGGATGATAGCGCAATTCTGGGATGATAGCGTGACACACTGGCATCTGTACGACCAAAGGACCAAAAGCTCAATTTGAACTTATCAGAAAACAAGCTAGTAGCCTAGCTAGCAACTTCTAAGAGAGCAAAATAACACTATGAAATACGAGAAATATAAATGAATGTGATAAAGTAAATATACCAAAGCTAGGGTGACGAAGATGATTTCATAAAAGAGCCTATTTGCCAGCTAGCTCCACAAAGCACGTACACCTACACACAGAAAGAGAGGAAAATGTTGGGTGGATGTATAGGGGTCTACCTTAGTCAAACCCCGTTTAGGTGTTTCCACCTCCACAGACAACCAAGGAAGCAAGATAAAGAAATAATGTAGTAAAGAGCACAAAATCACTACAAAATAGTAAAGTGCTAACTCAACCAAGTGATAGAAGGAAAGAAAGGGAAGCTTACCACCTCCAACAAGAGCACTCAAGGCTACTTGGGGGACAAAATGAGAGTACTCGAGCCTCTACTGCAATGGTGTAGGTGAACTTTGGGAATTGGATGAATAAATATCCAAAACCCTTTATAAAATCCTTGGCACTATGTGTCACTCTTCTTTCAAGGTCTCCTCCCAAGAGTCTAATTATGTTCCCAATGAAGGCATCATTCACTCTTTTGTATTCCCTCTTGAAGTTTTTGTACTACAATTTTGGATAGTAGTCGTATACTTTAAGTTACCCCCTTCTAGGCCCCAATGTTCCAACACAGAACAGTACTTTGTATGGGAATTTGACTGCTAAAAGATAGACCAAATATGAGGTCATGTAAAACTGGGAGGTCTTCTTTACCGCCATGAGTTGACTGTGCAAATTGTCACTTATCATCTTGGCCTAGTGGAAGCTAGTGGTGCCATGGAGGATCTCCTCCAAAAAGTAGAACATCCATTCTTTAAAGAATGTTGTAGTAGATAGGCCCATCACTCTACTCAGGAGGGTGACTAGTGTTGGCCCACAATTGGCAGTTAGTCCATGTCACGAATCTCGAGGGGAGCGTTGACCATCTGCCAACAACTAGATCATGATATTCTTTGAAGAAATCACTCATGTATAACTTCTGAGGCACCTTCTAAGCACTGCCCCTTTTGTCCTTTAACCAATGTTGATTAATCATTCTTTTGCATCCAAGGGGGTCTTGTTGCTAAACCTTCTAAGCGAACTCCTTTTCTACCTCCATCTTTTTGAAGGTTTGAATTCCAAATGTCTTGATAATAGATCTAGTAGATAAGTCTACTAATACCCTCTCATCCTTGGAAATTATCTTCCTATTATTATAGTGGTAGCATTCTCGACAAGCCATGACCAATTATGGAGCAATCAGTGTAGGAGGGAAGCCAACTGCCTTTGCAAGGCCACTTTCCTTTATCTTTTGTGCATCCTCTATGGTGGGGTTGACCATGACTCTCTATTTAAATAATTCATCAATGTTCACGTGCCCAAGGTCGGTGTCAGAGACAATGTCCCAATTGGATGCAAGCTTAGAGGTGCACTCCACCCTGTGAAACTAATATTTCATTTGTTCTTTCTCTTCTTTTCGCCTTGGGGTTCTTGCGGGTTTCTTTCCTTTCTCAGCTTTTCCTATGGGCTTCCCTGATGATCCCTCAACAGATTCCATAAATCCTACACCCAAAAGATGCAGTATGTGCGTTTACATATAGGGTGGCAAATGTCAGTTAAAACCTGCAAATTCAGCGTTAGATCCATTCATATATCCTCAAAAGATCATAATATTCATCATGGTTTAGCATTTGGAGCTCATTTGGGTCATTTGCAAAGATACAGGCCTGGCAATGTTGGTTTCCCCTTGGCAGAAGCCATTAAGAAGAAAGTCGTTAGGGAACGGCGCAGGGAAGGGGGAAATCCACAAGCAGCCACACACATGGAAATTTCCGCATTGTATGATTGTGAGGTAGATCTTGAACAAGGTCCTTCATCATGTGTAAAAATAAGTGATGGGGCACCTTAGTTGCTTTCCTTTATCAGATGAGTCTTTTTTGGCTTGTGTGGGTGCAAGGGGTGTGGGCGTTGTCAATGGGAAAGGCGTTAATGCTTTGTTGCTATAAGAGCAGTGAAAAGTGGATAGAATTTTGCATGCGGTGTTTTGCATGGCGGAACCCACATGATCATTTTATTTCATGAGTTTTCTTCTAAGTTGGAGGTGGCAGATTGTGAAGTCAAGTGGTGCGAAGACCAGCCAACCGAAGGCTGCTAAGCATTCACCATTAAGGAATGGATTTAACAGAGCGAACCTCTAACTGTGGTGGCCAGCATGGGTGGGCCTGCTAGAGTGATTCGCTTAAAAGTATGTGACTTGCTTGTTTAGGACCAATAGTGGTGAAGGCAGGCTCAGGGTCCGCATGGTGGAGGGACAGGTTCATTTCACCGTTAAGGGACTATTTTGGCTCAACAGACCTCCGCAGGCAGTGGTCCGCAGAGGCGGACTCGCAAGTGCCCTCTGCATCATAATTTTTTACTAGAAAACATTAAGTTTTAGTTTCAAGGAAATAAGATCCATGCAACCTGCACATTGCAAGGGTGTGGGCATTTGGCAGTTAGATAGCAGCATCACAAGGACAGCTTCTTGACGGTGGACACCCACATGGGCAAACCCACACATGCATTCTGGACTTAGCAATTTGTCAAGGATTTCGAGGTTTGGGACAAAAACAGCTAATGTGGAGCCCACAATGTAGGACGACATGGTAACTTTGTTGTTAATCAGCCGCAGCTGGGTGATGGCAAGATGCATGTAAAGACCTGCAAGACATTTGAGAATTAGTTGATTCTATAGGATACTTAGTCTAGCTTATTCACGATGATGGTAAAAGTGGAACCCGCAAAGTGGGAGGATGCAAATGTTTTGCCGCTTTCGTAGCGGTTATGTAAGGGCGAACTTCTGGTCCACCAGACTTGCTATGGACTCCATCTCTGACAACTGTGAACCCTTAAGGTCGAGACTTTAATTCCTTAGCGGAAAATATCATGTGCTTGTTGCAACAAGACCTAAGTTAGCTTAGTCGTTAAAGGACAACGTCAATTAAGCAGAAACCCGCGCAAGGGTTTGTGTGTACGGTTGAGGAAAAACCCTTGTTTTCATAATGACAGTAGCAAACATGAGAGGAATGGCTGTTGCCAACACTCGATTTAATTCGCACTTGGTGAATGAGGTTTGTAAAAGCTCATGACAAATCTCAAAGGAAACATCAACTTTAAAACCCTAGCTATAGAATGATTTTGATAGTTGAAATGTCAGGTAAAAGAAACAATGCGGATTCATACCTTAAAAACATGCAGAAAACAAAGATGAATATGGCTTGAATCCCTTAAAATTCCCTACACACGTGGATGGCTCTTCTACTCCCTTCAAATTCGAAAACACCGAATGAAAATGACAGTTGTGGAGAGGGGTTTATATAGACCCAGGTGCATTAATGGCAACATTAATTCTCAGGTACGGTTGGCCTCAGGTAGGTGGGGTGCGGAAACCCATGCCACACTAGATGTTATGTCAAGACTTAGGTGGCGAAGGCGAAAGCGAAGCCCGCCATGCATGCGGATGGTAAGGATTGGCCGCTACTTAGTGGTGAAGCATAAGCGGCAATCCGCATGCAGAGACCCATAGCTGTGGATCTACTAGAGCTAGTGGACGCAACGGAAAAAGGTAAGAGGAAACTCACACCTTAAGTCCCACAGATGCTAAAGACTTAGTGAAATTTGGGGTAGGTGATTTTGGTCAAAAGGAATTTGACGACTTTAATGCATATGACCAATTTAAGCTCAAAAACAGAGGCATGCAAAATTAGGTGAAAATGACCCGACGAAAGTGAAACAAGAAGAGAGGATCCCCGGTTCGAGCGAGGCATGTGTGCTATAGACACAACAGTATTTACATAGATATCCATGTATGTATGTGCATATATATATAAATGTCTCAAAATAATATAAACATGTACCTATGTATGTAACTATGTATGTTTGGATGTGTATATATGTGTACATATATGTACATACATATATGTGTGAACATATGAATTTTTACAGGTATGTATGCCATTACACATACATACGATACAAAAAATATACACAAATAAACATACAAAAAATATACATATTCTACCAGTTCACTAATCAATATAAATTTCACACCATGATTTCTAATTGATAACTTTGTTTTCCAACCTCCACAGGATAGGACCCAGACTTGGCAGGTCCACTATGTATAACTTTCATTTCGGGGTCACATTAACAAGTGTCATACAACATCAGCGTCGTTTTTTTCAACATGTTCAAAAAGACCGAAATAAAATATGTGACTAATACTTCTGCATTCACATTTAAACTATTCCCTATTCCCTTTTCATTCACCTTCCCTCTTCCATCTGCCCCAGAAAATGGGTGATCATTATCAACGACTAAAGATAAAACAAATAAAAACATCAAAGAACACAGAAATTTCTGTGACATACTGGGGAATATGCGAGTCCAGGCAATTGAAAATCTATACGAATCATCTCCCAAATCGGCCAAAAGCTTCACATCGTCCTGAGAAGTTTATTTACATCAATCCATAGTCAAGTCTGTCCTATTGCCCATCCTTTGATCTAACCCACTATTTTAGAAGTAAACAAAGCAATATTACAACATTTTCAGTGTCCTTCCTCTTACATTTCTCATTGCAAACCTTTTAACGGTGGTACTGATCATTAGCAACATCGCCATTGTTACTGTCAACAATTTTTCCTGTGAAAGCATAAACAGGCAAGGAAAAAAATTAAAATAATAATACTAACTGCTATTAACTAAGGTTATAGTTACTGTAAATAACAATGGTATTCTCTAATCTTGTCATTTTATGTTTAATGGATTCTAACTCAAATCTTGTTCAGTATGTGTTTGAACGCATATGATAAAGGAATGTACGAAATGCTATTTCTAATGTCACAATTCTTTGTTTGGGTAGCATAATAAACGTGTCCCATTGTTTATTACAGCTTGCTTTCTTATGGATCACTTTATTTACATGTCAAAACTAGATGAGGAAGGTTCTTGCCAATGGGAAGACATAAAACTAAGCAAAATGGACTTGAGCTTGGGTTCCATAGTGGCCTTTCACAATATTTGAGATTCTTGGTCATCTAAATATGAGTAGGTGAGTGAAGTAGTCATCATTCATTCAATTTTTGAATCTTATGCAAATGAGGAGATAGTCAATACAATTTATTAGGATCATAGTTATAAAAGGAGTGTTTATAAATCATTTTTAGTATTTTTATCATTATTGATTTGAATGAGTGACAATGTTGTGACATAGATGACAATGCATTACCTCAAAAATTCTTGAAAGGATTCTTTGTCTTAATCATTCAAATTACATTTTACATTAGCTTTAGGTCAACAAAGGTAAGAGAGATGGTCTTCAAAAAATAATGATATAAGAGTATCCTAGGTGTATAGATATATTCCATCAACCAAAATATTTTCTTTACAAGTTTCTTAAAAAGTCTTGATCATCATAGTCTCATTTCAAATGACTATTCTTACTGCACAAACATACATTGTTCTATTTGACATTTCAACACATTAAAATTTTTAAATGAGATATTATTGTGCAACACTGTAAATTAATTCTAAAGCTTCCAATTGTTATCAAAATTCATAATTATTTTATTTCACACTAACACAACATTATCTCTCAAACATTTGTGTTGGTCAATAAGATATCAGGATTCTTACCAAAGATGACCTAGCTAGACTATCTAAAAACACATAAGCTTCACAACAACATTTCAACACATTTTCAACCTAATTACTCCTAGGGAGGTTCACCATTAGAACTACATTGAGTTTCATGGTCTATATCTTACCACATATTTTTGCCAAGATTCTTATGCAACTTCAAGAATTTCACTAAAATATTTTAGTGGAATTCTCATTGACCTACTTGATTGAATAATTATCCTTATTTAAATTGGTCCTAAGAAGCTTCTTACTTTAGGTCATATCATTCTCATTTTTAATGAATGTGAAATTTTTATCCTTGGTTGGATTGATCATATTAAATTCACTAGATAGATCTCTTTGAAAATATAGTCATTATAATACAACATTTTTTATTGTAATGCATGCTACAATATCATTCTCAAAGTTATATAGGAAAAACAAAAGACATTTATTTATCTCAAATGAAGTTGTCTATACATTTCATGTGTATAGAGTATTGTGTTAGCTTTCTATTTGGTGCATTTTATCCTAATTACTTGTGCTCACTATATAAACATCATCCATCATTAGTGTAAGTTAATTAGTAATGAACAATTAGATTTTGAGATCATAATTTAAAATTATAGTAGTAGAATAAGAGCATTATATCACATATTATCTTAGAGGATTAAAATGTGTTCATTGATTGTGATAGTATTCAATTGAAGGATAAGGCATAGTATTGTATTTACCCTTGTGATAGATTATGGCGTAATTTGTGACTATGAATCAATAAAAAAAAAATCTATTTTATTATCTTCTCAAGTTGTGGGTGTTTGTGTGGTTAGCTACATGGTTGGATAATTCTTAATTAAAACCTCTAACCATGATGCCACTAGATTGTATCAAAGCATTTTTTCAAATCCTACAAAAGGAGATTATGTGAAAAAATTAATTAATGAAATATATATTCCATTATTATATATTAGGAAAAAGGTATTGAGGAGATTCTATTTGTAAAAATATCATCATATTTGAGGCATTTTACAAGGGATGATTGTAAATAGATCACCAAATTTGAGAAAATTTATAAATGGGTCTTCAACCCTAAGATAATTTACATCATATCTAGAATTCAAGATCCCTTCATGAGAAGTAGATAGAGGCCATAGAATTGTTAGTATTTTTAGGAGAATAGAATAAATATTTTAGATAATGAGGAATGTGTGAATCTAGTTGGATGTTATAGAGGAAGATAGAAGAAGAGTTAATAAATTTAGATATGATAAAGATATTTAGAAAAGGACTATGTTGAATAATGTACCAACTACCAATCAAGTTGTAGATGAGTAAGAAGAGGAAGATGCAAATGAAGTAATGATGTTGAAAGCTATTTATAGAATTGGTAAGAGATCTAGAATTAACATTACTAATTATTCTAGTAGATTAAATCTAGTGGAGTTGATTGTTTATATAAGTTATATAGGAGAATATTTTTCATATGAGGAAGTTGTAGATCATAAGAGAGTTAGTTGTTCTAAGACTAGATTAAAGGGAGATGTTACTGTGCACATGCAAATGTAAACATATGTCACAAAAAAGTTGAACTAAGTTACCCTATTTATTTACATCTATATGCAACACTAATTAAGCATAAGGATTGATTAAAATATTAATAAGAATACATAATATTATCAACAATAACAATCATTATTGCACCAAATCATAGTGATTTTGCTCTAACCTAATATGTGAGTGACTATACTAGTAGCATAACATTACATGAGTATCCAGTATATGATAAGGGCTTGGATTGAGGTTAATTTATAGATTTTTGGATGATGGATTATATTTCTAGCATTGATTTGAAGGATCAAGGGCTCTTATTACTTGAGAGGCTTGGGATGATCATAGGATGAAATCATCTTCATGTAGTAGGTGAAAATGGAGGGGTCCAAGATTGAAGGGAAATCAATTCATATTAAATAGGTATATTAGGAGTATGGACAAATCTTTAACTCATGTGATGTGTACCAAGACCCTTGCCTCATGTATAAAAACACATGCCTTATATTGAAAATAATCATGCCTAAGTACCTTTTGGAGGATGTGCAAGGTTTGAATGGGTTGATCAAGGTTATGAATGTGCAAGTAGGTGATTAGTGGGCTAATTGGTTTTAGCCAACTTAATAAAAACTGGATAAAATAGAAAATTATGTAAATAAGGTTTATTCATTTAATTTTTTGGATGAGATAGGGAGCTTAAATAAATTATTTATTTAAGGCTAGACTATTGAAGAGAGACAATAAATGATGCAGGAGCATCTAATGGTGTAGGGGTAATCTTACATCACCTAAAAAATTGGTTTTTCATTATTTTATTTAGTTGTTTTGAGTCCCATGATGGAAATTAAGGGGTGTAAGACAATCAAAAGTTTAAAAAAAAGGGTGAAAATGACCACTTACTATTTTTAGTAAGTCATCCTAAATGGGCTTGTATGGACCTAAAAATTTACCCCAAGGAGCGGCACTAAAAAGCTATCTAATGGTAGAAGAAGCATCTCAATATCTTGTACTGTTTGAGAGATATTAAAGTTTTTATCCAAATAAATTTCTTCAATACAATGTTAAATTCAAATTTGGAAACCTCAAAAGCCTCAAAAAAGCTCAAAAAATGGATGAAATGATGTTTAGATTGTTTCATCATTGTAGATATCTTTGAGAAATTTCCAATGATATATTATAATAGCAAATTAAACACCCAAGTCAAAAGTTATGGCTCCAAGAAGTTGTCCCACTAAAAAGTGAATTTTAGTAAATTATCTCCCTGGGTAGGTGGAGTGTAGGAAAAAGTACCCCTTTTCACACTTAATTTGGGAACAATTAATATTAAATTGAGCCTAATGTGGCCTTGATTTAGTGTTGTAATGTGTTTTCACACATCCACATTAAGTTTAGGTCCCTTTTAAACTAAACAGACCTATTTTTTTCTTTATTTAGTGTTGTAAAGTGTATTTATTTACATCTTCACAGTAAGTTTTGGGTCCTCTTGCATTTATGATCTTCAAGTCATCATTAATAGGCCCCTAAGACCCTTTATTATGCATCCCAAGACTTATTTTAACCAAAATACCAACATATTCAATAAATACACTTAATATTCTAACAACCCGACATTTCCTCAGCCTAAAAAGCTAGGGTGGGACCCATACACCACCTTGGGCATATGAGTCCCATTTGGCCCCTTTTCAAGGTTTTGAGTGGGAAATTAGGGTTTTCAATTCAAATTGAATGAATGTTGGAATTTGGGTCTAATATACGGTAAATTAGATGGAGTGCCTATATAATTAAGGTTTCAAATCATTATTTCACCTAGCAATCAAGAGTCAAGCATACTAAGATTTCACAAGAGCATTATAGAGTAGTCAAGAGTATTCAAGAAGACATTCAAGGGTAGATTTGTAGAGGATTGTTGTAGCAAACAAGATCCATTATCATGTCAATGACTTGATGCATCATGCATGTGGTTTTGAGCTAATGTTGTGATGTATTATCCAAGATCTTGATTCATGTATTCAAAGTCATTATCTTTAATCAAGAATCATGATCAAGATCTACATCCATTGAGGTCACTACATGCTTGTTTGCAGGTCTACAAGGTTTCAAACAAGGTTCTATTGTTCCATCTTGTGTTTCATGTTTCATTTCATTCATGCTTCATTTCTCATTAAGGTTTGATTACCAAAATGGGGTTTGACCAAGGCAAACCCCCATCCCCTAGAAAAAAAACACTTTTTCTCTCTCCTTGTGTGTTGCAGGTTTATAGGTTGAAGAAAAAGTGGATTTGAAGCCTTCAAAAGTGTCGAAATTGTAAAGTAGCAAAAGTTACAAAAGTTATCATAAGAAGTTGTCAAGCCTCACGGAAACTCAAATCTAGAGCAAGATATCCAGCCTATTTACATGAAACCAATGGGAAAGTGCTTATTTAATCCATCTTCAAAGGATCATAAAGTTTTAGTTCAAAATTCTGCTCCTATGACAGTTTTCACATTTTCAAGACACTTTGAAATAGTCTGGGTATATGAGTCCCAGTACACCATTTTTTCCAGTCTTCTATAGATCTAGATCAATCAAATCAAGAGATTCCATATCCTACCCAGAAACCTTATACTGGGACTAAATTGCCCAGTCTAGCATATGAGTCCTAGTACACCTTAAAAGCAACAATTTTTAGGATTTTCATGCCTTGTTTAGTCATCTTCATTTCTCTACGTACTTCTCTATTTTATTCTATTTATCACTCTAATTACATGCTTTCAAATTCCATTTTCTAGTTCATATAGTTAGATTTTTATATTGTTTTCATATCTTTCTTTCTAGGAATTTGCTTAGTGGTGAACCCCTCTTTAATCACACCTAAGGAGACCTTGTAGCAATCTATTTTCTTGATCGGATCATTAGGTTGAGATCTCTAGGGTTTCCTTCAATGAACTAAGAGTGAAATAGATCCTAACCCTAGATCCATCTCCCAAAAGGTGGAACCCTATTTCCTTCAGTTCATTTTGGTGAACCTGACCTCCAAACCCTTTATCTCTAATTTGGAGTGCATTAAACTCCTAGATCTAGGTTAACTTTGCATTAGATATTGTATTAGTTAATTTGCATTTAGGGCTTCTAAATTTTGTATTATGGAAAAGTGTATATAGATTGCATTTTTGCATCAAGTAGATCATTCAACTTCATTGAAATTCTACAATTGCAAACAATCAAGACAACATACAAAATAGAAACCTTAACATTCACTCAGAATTTGTTGAATTTGGTGCAAAAACCCTAATTCAGGACTCATTCACCCCTTTGGGCAATTTAGTTCCTATACAAGTTGTTTTTCCTTATTTCTGGGAATTTTGTGTTGTGTATTTTTTAGCATTTGAACCCTTCAAAAACCCTAACTAGGACTCATACTCCCCTTTGGGCGATTTATTCCTAGATCATACCTAAAACTGCATTTTGCAACATTAAAAGCATCATTTCTATGTTTCTATTTGGTGCTCTTAGATAACCATTTCAATTTGTTGAGTTTATGTTTCATTCATTTCATTAAATCTAGCTTAATTTGGTTCATTTATTGCATTTCTTAATGGCATTTACAACATTTCATTTTCAGATTGTTGCCTAGTGTAATCAACAAATTACCTTGTTTAGAATCTAAAAATTGTGTTTACAAATTTCATTCTAGGTCATTGTATTGCATACTAAGTTTGTATAGACTACTTTTCACAAATGGTAGTATCTTTCTTTTCCAAGTTTGCAAAGAAAAATTTCATCAATAAGCATGTTAGTCATCCATCCAATACATTTCCTATTTGTGGGAATGATGATATAGAAGAAGATACAATCATAGATTTAACCATGATGATCATAGTTTTTCTTCTCCCGATACCTCTCCTACTAGTGAAAAAGGTATCTTGGTGAAAGAAGATGCAATCATTGAGAATCATGAAAGTCTTGTTTTTCCTTCTCCTCACTCCCTTGGGAAGATATTATGGCACAAGAGAATGAGATCATAGACACATTTATAAACATCACCTTACCTAGTCTCAATTCATCCCTTTCTTGTGAGAATGTTTTAGTGAAAGAGGATGAAATCATAGATAAACATGACAATCACATTTGTTCTTTTCCTAGTATCCCTCCTAGTTGTAAAGAGGATATTTTAGTGTTAAAAAATTGAACCAATGAGAGTCATGAGAATCTTATGTGTCCCTCTTCCTCTAGGGAAAACATTATTGAACAAGAGAATGTCATCATTGATAAGCAAGAAAATAGAACCATTGATAACTCCCTTACTTGTGATGAAGTCATTTTAGAAGAACCAACCTTTGAATCTCATGAACATCTGGTTTTTAGTTCTCCTAAAAACTCTCCTACTAGGGATGATATCATGGTATAAGAAAATAAGAACATTGACACATGTATTTCAAATAATAGTGATGTGACTTCCTTAGATGAAGATGATGAAGTGACATTAGACTCTCATTCACCAAGAGATAATAAAAATAAGGATAAATATTTTGAGGTTATGCACATTAGATATCCCTTGAAGTACTATCCTGAGCTTGAACTTACCTTTATCCACCCTCACAACAACCACAAACTCAAAACAAACCCACCCTCATTCTTGAACCACCTAAGAATAATTTTTTGTAGCAATCAAATTATAATATAGTTGCTCATACATATAATACTAGAAAAAATATGCAACCAAGACAAACAACTCCAACATCCCTCCCACTACCTCAACCTATCTTACCTGGTCCTCCTCGTTTTCCTTCACAAAGTGGAAAGGAGTATGATATTTTTAAACAACTTAAGAACACTCTTGCTAAGATATCATTATGGGACCTTATTCAAGCCTCCCCTCATTATCAAAACATGATTCAAAATGCCTTACAACAAGTTCCTACCCCTCCTAATGTACATTAATCAAATGACATAGGAGCCATGATTCAAGGAATGAATGTTGACATTGTTTTCCACCAAAGTGAGCTCCCTCCTTTGGAAGTGCAAAAACAATAAGAATATTTCATGATAATAGTTATTTTCAATAGGATAGGGATAAAGCGAACCCTTTTTGACAATGGCTTGGCCCTTAATGTGTGTAGTGTAACCCTTTTGGATAGGCTGACATGGATAGATCAAGAATTCAATCTGCCTCTTTATCTATTAGTGGGTTTGATAACATGGGAAAATGATTGCTTGGTGTGATCACATTACCTATTAGAGTCAAGAAGGCCATGTTACAAACCTTGATTCACGTTATGCCTCATGATCTTTCATACAATATCCTTTTAGGAATACCATGGATTCATGAGATGAATGTGATGCCTTCTACTATTCATCGTGAAATGAAGTATGTCTACAACAACAAAGTGTACACACTTGAAGATGATCTTGAGCCTTATAGTGTTTTAAAACTTGAGAAAGAAAAGGAGTGTCCTTTGAAAACATTGACACCATCTACACAAGTGAAACTCGTGCAAGAGAAAAAATTAAAAGCATATTGGGGAAGTCACAAAGTTATTGAAAGATGATTGGGGTTCCTTGGATTTCACATTAACATTCATGGGAGAATACAAGATCATAAACAAAGAGTTTGAAAATGGAAAAGAAAAAGTGGTAATTTCAACACAAAATTCAAAAGCATCCACCTCAACCACTTTAGAAGAAGAAGCAAATTACACAAAAAAAATTCATGAAACTGATTAGGAACAACCACCAAATCTGAAAGAAATGAAAAAGCTTTATGGAAAAGGCGATGAACTCATCAAATAACTTGGTTATAGTGGAAAAGGATGTGATGCTAGAGAACAAGGTATATGTGTCCCTATAGCTCACCTAACACAAGAAACAACTAATGGTCTTGGTTATTGTCCCTCGAAAGAAACAAACAAGCCTTCAATCAATATCAACACTATTAAAAAAGATTATTTCACTAACTCACTTGACTGCAAAATATGACGAAACTTTCTGACAAAATACATACAATTAGATGAATCATCAGGTACATGTCTACTTAATTTTTACTTTTCAATTTTTTCTAAATTTGTGCTCGACGTTCGTCGAAATTTCGACGATCTTGATTTTTCGTCAATATTTCAACGAACGTGATTTTCGTCGCTTTTTCGACAAATTTTGGGCATATAGCTTTCTTGTACATGTATTTTGTATTACTAACATGTGACATTGTATGCATATACTTCTTTCTTGTATATAGTACAGTTTTACCAACATATACTATTTTATGCTTGCATGGCTTCTTAGTTAATATATATATTTTTATTATTGACCTTTTTGATAGTGTCTATAAGTTAATTATTATTAGATGATACACATTGGATTCCTTTTAATTTTTTTATATTTGAAGATACATAACTAATTACAAGGATAATATAAAGAAGATATATCTATATATGTATCATTTATGAGTTTCTAAAATATTTTACTTCCATGTCAACCACTTTCTTTTCTTCAATTGAGAAACATAATACCTCTATAATCTTGCATTTATCAAGTGTCAATAAAATAAAATTCAAGTACTTAGCTATCAATTTTCTCTTGATTGATCTATTAATAATATACTAGCCAACTAATACTCATCCAATGATATCATCTTGCATTGATTTGTGTTACTTGACCATCACATAATTGAACCAAGTACCACTTTAGAAATACCACATACATAGTCTTCTCTTTCTACAAATCCCCCATTGTATTCATAAGGGTTTTATCGTAGGTCCCATCAAATACTATGCCCTAATCATGTAACAAGTAGATAAGTCATATTTACTAAGGTCAAACAAGGTTGTTTTATCACAAAATACAATAGTTTTTAGTTTTAAGTGTTAGATTTTTGTTTTGATTATAAGGTTTATCTTGTAGGTTTAAGGTATGAATTTAAGGTTCTTACAATGACTTTTCAACTAATGGTATTATTCTATCCTATCTCTACCATTCTAGTTCTAAAATAAAACATACAAATCAAACTTAACTAGCAATCACACCTTAGCGTGCAATGGGTACACCAAAAAAGTGTGGAATTTCAATTAGGATAAATTATTTTGGTCTATTTTTTGCATAAATTTATGTAGTACATGAGGTCAATTGGTTAGAAATTTAGCAAATAATGTTTTTTGTGAAACAAAGGTCTCAATGGAGAAATCATAGCTTCAAAGAAACTATGCATCCACTTACATGGATCCAAACATGATTGAAATAAAACCTTTAAATTAGGAAGATGATCAAGCTCCATTACCAACAGGCTTATGTTATGCTTTCAATAAGGAGAGAGGGAGAGAGAGAGAGAGAGAGAGAGAGAGAGAGGTAGTGATAGAAAGAGGGAGAGATAGAGTGGGGAAGAGTGAGAGATAGAGGGGTAAGCAGATAGAGATATAGAGGAAGATAAAGATAGAGATGGAGATGTAGAAGGAGAGGGATATGAAGATCCGGAGGAGAGGAGAGAAGGATAGGGAGAGATAAAGAGAGAGAGGAGAGAGGGATAGATAGAGATGGAAGAGATAAATATATAAATATGGATAGAGAGGGAGATAGATGGATGGATAGAGAGAGGGAGACATGTATAGAGATAAAGGGGGAGAGAGGAAAACAAGGGTAGAGATGAAGATAGAGTGAGAGAGCAAGAGGGAGACAAATAGATAGAGAGATATAGGTAGAGGGGGAGATACATATAGAGAGAGATAGGGATAAAAAGAGGGAGAGATATTGAGGACAAGATAGAGATATATAAAGGGAGAGGGAGATGAAGAGATAAAGAGATATAGATGGTGCTCGATAGAGTGATAGAGAGATAGAGATATAAAGAGATATAGAGAGAGGAAAGGGAGAGGGAGAGAGAGACAAAGAGATATACAAACAAAAAGAATTAGATATAAGTATATAGAGATGGAGAGAGGGAGAGAGAAATAAGGAGAGATAGAGAAAGGGAGAAATGAGTACATGGGGAGATAGATTTAGATGGGGAGAGAAAGAGAGAGATAGAGATATATGGGAGGAGAAATAGAGATGGAGATATATGGGAAGAGAAAGGAAGAGAGGTGGAGATAGAGATATGGATAGGGGGGATAGGGAGGGAGAGATGGGGAGAGATAGAGAGGGGGAGATAGAGAGGGGAAGGGAGAGAAAGGGATATAGATAGGTAGAGGAGGAGAGATAGAGAAGAGGGGGAGAGAGGGAGAGATAGGTTGAAGAGGAAGAGAGAGAAGAGAGGGAGATAGATAGGTAGAAAAGGGAGAGAAAGAAGAGGGGGGGAGAGGGAGAGCAATATGTAGAGAGGGAGAGAGAGAAGAAGATAGGGGAGAGAGGGAGAGACATAGAAATGGGATGATATAGAGAGATAGAGGGGGATGGTGAAAGAGATAGAGAGATCATGATAGAGGTAGAGAAAGATATGGATAGAAAGAGATAGAGAGATGAGTGAGAGGGAGATAAAAAGAGAAATAGAGATAGAGATGCAGAGTAGGAGAGATGGAGGGAGAGATGGAGTGAATGAGAGAGAAAGGGGGAGAGGGAGAGATAGCTCAATAGATAGATGGGGGAAGAGGGAGTTACATAGAGAGTGGGAGATATAGAGACATAGAGAGCGACAGGGAGAGATATATCAATCACCCTCCCTATATCTCTATATATTCATCCTTATCTCTTTATCTCTCTACCTCTCTCTATCTCTTTGTCTCCCTTTCTATTTGCATTTTTCTCATTATCTCCCTCTCTATATTTTCTTCCCTCTATTTATATTTATCTCCCTATCTCTTTATGTGACTTTATCTCTATGTATCTCTCCTTTTTTCTCTCTATTTTTCTTTATCTATTTTTCTCTATCTACTTCACTATCTCTACCTTTCTTTGTCCTTCTAATTTATTCCTCTATATCTCTACATATCTCTCTCTCTATATCTATGTCTCCATCTTTATCTCTCTATTTCTATTTATCTCTATCTCTATCTATATCTCTATCTTTGTTTCTCTCTCTTCTCTCTTTTTTTCTCTGTATCCCTCTTTTTATCCCTTTATTTCTATCTTTGCTCCTCCTTTGTCTCATTTTGCTTCCTCTCTCTTGCTCTCTTTCTCTTTTTTCTCTCTCCACCTATCTATATCTTATCTCTATCTCCCTCTCCCTTTTCTCTTCCTTTCTCTTTCTCTCATTCTCTCTCCATATATTTGTCTCCTTAAGTGTCCAATGGGTACATTTAAGAGGTCTTAAAGGAGAATTATCATATCTTTAATCAAATGACATGCTACCTTGAGCATAACTCCCCAAGGGCACATGCCATCCTTGGATTATTGACATGAAACAACCAATCAAAATTTAGTTTCTCTTTTCCCTCTCTCTCTCTCTCTCTCAACCCCTCTCCCTATCTAAGTTCATCTCTTTCTCTCAATAACTATGTAGAATATTAAAACCTAAATGGCCATAATTTTCATTTTGGATTTCTTATTTATTTGTGAATAAAATTGGTTCAATGCTCACCACCTTGGATTTTTCTTTGAAGGAAGTTGAGTTGGGAAATTAATTGAGCTACAATAGGTATTATCTATTTCGTTTATTTAAGAGACTTCCCTCTTGTCTTCTCAATATTTTTGGGTGTCTCAATGAAATCTCAAATAATCTTTTCAAGGAGAACCTATGGATCCATTTCTCCATCTTGTCAATATTTCACATGCATTTCCTTATGCTTTCAACATGAATCTTAATCTTCATAATCTCTCTTGATAAGAGTCTTCTAACTTTGGGGTGCCCCCTTTTCATCATCATGTTGAGTCATGGTTCATATTAATTGTTAAATTTTGCATCCTTGTGGATACCTCCTACTGTAAGAGAATGAAGTCACCTTTTCCTATAGCTCTTGTTGATCTTGTCAAAGGAATAAACCATAAAATATGACCATAGCATAAATTTTGTACAAATAAAGGACTATTAGAAAGCTATGCCACAACTATATGATTTGTAATTAGACCAATTTTACCAATTCTAACCTTTTTTGCATGGACCTTAACTGAATTATGATTGAAATTAATCAAGTTACACCCATAATCAAATTATTTACTCAAGAAAATGTCATATATAAAATTGAAGTGACTGCAAGAGTGTTGGAATTCTAAGATTGTTGTACTGTGTAAATTTAGCATGATTTGTTTCACTTGTTTCAAAATTGTTTATTGTAAATTTGATTGTTATCAAATCTACACATTTTAGATTTTTGTAAAGTCCAAATTCAACAACCATTAACTTGCCTAATTTATTATTTTTCATAATTGAGAGTAGGTAAGGGTTCTGTAATGGTCTAAACCATTATTATAGTCTCCATTATAGCTCTCTCCTAACTTTATTTCGATATATGTTGACCATTATCTCTTACAATTAAGTGTGAGCTATACATTTACATTTCATGCTCGTGTTCATCATCTCTATTAATGTTATTTGACCTAAGCTTAATCCATTTTAATAGATCTCTTAAAAAATCAACTATAATGACTACTACTAATAGTGATGTGCAATATTTTACCACACAACTTACAAGATATAATCTCTTTGTATTAGCGCTAACCTAAATTCATTTTCCATGGTAAATAAATGCTTCCTTGACCTTTAATTAACATGATACTCTAAAACCTTCGTTGAAACCTTATTTTCAGGTTGTAGCTCGTCAAATTGGAGAACTAAAACGAGGAAGAGTTTGGAGGAGAAAAAATCCATAGCAATTTAATTTAAATTTCACATGTTATTTTTTTTTTTGGCCCCACGCACACAGGACCACCATGACATAGCTTAGTGTAGTGCACTGAGAACCTAACTGAAAAATAGGGTAGGAGGAAAGCCAAAGTGAAAAGATTGAGGGCACTTAGAAAGGGAAAATTGACGACCAAGGGAAAATGAATACTGTAAGTGATTTATATCTTTTATATTGGCACCCCCATTCTCTTTAACCTACAATTTTACTTCCAAATGGGATTGAAATCCCATGTTGTTCTTCTAAGATTTCAACTATTATGATGAGAAATTGCAGTTTCTCAAGTGAATATAACTTATATAGATATAGATAAAACCATTTTGTCACATAAATCTAAAACTATATAGCTAAATCGAAAAAAATATTGGTAGGAATTTAAAATATTATAGATGAATTTCCATGGGATTGAGCTTAATTTATTTTTCACCATTGTTGGGCTAAGCCATGGCCCTTTTGTCATTGTTCTACAAAACCCTCCATTTTCCCTCAATACACTAGGGTTTTAGAGAAACACCATATACCCGACCTCCCTAACTCAACTATTGTCTTTAACACATTAAAATCATCTTGAAATGGGAAAAAAAACCTTCATTCATACTGTTCCATCCATCAAATTAACAAACCCTGACTTAACAACCACAAATTCACAAGAAAATTGCCCCTGTCATCCTTAGGGCATCACTTCAATGCTAGGTTTCTTGCTTTAACAAACCCCTAAATGCAATGAACTGATAAATAAATTATAATTATTCATAGGACACCATTAATGCATATAGGATAAACTAACTTCAAAGTCATCTTGCAACAATAGCACCTTACCCTTACATAAAGGATTGCAAATACACAACCTTCTACTCCTCAAGGGACATGAATCTTCCTATCCACTTTCTGATATAAAAATTAAAATTAAGACAATAAGGTCTCCATAATTGTTCACAACTCAACCACTTCCAAATGGCTCCAAATCCCATCAAGCTTACCAACAAATCTGATCATAACCAAGAAATACAAGCAATTTCCCAATCAAGGTACATTCCAATTACCCTTCAATGTTCATAAAATGGGATATAAAGAACAACTATTGATTTGTACTATTCCCTTAAACAAGGTCATAGGTTTTGATTTCAAGAATAACCAGCCCTTTATCTAAAACAAATCTGATCACACTCCTCACTCAACACTCAATACTTAAAAGGGCTTACCATCATACACAAAGCAATCCCCTTTTACTTTGTCAAATGTCCCTATGTTGTTTGCACAATCTCTAATGGAAAGACACAACATTGAGAGAAAGCCACAAACTTCATTAGACTATCAATACATTACATTACTATTTGATATCAGTGACTCTTAAGAGAACATGAAAGGTATCATAAAATCTGTGGTTTGGGCTTCAAAAGTTTTATGAGTATCCCAACCATCCACCAACATTCATAACACATTTGTATGCACAAGAACCTTCCCTTTGTCTGCAAAAAATTAATGTTGTTGATTGTTATAAAAAATCAGGGTTACCAATCAGTGTATATGAAGAGTTCAAATTCATGGTTCCACCAAATCAAAATAAAAGAGGGCCCCAATGTCTCCCCTTAACCTCTCAAATTCATGGCATTCTTGTTCAAATGATTCACTCATATCAACATCCTTCCTTTATCACTGTTATAAATCAGAATTATCAACTACTACCAACACATAAGAGTCCATAAAAAAGCATACAATTGTTTGGATTCAATGCTACCATTGTTCCTTTTATATATAAGGAACAATGGTAGCACCTAAACCATTAAATTTCACCTTTATGGAATTTGATGTATTTCACTCTAAGTTTTCAATCCTAGAATGGGTACAAGTATATTGAACAAGATAATCATGTGGGAATTACTGCCTTTCAATTATTTGATCCATGCTCAAAAATCTCTCTAAAAAGAATGTTGCAAATGGTTAAGGATATGCTCATAGTTTGGATGTTTAAAGCCTATTATTACACCAAATCACATCAGGTTGACATTAATTTGAGCAATCAAGTTGTGTGGAAATATTGCCCTATAATATGTGGAAAGTTACAACCTACACAAAAATCTCTCTAAAAAGAATTATGCAAATGGTTAAGGATACGCTCATAGTTTGGATGTTTAAAGCCTATTATTACACCAAAGCACATGAGGTTGACATTTATTTGAGCAATCAAGTTGTGTGGAAAGATTTCCCTATAATATGTGGAAAGCTACAACCTATACATTTTCCCTAATACACAAATAATCTACATCTACAACTTTACTGAGACCCCTTTTGGGAGGAAGCGGGGAAATAAGGGAAACCAAAAAAAAAGATGTCCAAGAGCACCTCTAATATCCTAGAAATTAGGTTTGAAATGGAATAAGTATGTACACAACAATGGGAGAAAAAGGACAGTAAATGAAGGTTGTTGATAATCCCTATGGAATGCAGCAAATGATCAAGAACTTTACGAAAAAAATAACTTTTACTTTAATTTAGCCAGATCCAGCTTAAACTTCTACACTATTAATTTGAACAAGAAATTGTAAATATGAAAAGATGTTTATTACTATAATAGTTTCTATATTTTTCTCTTCTACTAGATCACATTCCTGCTTAAACCTCTACATAAGTAATTTGAACAAGAAATTGTGCTATACAAAATGCATTATGGATTAATACAATTAAACATCTTTAATTGCAATTGGTGTATTAATTAATGTAACCTTTCGTGTTTCAACTTCAGAGCATGTTGAGCATGATCAGGCTAGACAAGATTAGGAACATGATGTGGCCACATCAGGTAAAGAGGACCACTCTAATGTTCTTTTAAACATATTTAATTGCAATTGGTGTATTAATTAATGTAACCTTTCATGTTTCAACTCTAGATGATCAGGATTTAGAGGGTGTTCAGCATGTTGAGCATGAGGCTATAAGACAAGATCAGGAACATGATGTGGCCCCATCAGGTAAAGAGCACCACTCTGATTTTCTTTTAATTAATGAATTACTTGTAACAATAATAATAAAACATATCAATTTAACATTTCTTTGTTATTGCAGCAGACCCCCCTTGCAGTGGTCTCCACATCGTGAGTACACGACTAGGCACACACTAAGATCATGAGAAAAGGGTAGAACAACCGAAGGCTGGGGACAGATGATTTAGAAAATGATACTCCACTTTAGCTTTTTTTATTTGCAAAAAAGAAACAAAAAAAAAGTGATTGTAATCATATTATGACAACCATATTTTTGATAATATGTTAATGAATGTTAAAAATGATATTTTTGACAAGCATATTTTTGATAATATGTACAAACTGAAAGAATTTTCATGTTATATGTTAATGAATGAATGTGAATATGTTAATGAATGAATGTTATATGTTATTAGTGGATGAATGAATGAATGTTATATGTTATTAATGGATGAATGAATGATCAATGTTATATGATCGGGTATGGGGAATTGAGAGTGATGTGAGGGGGGGAGGGGAGGGGCCAAATGAGCTTCCACCTTCACGTGGTTGGCCCTATTAAGTAGAGAATATTAAACTATTCTTGAAACAAAGAGAAGCTCAATAAGGTAATGCACTTTTCAATATTTTTTATGTTGCACTTTTAAGCTTATGCGATTTTCATTAGTTCTTTGCTTCAATATGTTACCCTTTGTACTCATTTTACTTTTTAACACATCTAATATGTTACCCTGGATGACAACTTTTGTAGGGGAAGCTATCCACGGATGGATCCCGCGTCAGAAAAATTCCTTCGAGAAATTATGTAAGGTCAATACTTATCTTGGTTGCATATTGGTTGAATCTTACTAATTCTTGTAAAGTTATGATTTGGAAGGACAAAAATGAATGAAAATGTTGATTGCAACTTGATTGTTCCATGTGTTATTATCTATCTAATGATGTAAGTTCCTAACTATCAAACTTTTAATTTTCCTAGATGTCCCTGAAGTATGCTATCATAGAAGATCTTTCCAATATGAAATTTCTTATCATTAATAAATCAATCATAAGAAATTTCATATTGGAAAGATCTTCTATGATCTCTACATGATAGCTTCTCAATTGAATTCCATCCAAAGGATAGCATCACTAGATAGGTGCATGGATAGTAGTGGTTCATATTTTCAAATGAGAAATAGCATCATTCAAATATTCCTCAAGGCAATGGACTTATGGAAGGCAACCAAGTGTAAGAGACAAGAAACTTCATACCACAACTAGTCTGAATGTGATGCTCAAATAGAGTACAAGAACACAACCCTTATAAATAGGTACAGAGGGTCCAAAAAATGAAGGAACAAGACTATCCTGCATGCTTGAAGAGGAAGATGTCCCCCTAGAATAAGAGGGCCTTTTGTGAGGTTTCCAAAGGTCATCTTTTTTTGCATCATTTGAGCCTCCCCACCCTTCATCATGGAGTTTTAACTGGTTTTATATGCATTGGCTTCTCCACATTATTTCTCATTCATATTGATATTTTCAAGAGGTGTCTTATCATCTTGTAAACAAGTTATGCAACGTTTACTCTATATAAAATCTTATCTAAAGGAGGAGCATTATACCAATTTATCCAAGTTTAAGAAGGTTGATGAATAGACCAAGCCCAATTCCATATTTGTTTGGGAACATTTCTTGAAGTATACTTGATGGTAGACTAGTTCTCAAGAGCTTTCTTAATTTGGGACTAAAGTATCTCTAGCTTGTCCATTAATAAGCCAATCTCTTATGAGATCCTATTAGTGATAGCCTATATTCCACGAATGAGCATCACCATATGCCTTGAGGATTTTTTGCAAGGAATCTAGTTTTATGAATGGTTTTTGAATGTTTTTCTTGTAGGTCTCAAAAATTGAGTTTTGTTAAAAACCACAATTCTTTAATTACTCCCAAAATATGAAGAGCTAGACTTGGGAACTTGAAATGTAGCCTCCTTATGATGCATTGATTACTTAATGAAATGCAACAAAATTTGGACTCATATTTTCACAAGCTTCAAATCCTAATTGATTGGTTTTGCTATTTCTTGTAGATTGTTAATCTTACAAAAGAATTCAGAATTGTAGCCTTTCTGACACCCATGTTGTTGGTTCAGATTTGGGGTTTGGGTTTGTTGGTTTTGCACTGTCATTGATTGTTGTCCCTTCATGATTTCAAATGTATATTTCATTATATTGTCGGGGGATATTTATACGATCTGATTTGGATCATGAAGTAAGTTGGATTTGATTCCACTAAGCCATTATTCTCATTCACTAGATGAAAGGTATGCAACTTGGAAACACTCTCAACATTCCTTATATGATCTTTTTCAGTAAGAACAAAACATGCAAATATGGTAAATGTGCTATAGAGGTTCTAAATGTTTCTAAGGTGATCTGGATACCTTTGGGTCAAGAAAGCACAAAGCAGTATGTATAGAGAGAAAACCATAGTGGTGCCAAGATGGTGGTTCCACTTGTATTATGGCAATTGTGCTTGTCTTGTGATGTTTGCAGATCTCAAAGGTTTTTCCCTAATGGATGTGGTAGTTCTGCCAATGTTGGATAGAAAAGAGTGACATCTGAAGATGGTGTCTCTTTATGTTCTTTGGCATTTTGGAATGATTGTTTAGTTCATTTGTGTTGCATTCAGTTAAATATGACCTTGTTGGATCTTTCCATTCACTTAGTTAGAGATTCATTCATTCGTTTTTGGTTGAGTTTTCTAGGAAGTTGTAGTATGTAAGTGGAGTAGGAGAGTGTACATTGAAGCAATTTGTAGAGCATTATAAGTTGCAAGGTTTCCTTGATATGCTTTTTGTGTCCATGGAGATCTCTAAAAGGTAGTAAGCTTGTTCAAATATTAAAGGAGATAGTGACAAGAGAAGACAAATCCTCTCTTTGGAGTTCCATGGAGGTCTCTATAAGGCAGTAAGCTTGTTAAAATACTAAAGGAGATAGTGGCGAGATAAGACAAGTCTTCTTCTGGAGTTCTATGGAGATCTCTAGAAGGCAGTGAGCTTGTTAAAATACTAAAGGAGATAGTGGCAATAGAAGACAAGTCCTACTCTTTTGGTGTTTTTCCACATTGAATTCTCTCAGGTAAAATTCATTGTATTGAAACATTTTCTATTGTCACACTCACAGTTTATGCAACTGTCATATAGACTGACACACATGTTGGTAATTTGGTATATACAACTAAGATTTGGATTGATTACATTTCGTTATCATTACTCTTTTATTATAGGATTTATGTAAGATTTTCTCTATTGAAATAGCTGATTTTTTATGTCCATGGAATCTTAAGTTGACATGTTCAGTCACTTACAATGACACTGTCAAGAGGATTGATTTTTTTCTTAGATTTTTTTTTTAAACAAATAGCAAATCATGAGTTACAAAGTGAATTATTACAGCAATAACATCAAACTAAGTGTACAGAATTTAGTGTGCTCATCTATTAATTATTGTAATGGAAATGCAGAAAGCATATAAACCTTTCTAGATTTCATTTGAAACTCCCTGCAGTGATCGGATCTAGCATAGGATTTCAATGCAATGAATTTGCAGTCGAAGCATATGAGAATTTCTTGCAGATGACAGCATGATACAATTTGTGTATAATTTAGAGGTAAGTTGCCTGCCATTGTCTCATAAATCAGATTCCATTTACTGTGAATAGATTGAAATAGCAACTATAGTCTCATTTTAAAAAAATGTGTTGTGGTAGGGTTTCATAAATTTTTCTTGCAAACTTTGCCCATTTTTCCTCACTTGAAACAGCACGACATAATTTATGTATAATCTTGAGGTAACTCATTTGCCATGGTTTTAATAATTTTTTTTTTGAATGTCAGATCATTTTTTTTTGTTTTATTTCATTCTAAAACAATTATAATTGTTATATGTTGTTATTTGTTAAATGAAAGGATTGTTTTTACTCCCAATGGTAATACATGGCTTGATCATGGTTGCTATTGAAAAAATATAATTTTATGGTCATACTTTTTCAATAGCCATACCATAGCCAGGGTTCTCAGTTGATATCTTTTATGATGTTCCATATCATAATAGTATTCCAAGTATACCATCATTTCTTGGATTGGGTTCGCAGTTGATATCTTTTATAATGTTTGGAGCTTTTTAAAGCTCGCAGCTTCATCTGCTGTGATGCAATGGTCTGTACATAATTGCTTTTAGATTGACTCAAAGATTTCCTTAAAACTCTTCACAATTCAAAGATTTTCTTATTAACTATAATGGCTTTTATATTTTGCATTTGATGCAGTGTGGACGTCTAGTACTATAGAGTTTTGGCTCATTTAACTGGAAATTGGACAAATCTAGTGATTACAGTGGATTCATTTTCATTTTCTATCTGGTATTATTGAATCTCACACTTTTGTCCCTATTTCCTTCAATTTGGGATTGGGTATAGAGGAAGGTGTCTTATCACTGAGA
The DNA here is from genome assembly GCA_007258455.2 of Sequoia sempervirens. Lineage (NCBI taxonomy): Eukaryota > Viridiplantae > Streptophyta > Pinopsida > Cupressales > Cupressaceae > Sequoia > Sequoia sempervirens. The sequence continues at coordinate 210,360,086 of VDFB02271358.1, forward strand.
CATATTATTATGCAAGTCCATGTTTTATAGAACATTTTTTTGCTTCCATTCTTTGAATGTGGGATTAGTGTTTGAAAGAGTGTGGGATTAGTATTTGAGTTTCTTTGCACTTAGAAATATTTGTTTCAATTTCTTTACGTTGTCTCTTTGAAGTTTGAACAGCTTCATTCACACACCATTATTCTTTAATAAAAAACTCTACTAAAATACTTTCAGTGCTGATATCTTTGGGCAAGCTGGAATTACCAAATATCAGAGGAGACAGGTTTTTAGGTATTATGTTTTGAGATTTGTTGGAATCTAGTTTTTCTTCAATCATCAAATGTCCCATTTTTTATTGCTACGCAGGTAGAATATATCTATTTAATGCGTATTTATTGCAGCATTAAAGTGATGCCATCTACAAACCTTCTAGGTCATTCTTCTTGTAGCAATAGCACCTACATATTTTGTTAGTTCTTTTTTACTGCAAAAGAGCAATGAAGGCACACACTCAGTAGTTTTTATGTCACAATTTCCCCATTATGTCTTGATAAGTTTCCACCATGACTTTAATGTTGAATTTACGCAAACAGGGTCATTGCATTATATGGAAATGATGAACATTCGTACAACACTATACCATGAAATAGTTTTACCCATAATACTAGTGAGTTTTAAACATTGACTCTTTGTTTTTACATATTGTTTTTGTACATTGACTTTAATTGTTGTATTATGTTAGAAAAGGTGATTGTGTGAAGTAGAGTTTTTGAATTCGTTTGGATGCTTGGTGAATCAAATTTTTATATTTTACATAATTAAGATTGTTTTCTAAATTTTTTTCTCTTATTTCTTTATTCTCAACAATGGATGTTGGCATTCAGTTTGGAAAATCGATTTTAAGGATGATTTGCAGACAGTGGAATTAAAGGGTAAATTAGGGTAGGTATGCTTGCCCATTAGACACTCTTCAGTATGAGGTCAAGCACGTTTGGAACTTATTATGTTGTTAGATATGATTTTATGATCATTTTTTGTTGTAGTGTATTTAAAGCTATACAAAACATATGAAATTTCTCAACTTGTGGAACATGTTATGACTTTTGTTCAAGTGGTTTATCATTATTTTGAGGAAGGGAATGTGCAATTGGATACATGTTATGAATGCAAGGAATCTATTACGATGCAGGTAATTTGGTGAAAATCATTGATTCAAAAGTAGTTTTCATTTTCAAAAAAGTGTGATTTTTCAAAAGTAAAGTGACTTTGAGTTGCATTATCATATTATTTCCTGTAGAATTTCACATATGTATGTTTAGTCATCTCAAGATGACTTCTATGAGTAGTCATTTACAGTAATTCCATTTTTCCTTTTGAATTTTAAAATGATATTTTTGATAATAATTACAAAGAAAGGGTACCCGCTAATACTCAAGCATCTCTGAGCATTTGTTAGCAGGGGGGACAATAGTGAATTCAATCCACTACTTTGGGCTTTTCACTCTATTATTTATATTATTTTTACTGAAAAGAGAGTTCTTTTGAATGTATTGAAACTTCAGGAAATTTTGGCATTGACATCTTGGAAAACATGATGAAGAACTGTAAGGAAACAACCTGATCTAAATTAATTGAAGACCATATTAGATTCTCTACTAGTTACTACCCTAAATTTTGTGTTGATCTAGGCAAACTCAGGTATGGAGAAACCCCTTATGTGGTCAATGAATCTAAGACACTTTGAAAAGGAGATGCACTCCAAGAATTTTTAGATGAAACAGTGTTGGTGCTAGTATTTGTGAAAACTTAGTCTCCTCTAACACCATGTTTCATTAATCTTCCTTTCCAATGAGGCTTAGATAGTCTTTCCTTCACCTTATTGTCCACTTCTCCAAGCTCACTATTGCTCAAACCATTTACACATTCCATAGTTGCATCATGAGTTGGAAAGAAATAAACCCAAAGTCTCTACTATGTGCAATGAATTTAAGTTAACCACCATAGAAAATGCAGATCTGCATTACCTCTAAGGCAGCTTCGTTATCTTGCATGAATCTCTTATAGACAGGTCAAATCACCTTGCTCAGAGTGGCTGAGAACATCATGACTTGCTTATCATGAGGGGTCATTTTGAAAATCTCATGGACATCCACTATGGAATACAACCACCTTCAAGTCCATTAAATGGTGATAAACCTCTCAAATTTATGGCAAATCTGATATGCCAATTCTCGAGTATGGCACAAGTCAAGAGCTACAACTTGCCCAAAAACAGGTTCAATCTATTGTAGTGTGAAAAGTACAAAAATAGTTGCACTATCCACATGCATACTGTAGTATTTCATGTACAATAACAAAGTTTTTTTTAAGTGGAGTGTGTTGCAAAGCATAGCCCTTGCGATTGCAAGCTTATCTTTTACTCTTCTATCAAGGTCAATCCATTACTACCAACCTGGGTTTCATATTCTTTAGGATGTGAAGTGATAAATATGTGGGTATGTGCAAACTTTGTTGCCTCTTCAATTTCATTGAAAGTTGCAGATCATCCATAAATAATGTTCTCCTTAATGCTCAAGCTCAGTAGAGTAGGTTCTTGTGTTACCAATTCAATTTGGCTTCTTAACCATTCAATTTTAAGGCTTTTGATATTCTCACCACCTAGAAGAGCTCCTAAAGTAGGATCATTCCTAAATTCAATATTTCCTTACACACTACCCAAAGTCTTTCCCTCTTGATTAATGCTTGCAGGTGGCCAAAATATCATCTCATAAATCCTATGAGAAAAGGTCCTACCTTGCTCAAATGAGCATACAAGCCGTTGGCAATTAATAACTCCTCATGTGTACCCATTTCTACAAGTTGGCCCGCTTCCATAACAGCAATATAGTCAACGTTCCATTTCTACAAGTGATAATGAACCAAGATCAAAGACAAAAAAACATAGACAAACAGACATATAGTATGTTTATAATGATGATGTAATGATAACAATGAAATTAGGATCTTATTGTAATGCTCTCATATCAAACTCTTTGAATGATTCTTATATCCTCTTGATGATTTTCAAATGAATAAATAATTTCCTTAAATACAACAACATAGCACAAAAATCTACATGAATAATCAGTCAATAATAGGAATTACAAAATTTGTTCAAATGTATGTAATAGCACACATTTGAATGAATAATTCTTTTTAAAAAAACTAAAGACATTCGTCAAGATTTTGATGAACATCTTGCGATGAACCATAAAACTTCTGACAAAGTTGCTATACATGTGACAATATTTTTGTCACACTTTTGACAATATTTTCATCACATGTACAGCAATTTCGTTGAAAGTTTTATAGTTCGTCACAAGATGTTCTTCAAAATTTTGACGAATGTTTCATGTTATTTCAACGCTTTCGAAGATGCAATTTGTATTGTGTTGTTATTTTTCGTTGCTAGATGGATGAAGTTTTCGTCGATTTTCCAACGAACATTGGTTCCATTTTCCATGGTGATGACCGATGGTGCTGGGTCATGGTTTCAACATTTAAAAGTTCATCGAAAAAGCAACGAAAAACTAGCAACAAAATTTATATTAGTGTTTCGTCGATATTTCGACAATAGTTTGTTAGTATTTCAACAATAGTTTGATAGTATTTTGACAAACATTAATCAAAATTTGGAGTCAAATATAGTAGTTTTTTAAGAGAACTTTAACATTAGTGCATCCTAAATTGATAGACACTAGTGGTCTTGATTATTATCCTTAGTAAGAAATGAAAGAAACAAAGAAATATTTTCTTAATATCAATGTCATCTTGCAAAACACTAACAATTGGAGTTCATTAGACTTTACACCCTCCTCTCAAGAAGAGAACAAAATCTCACAATTTAAAGAGCCTTGTGTAATTATAACATCTTGTTCTCAACAAGAGATATCTTTGTCGAAAAATAAAGGAACATATTCTACTATTGATCGAGAAAGTATCTTGTCAAGACTCCTCAAAGATTGTTTGATACCCCTCCCTCCAATATCACAAAAGAAATTTTACTACAAGAGTTCATTTTGTGTATATCATAGAGTTCATGGTCATTCTACTAATGAATGTAAAGCTTTGAGTAATAAAATTCAACATCTTAAGGAGTGTGGTGCTCTTCCTTATGTTGAGGCACCTAGTTCCTCTAATTGATATTAATTTTCAAGTTTCTCATCAATCATCTCGGCTCATCCTTGTCCTGCACTAAGTGGAGGAAAGGGGTTAGGTAGCCTTGTCCTCGTATGACACTTGTCATTGTCTCTTTTGGATAGTTGACCACCTTCCATGTATATATAAGATCAAGCTTGGGATGTGGATTACATGTCTTAAGTTGGCTCGCACATGGTGTACTAAGTTACCTTTAGTTGTTGCATTTTTGGGGCAACCCCTTATCCATGATGTAGTTTCATTTGAGAACATATGACTTGGCATAGGTATTTTTGAGTAATCTCTCATGTCTTCTTCTACTTTAAAGCAATTTCTTATAGAAATGGTATTAGCAACCGCTTTAAAGTGGGGGCATATATCGACACTCATGTTTCACTGTGTAATTTTTATTTCTTCTTGCAATACATCCTTTTCTTGGTGGTGTCATTGGATTTTATTTCCTTCAAGAGTGTGATATTTCTTTGATTTTTCCTCTCTTGGATACATTAGGCATAATGTTCCCTAAGAAGAGACCTTACATGAACTAAGAAAAATCCCTTTGAACGTACCTTACAATATTTTGCATTTGCAATAATTGTTATATGGCCACCTTACATAACACACTTTGTTTGCCTCTAGAACCATCCTGTTTGTTCATTAGTTTCAATCATACAAAGTTTATCTTGCCTCACAAACCTACTATTCATATTATGTGGCACCTTATCAAATTTTTCATGAGGTATAGCTTTTGGTATGGTTAGTGTATGGGATCCAAACTTAGGTGTGACTTTCCCATAGCCACTTACGTTTTTGTGTGAGCACATACTAGCCACATGTGTATTTGTCTCTCAAGTCTCACCTAGTGGATGGTTTGAGGTTCCACTAGTTGTTGTGAGTGAGTCTTTGGTTTGTATAGTGGACATTGTGTTTCACTTGTAAATTTTTTTTGGACAAATAGCTTAGATTTGGTCCACATCGCATTGGAAAAATGGTTGAGGCTTGATTAACCCTTTCTTTCTTTTTCCTTATTCTTTATGTCTTGGACATTGTATGATTGTGTATCTTGATGTTGCATATCATACACCTTGTGTGTGTCCCTTTGTTCTTATGTTTTTTTGACATAGGATCTTGGATCCTAGGAGCTTTGCCACCTCCTTTGATCTTTTTCATTCTATACCATCCACATTGGTACACTTGGACCCCTCTTGAATGTCTACTTTAGTGTGAGTTTGAAGCAAGTTCCTCCTCTCACTAAAGTGGGGGCTAAATGTAGTGTAGGAAAAGTATCCCTTTTTCACACTTAATTTGGGAATAATTAATATTAAACTGAGCCTAATGTGGGCTTGATTTAGTGTTGTCATGTGTTTTTACACATCTAAATTAATTTTAGGGCCCTTTTAAACTAAATAGACCTATTTTTTCCTTAATTTAGTGTTGTAAAGTGTAATTAAATTTACATCTTCACACAAATTTTTGGGTCCTCTTACATTTATGATCTTCAAATAATCATTCATAGGCTACTAATACCCTTTATTATGCATCATGGGGCTTATTTCAACTAAAATCCTGACATTCAATAAATACACTTAATATTATAACCCCCCCAACATTTCCTCAGCCTAAAAAAGCTAGGGTGGGACCCATAAACCACCTTGGGTGTATGAGTCCCCCTAGGTGGGACCCATATACCACCTTGGTGTAAGGAAAGCTAAGTGTAGAAGCAACTCTCCTAACGTCAAAACCTCATGGAAGAATGCAGAGATACTTTTAAATTTTACAATTACAGTTCAATTAAGATGCACTTGAAAGAGATAACAGAAACAGAGAATTAAACATACACATATGAACACCAAATTTACGTGGGAAAACCCTTACAGGAGAAAAACCCACCACACCAAGAGAAGTCACTTTGTATTACAGTAATGGAGATTACATAAAGAGACCAGACTTATCTTTCTGATGTCAAATTACAGTAGCTTTCACAATGACCAACCTTGTACAGAAGATTCTAGTTACAATATACTCAAAATAGAATTCACACCGATCACCTTTTGAACTATTCACCCAACCATCGAATAATACATCGAACCAGACTACTTTTGCAATCTTTGAGTATATCCATGACACCCCTGATCTGTTGATCTTCCTCTCAGTAACAGCAGCAACAATCCAACTACTAGCGGTTCCCATTCTGCTCTCTGATTGGTCGAGGACAAACCACGTAGGATGGTCAATCGTTCAAAGGCGTTCAAAATATATTCGCATGTCGGTGAGACACTAACCATGTCTCCTCGATGCCACAAGACTCAACCATCAATGTTTCCAAGATTCATTGCTATTGGCAAGAGGTTCCACCGAGTTCACAGGCTGCATCAACCTCAGCATTCTCATTAGCGAGACAATCACCATTCGATGAGACATCACACCAAAGTTCCAAAGTCACATAGGCGTTAGCATTTCCATCAGCAAGACTATCGTCATTCCCCAAGAGATCACACTAAACCTTCATGTCATTCTGAAATGTCCAACAGTCGGCAAGACTTACCGGTATCGTTGAGAGTTCATAGCGAAGTCTCCAAGTTACCCCAAGACCACCATTCACAAGGAGTCATACCAATAACAGCCTATAACATTGTTGAGACAAACATCCATCGCTAAGACTTCATATTGAGACCTCCACGTTACCCCGATGAGCATCGGTGAGGCAAGCATATGTCGCCAAGAGTTCATAGCGAAGCCTCCATGTTACCCCGAAGACTCCAAGTGAATACTCATCAGTGAGACTTTCCATATCGACAAGACTTCACACCGAAGCATATGAGTTACTCTGATGACCACAAGTGTAACATCTTGTCGGCAAGACATACCATCTCGATAAGACTTCATACAGAGATATGCCTTTCGGCTAAGGGTCTCCCCGACACCACTTGTCGCCTAGAGTCTCCCTGATATACGATAAGAGTGGCCTATTGGCCAGAGATCTCCACTCGGTAGAGGGTTATAGCGAATGCCATGTCACAACGGTAGCTTTATTCGATGAGACAGTATCAAGGTTACAAACTGCCAGTCGACCAGACAACAGTAAAGTCACACCAAATTTGCACTTCTAGAGGTTTCAGCCTATGAGATTGAGGCACATAATTCCAACACTTGGGAATATGAGTCCCATTTGGCCCCTTTTTAGGGTTTTGAGTGGGAAATTAGAGTTTTCAATCCAAATTTTATGAATTTCAACATTTGGGATCTAATAAATGGTAAATTATATGGAGTTCCTATATAATTAAGGTTTCAAATCATTATTTCACCTAGCAATCAAGATTCAATCATCCTAAGATTTCACAAGAGAATTATATAGTATTCAAGAAGACATTCAAGGGCATATTTGTAGAAGATTGTTGTAGCAAACAAGACCCATTATCATGTCAAAGTATTGATGCATCGTGCATGTGGTTTTTAGCTAATTTTATGATGTATTGTCCAAGATCAATTCAAGTATTCAAAGGCATTATTTTTAATCAAGAATCATGATCAATTGATCTACATCCATTGAGGCCTACATGCTTGTTTGTAGATCTACAAGGTTTCAAACAAGGTTCTATTGTTTCATATTATGTTTCATGTTTCATTTTATTCATGATTCATTTCTCATTAAGGATCAATTACCAAAATGAAGTTTGACCAAGGAAAACCCCTATCCCCTAAAAAAAACCACTTTCTCTCTTGTTGCATGTTGTAGGTTTATAGGTCGAAGAAAAAGTGGATTTGAAGCCTTCAAAAGTTCCAAAATTGCAAAGTTGCAAAAGTTGTTATAAGAAGTTGTCAAGCCTCACAAAAACTTAGATATAGAGCAAGATATCCAACCTATTTACATGAAACCAATGGGAAAGTGCTTATTTCATCTATCTTCAAAGGCTCACAAAGTTTTAATTCAAAATTCTCCTCTTAGGACACTTCACATTTTCAGGACACTTTGCATTAGTCTAGGCATATGAGTCCCAATACACCATTTTTTCCAATCTTCAATAGATCCAAATCAGTCACCAAGAGATTCTATATCCTGCCCAAAAACCCTATACTATGACTAAATCACCTAGTCTAGTGTAGGAGTCCCAATACACCTTAAAAGAAACAATTTTTAGGGTTTTTAGGCCTTTCTTACTCATCTTCATTTCTCCAAGTAATTCTCTATTTTATTATGTTTATCAATCTAATTACATGCTTTAAATTTCCATTTTCTAGGTCATTTAGTTAGATTTGCATATTATTTTCATATATTTCTTTCTAAGCATTTTCTTAGTGGTGAACCCCTCTTTAATCACACCTAAGGAGACCCTGTAGCAATCTCTTTTCCTAATTGGATCATTAGGTTGAGATATATAGGGTTTCCTTGAATGAACTAAGAGTGAAATAGGTCATAACCCAACTTTCATCTCCCAAAAGGTGGAAACCTATTTCCTTCGATTTCGCAAGAAATCAAACAATTGGACTTTTGGTGCCAAAATCAAAATGGAATGTTACACATTTTAGAGAATTCTAAGGTATATCTTGGTGTCAAACAAAAGGGTTGAGTGAACGTTACAAGAGGTGTCTTGATCAGTGTATATTGTGGCTCCATATAGTATATTTTTCTTATAGAGTTGATTTGTACTTGTAGCATTGCAATTTCTAAATCTGTAATTTCATTTTTTGAAAGTAATAAAAAATGGGTTATTTTTTGTCCTACATTTTCTATGTTGATATATATTGTTGTGTTTTTTGGGTGTTGGGTGGATTAGGTCCCTCATCAAGTGGTATTAGATCAAAATTTCATTAATGTGTAAACAAATTTCCAAATGTGAGGCAGATTGCACCAAGACTTGTGGTTGTGGGTCTATGAGAAAAGAGTTAAAATTCCTCCATGAAGAAACTATGGTGGAAGAAATGTTGCTGTGACATAAGAGGGTTTTAGAGCCATCTAGAAATAAATTCAATCATTGCAAGAGAATCTATGTCGAGGATTTGATGTTAAAGGAAGAGATAAAAGTGAGGATGAATGTGAAGAACAGTTCAAAGAAGAATAAGTACTGGCAAGAGATCCTGAAGAAGATAGATTTTTTAGGATCATTTCCAAGATTGGAAAGAGGCCAACGATCAATGTGTATACATTTTCTAGAAATTTTAATCCAAAAGAGTTAATTGATTAGATCAATGACATGGAAGAATATTTCAAATATAAGGAAATAAAAGATCCTAAGAGACTTAATATTGCAAAAGTGAAGTTGAAAGGCCATGCCAATATATAGTGGAAAGAATTTCAGTTGGAAATGAATAGAAAATGAAAAGAGAAAATAACAAGATGGGACTAGATGGTGGAAAAATTAAAAATTTAGCTCATTCTTGTGGACTATGAGCTAGATTTGTTGAAGAAGATGAAAGGGTTGAAACAATTGGGAAAATTTGTCAAGGAGTATATAGAAAAATTCTAGAGTCCTAATTAGAACAAGCCATTTTGAGGCCAACAAGGAGAAAGTTATATGTTAAATAAATGGGTTGAATAAAAGTATTCAATAAAATTTGATTTTGGTAAGAATGTCTACCATTGAAGATGCATATCAATTTTATTTGAAGGTGTAGTGACATAAATGCATCCCTTTACATTTTCTCACTTGTTTGGGCCCTCCTAGTTAAAATGGACCTAATTTTTCCTTAATTTAGTGTTGTAAAATGTATTTATTTACATCTTCACACTCTATTTTGGGCTCTCTTGCATTCATAGCCTTTAAATCATCATTAATAGGCCCTTAATACCCTTTATTACATATCCCAAGGCTTATTTCAACTCAAATCCAAACAAATTTAGTAAATACATTTAATATTTCAACCCCCCGACACTCTCTCACCCTAAAAATCTAGGGTGGGACCCATATGCCACCTTGGGCGTATGAGTCCCATTAGGGGCCTTTTTAGGGTTTTGAGTAGGAAATTAGGGTTTTCATTTCAAATTTTGTGTTCATGTCGGCATTTGGGATCTAATAAATGGTAAAATAGATGGAATTCCTATATAAAAAAGGTTTTAAGTCATTATTTAACCTAAGAAGATCTAAGAGAAATCATCTAAGAGCTAGAATCATTATTCCTAGACCTAGAGCTTTCAAGTGTTTAATTGCAAGAGCAAGGCTTATGATCAAGATCAAGAGTTGACTATCAAGAATTTTGGATCATCAATTCAAGATTCAAGCATCATTTCAAGGTCTTCATGCATCATGTGTGATTGTGAGCTAACATATTGATGTAGTGCATTTGTGATACTAGTTCAAGTATTCAAATCCATATCAAGTTTCATGATCAAGATCTTAATCCATTGAATCCAATTCATACAAGTTGTAGATCTCCACTCCAAGGATTCAACAAGGTTGGTGATTTGTAATATTTATTTGTTCATTCATCATTCCTTCATGTTATGCCAAGTCATTTCAAATTTTAATTACTCAATACGGGTTTGATTGAGGTAGAACCCCGTCCACTAACAAAACAACATTTTTTTCTCTCTTGTGATGTTTTTTTTTTGTATTTAAGTGAATGAGACTCATTTTCCCAACCTGGTGTATTAGTCCCTAATAAGCCATTTTGATAGAATTCAATAGTGTCACATTTGGACTCAAAATATTTAGAAATATCCAAAAAATCATGTAGCAAGACTCATATTCCCAACCTGGCGTATTAGTCTCATGACAATTTTTTATCACTGTTCAATAGATCCTAATCAACTCTTAGAGAATCCTAGATCTTTCCCTAGAAACTCTAGAGTGGGACTAAATCACCCCACCTTGCATATAAATCCTGATGCAATCTAAGCCAATAATTTCCAAGGTTTATAGACCTTGTTTTGGCATCTCCACTTCTCCAGGTACTTTTTTGTTTCATCTTGTTTGTCAACTTGATTTCATGCTTTCAAGTTTCTAGGGTTTTGTGCATAATTTTTTGCATTTCTCTTTTGAAGCTTCATTTAATGGTGAGCCCACATTCAATTACAATAGGAATCCCCTAGCCCATTCCTCAATCAAGTCATTTGGTTGAGGGATCTAGGCTTCCTAATGAACCGAACCACAAAATAGGTCCCAAAGTTCCATCTCCCAAAAGGTGGACACCTATTTCCCATGTGTTCATTTTGGTGAACCTGACCTTTGGACCCTTGAATTTTTTATTTGGAGAAAATTTTAGTCCTAGATCTAGTTTGCATTAACCTTTCATTAGATTTGCATTAATTGAATTCCATTTAGGGCTTCTACGCATTGCATTAGTGAAAAGTGCATATAGGTTACATTTTTTTATATTTTGTATCACTCAAATTCATTGGAAATCTATAATTGCAAGTAGTCTATTGAGCATACAACCTAGACACATTAAAATCAACTCAAAATTTTCTAATTCGAACTTAAAAACCCTAATCAGGACTCATTTACCCACCTGGGTGATTTAGTCCCTGTACATGTCTTTTTTCTAGATTTCTAGGTATTATGTGCTCTCTGTTTTTCACTATCTAAACTTGTCAAAACCCCTAAGTGGGACTCATACGCCTATCTAGGAGGATGAGTCATTGGAGACCTACAAAAACCAACTTTTTTGAGCTTTCTAGTGATTTTTTGTACTTCCTAGGTTTGCTAGTAACCTATAGTATCAGTCTAGAAAGTTTTAGGAACTTTTGTTTTATGCATCTAGTTCAAAAACATCCATTTAGTGTAGTCATTTTTAATCATTTCAAATATCATTTCAGTAGTGAAAATCATGAAATCTATTTAAAAATTATTTACATTTTGAATCAATGCATAAGTTGAATAGATTACTTTAGAATGTTAGTATCTTTCTTTTCCAAGTATGCCAAGAAAAAGTTCATCAACAAGCATGTTAGTCATTCCTCCAAAATATTTCCTAGTTATGAGAGTCTTGTAGTGCAAGAGAGTGAAAATGTTGATACCTTCCTTAATTCCATAGCCCCTCCTCTCTCTCCTATTTTTGGGAATGATGTGATAAAAGAAGATACAAGCATAGATAATCATGAATATCATAATTGTTCTTCTCCTGATACCTCTCCTATTAGTGAAAAAGGTATCTTGGTGAAAGAAGATGCAATCATTGAGAATCATGAAAGTATTGTTTATCCTTCTCCTCCTCCCCCTTGGGAAGATATTATGACACAATTATATGATATCATTTCCACTACTTTACTTAGTCTGCATTCACCTCCCAACACCTTCCCTACTTGTGAGAATGCTTTAGTGAAAATACAATTGTGAATGATCATGAAAATTAAATTTGTGAAGAGGCTATGTTGGGGTTAAGAGATCCAACATGATTGAAATTTATAGCATTATTTCTATCTTTCCTAATGTCCCTAACATTAAGAAAGGTCTATTTGAACAAAAGGATGTAAGCTTGAAACTCATAGTTGTTCTTCCCTTGGTGCCTCCCTTATTTGAAATCAAGATACTTTACTAAATCTAACCATGGAATGTGATGAACATCTAGTTTGTGGCTCTCCTAAGAACTCTCTTACTAGGGAAAATATCATGATGGAAGAAAATGATAACATGGACACATTTCTTTCAAACAATAGTGATGTGTCTTCCTTAGATGAAGATGATGAAGTGACATTAGCCTCCCCTTCACTAAAAGATCATGAAAATAAGGATAAGTTTGGTGAGGTTATGAACATTAGAACTCCCTCCAATCCTCTAATTCTTAGACATCCTAGAGATCCTTTAATTGTTGCACCTCTTGAGGCTAAAATAATCCTTTACCCACCCTCAAACCAACCACAAACTCAAAACAAACCCATCCTCATCCTCAAACCACCTAAGAATAATGTATCATAGCAGTTGAGTTACAATAATGTTGCTCATACATATAACACTGGAAACAATTTTCAACCAAGAAAAATAGCTCCAACATCTCGCCCATTGCCTCAACCTATCTTGCCTCATGCTCCTCATTTTCCTTTACAAAGTGGAAAGGAGTTGACCTTGTTGAAAAAAGTTTAGGAACACTCCTATTAAGATATCATTATGGGACCTTATTCAAGCCTCCCCCCATTATCATAACATGATTCAAAGTTCCTTACAACAATTTTCTACCCCTCCTAATGTGCAATCAAATAAAGTAGAAGCCCAAATTCAAGCTATAACTTTGATCAACTTAGACATTACTTTCCATCAAGATGAGTTACCTTTGCTAGAAGTGCACAAACAAAATGAATCTTCCATGATAATAGCTATTTTCAATAGGATAGGGATAAATTGAACCCTTGTTGGAAATGGCTAAACCATTAATGTGTGTAGTGCAACCCTTTTGGATAAGCTTGGTGTGGATAAATCAATAATTGGACTTGATTCCTTATTGATTCAAGGATTTGATAATGTAGTAAAACAACCACTTGGTGTGATCAATTTTCCTATTACAATTGGAAATGCCACATTACAAACTCGGTACATGTTATGCCTCATGATATTTAATATAATGTTCTTTTAGGCAGACCATGGATTCATGCAATGAATGGGGTGCCTTCAACTCTTCACTGTATAATGAAGTATGTCTACAACAATAAAGTGTATACAATCAAAGCCAACCCTTAACCAAATAGTTGTTTGAACATTGAGAAAGGAAAGGAAAATCCTTTGAAAGCATTGACACCAACTACACAAGTGGTACACATGCAATAGAAAGACAAAGAAAAGCATATTGAAGAAGTTACAAAGTTATTAGAAGATGATTGAGGTTCCTAATTATATTTCACACCAACATTCATGGGACAATACAAGAACATAACAAAAGAGTCTGAAAAGCAAAAAGAACCAACAATAGGGTATGTGCAGGATCATCATGGAAAAAACAGGCCCTTAAGTGGCGAAAAATTCAAAAAAATTAGAGTTAGGAAACTTGGCATAAAATTTTTGAATAAGTTATCTATATTATTTCAAAAATATGTAAGAATAGAATATGTAGCAAATTGAATGTAGTTTATAAACTACTAGGTTTATTTTAAAAGGAAAAATCTATTTGGTGAAATTTTGAAATTTCAATGTAGTAGTACTTAAATTTAAGGGAAAAAAAGAAGTAGGTGTCTATCTAACCACCCTAACCACAATAAAATGATAATATTTTATTATAAGATTTTAGATATAAGTAGGGAACTCATGTCGATGATGCATTTTTTTGTAATTTTTTCCAAGTAAATAATTAATTATGAATTTTTTATTATAACTTTTAAAAAAAATAAAAACTTGTATGTCTAACCACCTTAACTTGGTCAAAACCTAATGAAATTCAAAAAAAAAATTAATCCTATAGTATGTGAAGCAAAGAATGTGACGCATGTTTTGGATTCAAAAAATGTGATACATTTTCAAAGCTATAGATGTTTTTCAATTAGCCTATCAAATAGGACTTTAGTCATAATTCAAATAGAAAATGAATAATAATTATTTATTAAATTCAAAGTAAAGCATAATTTCTATTGGTGGAAAGCTGAGAATCTCCTTTAAAAACCCTTTTCATTTCATCAATTTTGGGTAAAAAAAAAGTTGTCAACCACATACCCATCATATCACCACTTTTTGGCCCATCATGATCCTGCACATACCCAATAATGTCAACACAAAATTCAGATGAACATTCAAAATCATCCACCTCAACCACTTTAGAAAGAGAAGAAAATTACACAAAAAAATTGATGAAGTTGATTATGAGCAACCACCGAATCCAAAAGAAATAAAAAGCTTTATGGAAGAGGTTATGAACTTATGACACAACTTGGTTATAGTGGAAAAGTATATGGTGCTAGAGAAAAAGGTATCCATGTCCCCATACAACCTAACACACAAGAAACCTTTAGTGGTCTTGGTTATTTTCCTTTGAAAGAAATGAAAGAATCAAAGAAATCCTCATTTAATATCAATTTCATCACAAAAGACACTAATAACTGGAATTTCTTATATTTTACACCCTCCTATAAAGGAGACCAAAAAATCTCACAATCTAAAGAGTCTTGTGTAAGTATGACACCTTGCAGTAAGCAACAGATATCTTTGTCACAAAATAAAGAAACATCTACTTTTGATCAAGAAAGTATCTTGTTGAGACTCCTCCAAGATCACTTGATATCTCTCCCTCCAAGAACACAAAAGAAATGGTACAACAAGATTTCATTAAATGGTACAACAAGAGTTCATTTTGTGCATATCATAGAGTTCGTGGTCATTCTACTAATGAATTTAAGGCTTGAAGTGATAAAATTATACATCTTAAGGATTGTGGTGATCTTCCTTATGTTGAATCACCTAGTTCCTCTAATTAATACTAATTTTTATCAATCATCTCGGATCATCCTTGTCTTACACTAAGTGGGGGCAATGGGTTAGATAGCCTTGTCCTCATATGTCACTTTCCATTTTCTCTTTGTGGTAGTTGACCGCCTTCTATGTATATATATAGGAGAAAGCTTGGGATGTGGACAACATGCCTTAAGTTGGCTCATATGTGCATACTTTTATTTATATGTTTAGCATTATATTTTTGGGGAAACCCTCTATTCATGATGTAGTCTCGTTCAGTAACATGTGCCTTGGAATAGGGCTTTCCGAATAAACTATCATGTCTTCTTCTACTTTAAAGAAATTGATCACATCAATGGTGTTAGAAATCATTTTAAAGTGGGGGAATACATCGATACTCATGTTTCACTATGTGATTTTCCTTATTCTTGTGATGCATCTTTTTCTTGGTGATGTCATTGGGTTTGATTTCCTTCGAGAGCGTGATATTTATTTGAATTGTTCTCTCTAGGAGACATTAGGAAAAATGTTCCCTAAGGAGAGACCTTACATGAATTAATAAAAATCCCTTTCCATATAGAAAATCCTTTGTACATACATAAATGTTCATAAGTGCTTAATGTAGTCTATTAGTCCTTGTTAAGCTCGAAGTTTCTTTTTTGCCGCCTTATTGAATTTATCAAGGGGATAGATTTGGTATGGTTAGTATGACATGAGATTCAACAAATAGGCATGACTTTCTCATTGTACAGTGAGAAGCTGAAACATAGGTATGACTTTCTCACTAAGCCACCTATTGGGAAAACTCACCTAGTGGATAGCCTGAGGTTCCACTACCCCAAAGTGAGAACGCATTTTGGAAAAATATTTGAGGCTTAATTCACATCAATTTGGATAAATAATTGAGGCTTGATCCACCCCTTTTATTTTTTATTCTTTTTCTTTCTTTTAGTCTTTGACATTGTATGTTTTTGTACCTTGTTTTGTTGCTACATATCATACACCTAGTATGTGTTCGTTTGTGCTTATGTTGGTTTGATGTAGGATCTTGGATCCTATGGACTTGACTACCCATTTGATCTATGTCATTCTATACCATCCACATTGGTACACTTAGACCCCTCTTGGATGTCTACTTTAGTGTGAGTTTGAAATAAGTTCCTCCTCTCACTAAAGTGGGGGCTAAATGTAGTGACAAAAAATGTATCCCTTTATATTTTCTCACTTGTTTGGGTTCTCCTAGTTAAAATGGACCTAATTTTTCATTAATTTAGTGTTGTAAAATGTATTTATTTACATCTTCACACTAATTTTTAGGCCCTCTTGTATTCATACCCTTTAAATCATCATTAATAGGCCCTTAATACCCTTTATTATGTATCCCAAGGCTTATTTCAACTGAAATCTCAACAAATTTAGTAAATACATTTAATATTTCAACCCCCTAACACTGTGTCACCCCAAAAATATATGGTGGGACCCATACGCCACCTTGGGTATATGGGTCCCCCTAGGTGGGACCCATACACCACCTTGGGTATATGAGTCCCATTTAGGGGATTTTTAGGGTTTTGAGTGAGAAATCAAGGATTTCAATTCACAATTTGTGAATGTCAACATTTGGGATCTAATAAACAATAAATTAGATGGAATGCCTATATAACTAAGGTTTCAATTCATTATTTCACCTAAGAATAAGATCTAAGAGCAAGCACCTAAGAGATAGAATCATTATTCCTAGACCTAGAGCTTTCAAGTGTTCAATTGCAAGAGCAAGGATTATGATCAAGAGAGCATTCAAGAACTGATTATCAAGAATTTTGGAGCATCAATTCAAGGTCTTCATGCATCATGTGTGATTGTGAGATAACATTTTGATGTAGCATTTGTGATCCAAGTTCAAGCATTCAAATGCATATCAAGTTTCATGATCAATATCTACATCCATTTAAGCCAATTCATACAAGTTACAGATCTACACTCCAAGGATTCAACAATTTGGTGAGTTGTTACATTCATTTGTTCATTTGTTATTCCTTCATTTTATTCCAAATCATTTAAAATTTTAATTACTCAAATGAGGTTTGATTGAGGCATACCCCCATCCACTAACAAAATAACATTTTTTTCTATCTTGTGATGTATGTTTTGTAAATTTAAGTGAATGGGACTCATTCACCCAACCTAGCATATTAGTCCCTGATAAGCCCTTTTGACAACATTCAACAGTGTTGGATCTTGGCTCAGAAGATTAAAAGAAAATCCAGAAAAATCCTATAGAAGGACTCATACACCAAACCTGGCATATTAGTCCTATGATAGTTTTCGATCACCATTTGAAAGATCATGATCAACTCTCGGAGAATCCTAGATCCTTCCCTAGAAACCCTAGAGTGAGACTAAATCTCCCCACCTGGTTTATTAGTCCCAATGCAATCTAAGACAACAATTTCCAAGGCTTACAGACCTTGTTTTGGCATCTCCACTTCTCCAAGTACTTTTTTGTTTCATCTTGTTTGTCAATCTGATTTCATGCTCTTAAGTTTTTTAGGGTTTTGTGCATAAGTGTTTGCATTTCTCCTTTGAAGCTTCATTTAATAGTGAACCCCCATCCAATTGCAATAGGAATCCCCTAGCCCATTCCTCAATCAAGTCATTTGGTTGAGGGATCTACGTTTCCTAGTGAACAAAAGTGCAAAATAGGTCCCAACGTTCCATCTCCCAAAAGGTGGACACATGTTTCCCATGTGTTCAAAAGGTAGAAAAAGATTTGAAAAAATGGTTTAAAAGCAAGCAAAGAGGTGGAGCTTGTGGTAGAAAGACTAGTGAGCAATCATATGGAGGCCAAATCGAGGTTCAAAAGAAGAGTGAAGGATCTAGTAGTTGTTAGAACTAGAAATGAGGCAACACCTATCACCCTTGTGATCAAAATAGTGAAGACCAAAGAGGAAGGGGAGGCTTCCATTGAACCTATTTCTAGTGTGAATAAGGACATAGAGCATTTGAGTGCCCTCAACATTAAGGAAGGAAAAATAGAAGAACTGAGTGTAATGCATGAGTTGCACATGTATATGTGTTACACCCCAATTGTGTAATTACTATTTACTATTACTATGTAGGGTAAAATGTGAATGTAATGTGAATTTAGTGGATGAATAAATTGAGTGTGCACTTTGTTATCACTACCTTATGAATGAATTTCATTTCATTTAGTGTTATATGAAGGAATGCATTTATATAAATGAATGAATATTGTTTTGATATTCTAAATTTGGAGATGTAATGTGTATATTACATATGTTAGTGTTTGCAGGTACATGTGCAATTCCTCCAGGAAAAGGGGAAGTATCACTCAAGAGAAGGTCTTGGTTGGGAAACTAGTAATGTAACCTATCTGAGCTTACACACACCACACTAGAATAATTGAGTCGGGTTATTAAATGGGAAGTTGGTAAGTCATCTTTAGTTGTTATGTTTTATTTAGTGAAAGTATAGTTTACCATTATGTTCATTATTAGATGATTATTATTTGACAAGCTTATGATTTCCTTCTTGTTACCATGCTTGAATTGATAAATGATTATACAAGGTATGTGTATGCATACACACATGCATGGTGATGACAGACTATATGCACCAAGGATCGCGTACATGAGGGTACATTGGTACACATTTCTATGCACACTCATGCACAAGTTACTTATGCGCACGGACCTATCTGATGGAGCCAACGACATGCATATGCATACATATAGACATATTGCTCATAGTCTCTTATCAAACATCATGGTAATTGTGTATGAGTTTGGTGAGTGAATTGAATGTGTATATTTATATATACATATATATATAATGTATATACATATCCATACACACGTATGGTAGCAAATGGATATTCCCATGTGAATGTATTGATACACGTAAACATACACATACATGTACATAGAGGCATATATATATGTATATACAACTGATAACAATGTGATTGCTATGTTGATGTACTCTCTTGTATATCGATTATATATACATTCTTTATTGTCTTATGATCAAAATATATGTATATACTAACATATAAATATATACGTATATGCAAAATATATATATATATGTATGTATATGGATGTGTTGATAATACATATATAAGTATATATACATATGTATACATGGTATTTATATTTAAACATCATTTAATACTTTGAGATCGACTATTTCAAAAAATGTTTATCAATCAATTATAGTGTTTAATATATTTGGCTTAGAAGTCAATAATCATGGATGACTTAATGGCTGAAACCTTGAGATGAATATGACTATATTCATGAGCTGCTTTTAATGCTCTTGATGTCATACTAAAGATAGAGTATAAATCTAAAAACTGTATAAACATTAAATTCGTTAATGGGAAAGGTTGATGCCTTTATGTATCAAGGACTTGTCAACAACATCACAACGATTTGTTGTAACAAATCAAATAGTTGTTAAATACATTGAACAATAAATGACTTTGTCTAATCAATTAAGTCTATGAGTCGATACTTAGCATAGACTAAGTCAATGTTATTATGGGTGGCATGCTTTTGTTATTGACTATTTCTCTTGAGAGTAAAGTTATGCCACGTTTGCATTTTGTTTATATTGTTGACAGTCTAATTCTATCACATGAAGGGTTAATTTATTCTCTAACTTTTGTCAAAAAGTGGGTCGATTTGTCAGTATTCAAGCTGAGTCTTTACTTACTTATTTTCCACCTTTCAAAGTTATGTTAGTGGTGTTTCTACGAATACTTGTTGTTTTCAATATCATGCCTAAGTTGTAGGTAGTGTAGTTACTTTCTTGTTGTATAAATAGCAGCTAGAGTTCACTGTTTGGGATGCCTCATTATCACTCTTTGATGTGTCATTTCTTGTGCAACAAATCTACATTTTAGTTTGCTTTTCTATTTGTAATATTCTATACAAACAGTGAGGGAGAGTCTTGAGAATTAAGATATTTTTAGTTATCTTTTGAGAAGAAGCAAGTACCAACTTGAGAGATAAGAAGTGGTGAGACTTTATTGGAGAGAGTTGTTATAAAGGTGATGTGACTGCAACTAGTCGAATTGGGAAGCTATAAAACACACATGAGGATATTCTAATTTTGATTATTCTATTTTGAACATGTTATGTCTTGATTGATTGAGTTAGTCATATTGATACTTTCATGTAGAAGTAATGTTTACTTTGAAAGAAAAGTAGAAACTATTTGTTTTTTTTGTACATTGTTTGTAAGTACTCCATTATAGGAGAGACTATATGTCTCAAGTGTGTATTATTATACTAGAAATGAGTAGTCAAGGGTAAGAGTTTATGTTTATCATAGGTATTATTATTATATTAGATATGGTCAAACATAAACAAGCTTAGGGTACACTCAAAACTAGATAGTTATTTACGCTAGATGGCTAGTAGGCTACTTCTGGAAATGTTGTCTAGTGAAGAGAATGTTGTCTAGTGAAGAGAGGGAACTTGTACTTTGCTTATTGAGTTGTGTTACCTTAGGTTGTTTAAGAGATAGGTTATCATGGGGAGTATCTTTCCCATGGAGAGGGATTGCCTAGGCATAGATATAATGACCTTAAGTCAAAATGAGCTTGTCATAGTGTAGGTGAATGGTACACCATCTCTTGATTATACTGAGTGAGGACACTTTGGCCAAAGTAGTGTGAAAGTCTGATGACTCCACTATAGATAGTGTGATGTTGAGACTCCATTGTTAGTTCACCGTGTCCATTTTAATGCATGTGGGCTACCTAGCATAGCTTATAAAATCCTAGCCATGTAGTTCACAACACTAAGCTCAAACCGGTATGTCGTACGGGGTTAACCAACCAATACCTTCATCGAAGGGTAGGTCCATTTATCATTGATAGATATGTGGGGGCCACATATGAGTCCATGGTTGGAAAAAAATCACCTGAGTAATGCTTCTCCTCCTTAGTAAGTGATAGAGGACCAAGGTTTTGAAAGGAAGATTCCTGGACCATCCATATCTTATGTCTTGAAGCTCATAGGAGCTATGTATGTAGTTTTGTATTACATTGCAATATTTTACTTTGAGAAGTATTGTAATGGAATGGAAATATTTATTGTATGTTGTACATCTTTATTCATATATTTTCATTAAAGAAAGGGAAAAAAATCATTGCAATGGCATGTTACATAGATTTATTTACTTTTTACAGTAAAAACTTAGGAAATTTACTTCAATGAATGTTTGGCATATTACATGTGGTATTAGAGCTACCAAGTTTATCTCTGGAACCTATAAGCTCATCATTTTTTCCATCCAATGTTATCTAATGTTGTGAATTATTGTGCCAGGATGGTGCATCTTAGATTAACAGCTTGAAAGTTAGTAATCATAAACGAGTGCTACCTCAAGGCCAAGAAGGAAAAAGAAGCCATCCTTAGAACCATAGAGGGGACCAACTACAACAAGGTTGTCTGGTTGAGTGACACTGATACATTTAGTCACGCACTTTATCATATTAGTGAAGTGAAGAGGAAGATGAAGATGGAGGCTATGTACAATATACCTTTCATTTCACGAGAAAAATCTAAGTCATTATCACTTTCCAGGATTATACTCTCAAAGGGAAGCATTAGTCCAACATTCATCTTTAGGGACCCTAGAGTTCTTCCATTGTCTAAAGTAATAGTAATTTCCTCAAGTAATGAGTCTAAGGGATATGTACCTCTAGATCAGCCAGATGTGAAATGGTATCATGAACAATTGTCTGCAAAAAAGGTATACTATATTGTTGATGAACTCCATATTGGCATTGAACGTTGTAACTATGTATTGGATAATAAATCCAAAGGCTACTATCCATTCTGGGATAGGTATGAATAAATGATGGATGAATAGAAAGATAGAGAAAAACAACAATCTCAATCTATAGGATATACTCCATTAAGTTATGTGTTAGAGAGTGAATCTGAGGAATACTCTCCACTTGACTATCTAAATAGTTGCTCTATGTAATCAAAGGATATTGAAATCCCTTTGAAATAAATAAAATTATTTGTTTATCAAAAGTGTATGCTTAATCTTATGTGGAATTCTTTATGTTTGAATGGCATTTCTAATGCTTACATAAGATAGTTGATAACATACTTTAGTCTAACATGGATAAAAAATTCAAATAAACCCCAATCTTGTGAAGATGGTGAGGACACGAACCAATCCCAATAGTAGCCAAGAAGTTGGGAAAAGACCAAACAGAATTGAGGCTAGGCTTGACCAAATCTTGACAAGGTTGCACAACCTTGAACAAAAAAGGATAAGAGCTAGGGTTGAGGAAGAAGTTCCTGTTAATAGCAATGAAGGTGAAAACTCTTCTCATGGACATAATGAAAACCATGATCACAAAAAATAAAGATCACCAACCCCATTTTAGGAAATAAATAAGAAGCACATGGCTTCTGAACTTTCTAAGAATATGAAGAAGATTGTTCCACCCAATTTTGAGGGAACTGCTAGAAGGGATGAAGCTGGTGTAGTTGCACCCTAGCAAGATCATGCCTCCATGAGGAAACTTCTAGTTTTATATTAAACTATGATGTCCTAATTTTGTAATAAGGTCAATTAGACCATTTTGAGTGTGTTTTAGGTCCTAGATGGTCATTTTGGGTTCATTGGCCCGGATATAATGTGAAAGTTGCAAAATCAACAAAATGTTGTCATAGCAACTTTGTAAAGATGCAAAAAATACCAAAAGGTGGAATGTGAAGAGTTAGGTAGTTATAAATTTAGGTTTATTCATTGGTTTTAGTTTATATAAGCATTTTTAAGCTTCACAAACTTCAAGGAAGGCTGGAGGATGATGTATGAGGAAGAAATTTAATGTAATTCTCTGTTTTCTATTATTTACCAGCATTTTATTTGATATCAGACCATTATACGGCCATATTTTGTTAATGAATCCTATCCTCCTCCATTTTAAGTGATATCCCTATGAATCCTCTTTAATATGCATTTGGTTTCATTAAAAACCATTTAGTTTTGTGAAAGATATGGACAAATTTCTCCAGGTGGGTAGAAACCCTAATCTAGGTAATGTTCAGTTAAAATTGTGTTTCTCTAATTTCCACCATTGGAATCTCCTAAAAGTTGGTGAGAGGGAATTTTTGAATGTAATTTAAATGTTATCAAAGTTGTAGGGCTTGAGGATAAGATTTTGGGCAGATTTAATGATGCCCTAGGTCTATAAATTATGGAAAAACTCTGGAAAACCAGTGTACAGTAAGGTTTTAAGAGTTTGATTGTGATGTGAGAGTCCTTGAGTAATATGGTTTTGAAAGGGGATTTGGATGTATTTTGATCCTTTTACTGATTGGGTTTGGTGAAATTTTAATTCCTTGAGTCCTTTGTTGGTTGATTGTCTTATTAGGTAGATTGGGAAGTCCTAATTAGGATAGTTTTGCATAGTTTGGAATTTCCTATCTTGAATGGCCATAAAAACCATTTGAAGGGTGTTCTATTGAGGAGTTTAGTATTCCTTTGAATCAATTTGAGAATTCCTGAGAGTCCTTTATTGTTGCATTTCAAATTGAATAGTGACAACATGAAGCCTATTTAGGCTGGTTAGGGCAGTCTACTTTGAGAATTCTCACATTTAAAATGTTTAAGTTGGGAATTGAGTTTGGGTCAGTCATTTTAATGTTTCTTAAGGTGTTTTCAAGTTTCAACAAGAGGTTTTGTGCCTTTTTCTCAGTTTGGGTGTTTTGAAACAAGGGTTTTGTGAAGGATGAGTCCTAGTTGCAAGGACAAGCAAGAATAGGTTGAGTGATGTCAAGTTGAGACTGTTTGAGAGTTTTGGGACCCCTGCATTGCATCAGAAGTTGAGGCGTGGCTTGTTCAAATGGAAAAGTATTTTGAAATATGAAACTACACTAAGACCACTAAAGCCACTTGGGGTGCATACCAGTTAGCTGGAAAAGCTTCAACCTGATGGATGAAAAAAAAGCTCAAACTCAATATCAACTCATGGAAGTTGACATCGAGGGAATTTTTTGATATTTTTTGCAAGCAATGGTTACCCCAATTATATTATGACAAAAAAATTATAGATTTATAGAGTTTAAAGTAAGGAAACATGATATTCAATGAATATTGGGAGAAGTTTACCTGAATTTTGTGTTATGTTCCTATATATCATAAGGATTAGTGCTTCTGCATTAGAAAATTTATAATGGAACTTAACAACCAGATCAAAGGAGAAGTGGATATGCATGGTCTAACAACTATGGATCTTGTATATGAGAAGGAAATTAAGTAGGAGTAGAAGCTTAGAGCTACCTTTAGTAGGAAGGAAAATAGAGATAATAGGAAGGATGTGGAGATTCCTGAAAATCCAACTCTAAAGAAGGTGGAGGTTGCGCAAAATGTATCTAAGAAAGGGGAAATAGGAAACCACAATAGTGGTAAAGATTCAAGAAGGGAGCAAAAAAGGAATGGTTCCAACCAAGGAAATACCAATAATGCTAGTGGAAATGCTAGTGGATCTTGAGAACCTGCGAAGAAGAAGGTGCCTTTTATGGGATGCTATACTTGTGGGGGAGACCATTTTCTAAGAAATTATCCCAGTAAGCCTTCCAGAAGTTCACTACCAACTCAATGAGCAATGTTCCAATAGAGGATACATGTAGCGATGTATGATCACTAAGTAGAGTATCAGGCAACTCCCATTGAAACTCTAGGTATTTTTTTTGGTTTACCCATTTCAATTCTTATTGATACAAGTGCAACTGAGAATTTCATTTCAACTAGAGTAGCTAAACTATTATCTAGAAAGGTTGGACACATGGCAACATCTTGGGATGTAAAGTATACAAACCAGATAAGAGCAAAGGTGGACCGATGTTTGTTTGAGGCTAGGATAGAGCTACCTTGTTTCTCTACTAAAGTAAAACTGTATGTCACACCTTTAGGATCCTATGATGTTATCTTAGGTATGAATTGGTTGTGGAGACATAAGGCTAAGGTATATTTCCATGCAAAAACTATAGAATGCCTAGATGATATTGCTAATTGAGTAAAATTCCACAGATACCTATAGAGGTGAAGATTCATCAAATCTTGGCAAGGCAACTAGTGGGGGCTGAAAAGAAAGCGTTTAAACTCTTTGTCATTAAGCTTGAAGAACTTGACAAAAAATTTGATAACTTGGATCCCCAAAGTTTCCAAGAGATGGGAGACAGTGAGATAGATGACATTGGAATGTCAGACATGGAAAGATATCCCATATTGAGAAAAAATTTAGATGTATTTCCAGATGAGTTACCTAGATTACCACTAAAGAGGATATTTGATTTCTCTATAGATATAATTCTAGGGTTTGAACCTATTTCCAAGGTGCCCTACAAAATGATGACAACTGAGCTAATGGAGCTTATGACACAATTGGATGAATTATTGTCAAAAGGGTGTAAAATACCAAGTGTTTCACCTAGGGGAGTGTTAGTTATTTTGTGAAAAAGAAGGATGGTACTTTGTGTTTGTGCATTGAATATTGTATGCTTAAAAAATCCATGGTGAGGATTAAGTATACATTACCATGCATTGATGATATTTTTGATCAAATGTGAGGTGTTGACATATTCTCAAAGATAGATTTTAGATTGGATATCACTAGCTAAGAATTAGAGATGAAGATATCTTTAAGACTATGTTTAGAACCAAATAAGGACACTATGAATTCACAGTTTTACCTTTTGGGTTGGCAATTGCACTAACCGTATTCATGAATCTAATGAATAGTGTGTTTAGAGACTACCTAGATAAATTTGTCTTAGTTTTCATAAATGGCATCCTAATTTATTCTAAGGATGAGGAAGATCACTCTAGACATTTAGAGATAGTT
>VDFB02271358.1:210386552-210430978 GCA_007258455.2 Sequoia sempervirens
GAACCAAGATCAAAGACAAAAAAACATAGACAAACAGACATATAGTATGTTTATAATGATGATGTAATGATAACAATGAAATTAGGATCTTATTGTAATGCTCTCATATCAAACTCTTTGAATGATTCTTATATCCTCTTGATGATTTTCAAATGAATAAATAATTTCCTTAAATACAACAACATAGCACAAAAATCTACATGAATAATCAGTCAATAATAGGAATTACAAAATTTGTTCAAATGTATGTAATAGCACACATTTGAATGAATAATTCTTTTTAAAAAAACTAAAGACATTCGTCAAGATTTTGATGAACATCTTGCGATGAACCATAAAACTTCTGACAAAGTTGCTATACATGTGACAATATTTTTGTCACACTTTTGACAATATTTTCATCACATGTACAGCAATTTCGTTGAAAGTTTTATAGTTCGTCACAAGATGTTCTTCAAAATTTTGACGAATGTTTCATGTTATTTCAACGCTTTCGAAGATGCAATTTGTATTGTGTTGTTATTTTTCGTTGCTAGATGGATGAAGTTTTCGTCGATTTTCCAACGAACATTGGTTCCATTTTCCATGGTGATGACCGATGGTGCTGGGTCATGGTTTCAACATTTAAAAGTTCATCGAAAAAGCAACGAAAAACTAGCAACAAAATTTATATTAGTGTTTCGTCGATATTTCGACAATAGTTTGTTAGTATTTCAACAATAGTTTGATAGTATTTTGACAAACATTAATCAAAATTTGGAGTCAAATATAGTAGTTTTTTAAGAGAACTTTAACATTAGTGCATCCTAAATTGATAGACACTAGTGGTCTTGATTATTATCCTTAGTAAGAAATGAAAGAAACAAAGAAATATTTTCTTAATATCAATGTCATCTTGCAAAACACTAACAATTGGAGTTCATTAGACTTTACACCCTCCTCTCAAGAAGAGAACAAAATCTCACAATTTAAAGAGCCTTGTGTAATTATAACATCTTGTTCTCAACAAGAGATATCTTTGTCGAAAAATAAAGGAACATATTCTACTATTGATCGAGAAAGTATCTTGTCAAGACTCCTCAAAGATTGTTTGATACCCCTCCCTCCAATATCACAAAAGAAATTTTACTACAAGAGTTCATTTTGTGTATATCATAGAGTTCATGGTCATTCTACTAATGAATGTAAAGCTTTGAGTAATAAAATTCAACATCTTAAGGAGTGTGGTGCTCTTCCTTATGTTGAGGCACCTAGTTCCTCTAATTGATATTAATTTTCAAGTTTCTCATCAATCATCTCGGCTCATCCTTGTCCTGCACTAAGTGGAGGAAAGGGGTTAGGTAGCCTTGTCCTCGTATGACACTTGTCATTGTCTCTTTTGGATAGTTGACCACCTTCCATGTATATATAAGATCAAGCTTGGGATGTGGATTACATGTCTTAAGTTGGCTCGCACATGGTGTACTAAGTTACCTTTAGTTGTTGCATTTTTGGGGCAACCCCTTATCCATGATGTAGTTTCATTTGAGAACATATGACTTGGCATAGGTATTTTTGAGTAATCTCTCATGTCTTCTTCTACTTTAAAGCAATTTCTTATAGAAATGGTATTAGCAACCGCTTTAAAGTGGGGGCATATATCGACACTCATGTTTCACTGTGTAATTTTTATTTCTTCTTGCAATACATCCTTTTCTTGGTGGTGTCATTGGATTTTATTTCCTTCAAGAGTGTGATATTTCTTTGATTTTTCCTCTCTTGGATACATTAGGCATAATGTTCCCTAAGAAGAGACCTTACATGAACTAAGAAAAATCCCTTTGAACGTACCTTACAATATTTTGCATTTGCAATAATTGTTATATGGCCACCTTACATAACACACTTTGTTTGCCTCTAGAACCATCCTGTTTGTTCATTAGTTTCAATCATACAAAGTTTATCTTGCCTCACAAACCTACTATTCATATTATGTGGCACCTTATCAAATTTTTCATGAGGTATAGCTTTTGGTATGGTTAGTGTATGGGATCCAAACTTAGGTGTGACTTTCCCATAGCCACTTACGTTTTTGTGTGAGCACATACTAGCCACATGTGTATTTGTCTCTCAAGTCTCACCTAGTGGATGGTTTGAGGTTCCACTAGTTGTTGTGAGTGAGTCTTTGGTTTGTATAGTGGACATTGTGTTTCACTTGTAAATTTTTTTTGGACAAATAGCTTAGATTTGGTCCACATCGCATTGGAAAAATGGTTGAGGCTTGATTAACCCTTTCTTTCTTTTTCCTTATTCTTTATGTCTTGGACATTGTATGATTGTGTATCTTGATGTTGCATATCATACACCTTGTGTGTGTCCCTTTGTTCTTATGTTTTTTTGACATAGGATCTTGGATCCTAGGAGCTTTGCCACCTCCTTTGATCTTTTTCATTCTATACCATCCACATTGGTACACTTGGACCCCTCTTGAATGTCTACTTTAGTGTGAGTTTGAAGCAAGTTCCTCCTCTCACTAAAGTGGGGGCTAAATGTAGTGTAGGAAAAGTATCCCTTTTTCACACTTAATTTGGGAATAATTAATATTAAACTGAGCCTAATGTGGGCTTGATTTAGTGTTGTCATGTGTTTTTACACATCTAAATTAATTTTAGGGCCCTTTTAAACTAAATAGACCTATTTTTTCCTTAATTTAGTGTTGTAAAGTGTAATTAAATTTACATCTTCACACAAATTTTTGGGTCCTCTTACATTTATGATCTTCAAATAATCATTCATAGGCTACTAATACCCTTTATTATGCATCATGGGGCTTATTTCAACTAAAATCCTGACATTCAATAAATACACTTAATATTATAACCCCCCCAACATTTCCTCAGCCTAAAAAAGCTAGGGTGGGACCCATAAACCACCTTGGGTGTATGAGTCCCCCTAGGTGGGACCCATATACCACCTTGGTGTAAGGAAAGCTAAGTATGGAAGCAAATCTCCTAACGCCAAAACTCTGGAAGAATGCGAGATACTTTTAAATTTTACACCATACCAATTAAGATGCACTTGAGATAATGTAAACACTAGAATTAAACATACACATATGAACACTAAATTTAGGAAACTCCTTACTGGAGAAAAACTCCACCACACCAAGAGAATACTTTGTACATGCACGGAGATTACATACAGAGACCAGACTATTTTCTAATGTCAAATTACATGCTAGCTTACATTGACCAACCCAGGCTGCAGATTCACATAATATACTGCATAGACCATTAATTCCATCACCTTTTGAACTATTCACCCAACCATCAATAATACATCGAACCGTATCTACTTTTTGCAATCTCTGAGTATATCTATGACGCCCATGGTCTATTGATCTTCCTCTCAGTAATGGCCACAACAATCCAACTGCTAGTAGTTCCCATTCTGCTCCCTGATTGGTCAAGGACAAACCGCGTAGGATGGTTAATCGGTCAAAGGAATTCAAAATGTATTCGCATGTCGGTGAGACACTAACCGTGTCTCCCTGATGCCACAAGACTCAACCATCGATGTCGCCAAGATTCATTGCTATTGGCAAGAGGTTCCACTGAGTTCACAAGCTACATCGACCTCAGCATTCTCATCGGTGAGACAATCGCCGTTCAATGAGACATCACACCAAAGTTCCAAAGTCACATAGTGTTAGCATCGGCATGGCCATCGCCATTCCCTGTAAGAGATCAAACCTTCACATTTCATTCCCTCTTCCTAAATGTCCAACAAATGACAAGCACTTACTATCGTTGAGATTCATAGTGAAGTTCCAAGGCCCTTTGAGACCACCATTCGGCCAGTGGGTCATACACTGACACAGTTTGTACATAGTTTACACAAACACCATCGCTAAGACTTCATATCGAGACTTGAGCCACCTCATGAGTCCCAAGGGAGACAAGCATATGTTGCCAAGAGTTCAGAAGCTACTCCTGTTAATCTCCAAGACTACAAAGTGAATACCTACTCCACAGACTTCTCCATCGCATAAAGACTTCACACCAAAGTATGAGTTACTTAATGACCACAAGTAAAATATCCCATCTAAGAAGACATACCACCCCAAGACTTCATACCGATAAGCCTTTCTGCCATGGTCTCCTACACCGCTTGTCACCCAGAGTCTCCTCGATGAGCATTTATAAGAGGGCTCACATAATGCAGGATCTCCACTCGGTAGAGGGTTATAGCGAATGCCATGTCACAACGGTAGCTTTATTCGATGAGACAGTATCAAGGTTACAAACTGCCAGTCGACCAGACAACAGTAAAGTCACACCAAATTTGCACTTCTAGAGGTTTCAGCCTATGAGATTGAGGCACATAATTCCAACACTTGGGAATATGAGTCCCATTTGGCCCCTTTTTAGGGTTTTGAGTGGGAAATTAGAGTTTTCAATCCAAATTTTATGAATTTCAACATTTGGGATCTAATAAATGGTAAATTATATGGAGTTCCTATATAATTAAGGTTTCAAATCATTATTTCACCTAGCAATCAAGATTCAATCATCCTAAGATTTCACAAGAGAATTATATAGTATTCAAGAAGACATTCAAGGGCATATTTGTAGAAGATTGTTGTAGCAAACAAGACCCATTATCATGTCAAAGTATTGATGCATCGTGCATGTGGTTTTTAGCTAATTTTATGATGTATTGTCCAAGATCAATTCAAGTATTCAAAGGCATTATTTTTAATCAAGAATCATGATCAATTGATCTACATCCATTGAGGCCTACATGCTTGTTTGTAGATCTACAAGGTTTCAAACAAGGTTCTATTGTTTCATATTATGTTTCATGTTTCATTTTATTCATGATTCATTTCTCATTAAGGATCAATTACCAAAATGAAGTTTGACCAAGGAAAACCCCTATCCCCTAAAAAAAACCACTTTCTCTCTTGTTGCATGTTGTAGGTTTATAGGTCGAAGAAAAAGTGGATTTGAAGCCTTCAAAAGTTCCAAAATTGCAAAGTTGCAAAAGTTGTTATAAGAAGTTGTCAAGCCTCACAAAAACTTAGATATAGAGCAAGATATCCAACCTATTTACATGAAACCAATGGGAAAGTGCTTATTTCATCTATCTTCAAAGGCTCACAAAGTTTTAATTCAAAATTCTCCTCTTAGGACACTTCACATTTTCAGGACACTTTGCATTAGTCTAGGCATATGAGTCCCAATACACCATTTTTTCCAATCTTCAATAGATCCAAATCAGTCACCAAGAGATTCTATATCCTGCCCAAAAACCCTATACTATGACTAAATCACCTAGTCTAGTGTAGGAGTCCCAATACACCTTAAAAGAAACAATTTTTAGGGTTTTTAGGCCTTTCTTACTCATCTTCATTTCTCCAAGTAATTCTCTATTTTATTATGTTTATCAATCTAATTACATGCTTTAAATTTCCATTTTCTAGGTCATTTAGTTAGATTTGCATATTATTTT
Organism: Sequoia sempervirens; assembly: GCA_007258455.2. Classification (NCBI taxonomy): domain Eukaryota; kingdom Viridiplantae; phylum Streptophyta; class Pinopsida; order Cupressales; family Cupressaceae; genus Sequoia; species Sequoia sempervirens. The sequence continues at coordinate 210,392,046 of VDFB02271358.1, forward strand.
CATATATTTCTTTCTAAGCATTTTCTTAGTGGTGAACCCCTCTTTAATCACACCTAAGGAGACCCTGTAGCAATCTCTTTTCCTAATTGGATCATTAGGTTGAGATATATAGGGTTTCCTTGAATGAACTAAGAGTGAAATAGGTCATAACCCAACTTTCATCTCCCAAAAGGTGGAAACCTATTTCCTTCGATTTCGCAAGAAATCAAACAATTGGACTTTTGGTGCCAAAATCAAAATGGAATGTTACACATTTTAGAGAATTCTAAGGTATATCTTGGTGTCAAACAAAAGGGTTGAGTGAACGTTACAAGAGGTGTCTTGATCAGTGTATATTGTGGCTCCATATAGTATATTTTTCTTATAGAGTTGATTTGTACTTGTAGCATTGCAATTTCTAAATCTGTAATTTCATTTTTTGAAAGTAATAAAAAATGGGTTATTTTTTGTCCTACATTTTCTATGTTGATATATATTGTTGTGTTTTTTGGGTGTTGGGTGGATTAGGTCCCTCATCAAGTGGTATTAGATCAAAATTTCATTAATGTGTAAACAAATTTCCAAATGTGAGGCAGATTGCACCAAGACTTGTGGTTGTGGGTCTATGAGAAAAGAGTTAAAATTCCTCCATGAAGAAACTATGGTGGAAGAAATGTTGCTGTGACATAAGAGGGTTTTAGAGCCATCTAGAAATAAATTCAATCATTGCAAGAGAATCTATGTCGAGGATTTGATGTTAAAGGAAGAGATAAAAGTGAGGATGAATGTGAAGAACAGTTCAAAGAAGAATAAGTACTGGCAAGAGATCCTGAAGAAGATAGATTTTTTAGGATCATTTCCAAGATTGGAAAGAGGCCAACGATCAATGTGTATACATTTTCTAGAAATTTTAATCCAAAAGAGTTAATTGATTAGATCAATGACATGGAAGAATATTTCAAATATAAGGAAATAAAAGATCCTAAGAGACTTAATATTGCAAAAGTGAAGTTGAAAGGCCATGCCAATATATAGTGGAAAGAATTTCAGTTGGAAATGAATAGAAAATGAAAAGAGAAAATAACAAGATGGGACTAGATGGTGGAAAAATTAAAAATTTAGCTCATTCTTGTGGACTATGAGCTAGATTTGTTGAAGAAGATGAAAGGGTTGAAACAATTGGGAAAATTTGTCAAGGAGTATATAGAAAAATTCTAGAGTCCTAATTAGAACAAGCCATTTTGAGGCCAACAAGGAGAAAGTTATATGTTAAATAAATGGGTTGAATAAAAGTATTCAATAAAATTTGATTTTGGTAAGAATGTCTACCATTGAAGATGCATATCAATTTTATTTGAAGGTGTAGTGACATAAATGCATCCCTTTACATTTTCTCACTTGTTTGGGCCCTCCTAGTTAAAATGGACCTAATTTTTCCTTAATTTAGTGTTGTAAAATGTATTTATTTACATCTTCACACTCTATTTTGGGCTCTCTTGCATTCATAGCCTTTAAATCATCATTAATAGGCCCTTAATACCCTTTATTACATATCCCAAGGCTTATTTCAACTCAAATCCAAACAAATTTAGTAAATACATTTAATATTTCAACCCCCCGACACTCTCTCACCCTAAAAATCTAGGGTGGGACCCATATGCCACCTTGGGCGTATGAGTCCCATTAGGGGCCTTTTTAGGGTTTTGAGTAGGAAATTAGGGTTTTCATTTCAAATTTTGTGTTCATGTCGGCATTTGGGATCTAATAAATGGTAAAATAGATGGAATTCCTATATAAAAAAGGTTTTAAGTCATTATTTAACCTAAGAAGATCTAAGAGAAATCATCTAAGAGCTAGAATCATTATTCCTAGACCTAGAGCTTTCAAGTGTTTAATTGCAAGAGCAAGGCTTATGATCAAGATCAAGAGTTGACTATCAAGAATTTTGGATCATCAATTCAAGATTCAAGCATCATTTCAAGGTCTTCATGCATCATGTGTGATTGTGAGCTAACATATTGATGTAGTGCATTTGTGATACTAGTTCAAGTATTCAAATCCATATCAAGTTTCATGATCAAGATCTTAATCCATTGAATCCAATTCATACAAGTTGTAGATCTCCACTCCAAGGATTCAACAAGGTTGGTGATTTGTAATATTTATTTGTTCATTCATCATTCCTTCATGTTATGCCAAGTCATTTCAAATTTTAATTACTCAATACGGGTTTGATTGAGGTAGAACCCCGTCCACTAACAAAACAACATTTTTTTCTCTCTTGTGATGTTTTTTTTTTGTATTTAAGTGAATGAGACTCATTTTCCCAACCTGGTGTATTAGTCCCTAATAAGCCATTTTGATAGAATTCAATAGTGTCACATTTGGACTCAAAATATTTAGAAATATCCAAAAAATCATGTAGCAAGACTCATATTCCCAACCTGGCGTATTAGTCTCATGACAATTTTTTATCACTGTTCAATAGATCCTAATCAACTCTTAGAGAATCCTAGATCTTTCCCTAGAAACTCTAGAGTGGGACTAAATCACCCCACCTTGCATATAAATCCTGATGCAATCTAAGCCAATAATTTCCAAGGTTTATAGACCTTGTTTTGGCATCTCCACTTCTCCAGGTACTTTTTTGTTTCATCTTGTTTGTCAACTTGATTTCATGCTTTCAAGTTTCTAGGGTTTTGTGCATAATTTTTTGCATTTCTCTTTTGAAGCTTCATTTAATGGTGAGCCCACATTCAATTACAATAGGAATCCCCTAGCCCATTCCTCAATCAAGTCATTTGGTTGAGGGATCTAGGCTTCCTAATGAACCGAACCACAAAATAGGTCCCAAAGTTCCATCTCCCAAAAGGTGGACACCTATTTCCCATGTGTTCATTTTGGTGAACCTGACCTTTGGACCCTTGAATTTTTTATTTGGAGAAAATTTTAGTCCTAGATCTAGTTTGCATTAACCTTTCATTAGATTTGCATTAATTGAATTCCATTTAGGGCTTCTACGCATTGCATTAGTGAAAAGTGCATATAGGTTACATTTTTTTATATTTTGTATCACTCAAATTCATTGGAAATCTATAATTGCAAGTAGTCTATTGAGCATACAACCTAGACACATTAAAATCAACTCAAAATTTTCTAATTCGAACTTAAAAACCCTAATCAGGACTCATTTACCCACCTGGGTGATTTAGTCCCTGTACATGTCTTTTTTCTAGATTTCTAGGTATTATGTGCTCTCTGTTTTTCACTATCTAAACTTGTCAAAACCCCTAAGTGGGACTCATACGCCTATCTAGGAGGATGAGTCATTGGAGACCTACAAAAACCAACTTTTTTGAGCTTTCTAGTGATTTTTTGTACTTCCTAGGTTTGCTAGTAACCTATAGTATCAGTCTAGAAAGTTTTAGGAACTTTTGTTTTATGCATCTAGTTCAAAAACATCCATTTAGTGTAGTCATTTTTAATCATTTCAAATATCATTTCAGTAGTGAAAATCATGAAATCTATTTAAAAATTATTTACATTTTGAATCAATGCATAAGTTGAATAGATTACTTTAGAATGTTAGTATCTTTCTTTTCCAAGTATGCCAAGAAAAAGTTCATCAACAAGCATGTTAGTCATTCCTCCAAAATATTTCCTAGTTATGAGAGTCTTGTAGTGCAAGAGAGTGAAAATGTTGATACCTTCCTTAATTCCATAGCCCCTCCTCTCTCTCCTATTTTTGGGAATGATGTGATAAAAGAAGATACAAGCATAGATAATCATGAATATCATAATTGTTCTTCTCCTGATACCTCTCCTATTAGTGAAAAAGGTATCTTGGTGAAAGAAGATGCAATCATTGAGAATCATGAAAGTATTGTTTATCCTTCTCCTCCTCCCCCTTGGGAAGATATTATGACACAATTATATGATATCATTTCCACTACTTTACTTAGTCTGCATTCACCTCCCAACACCTTCCCTACTTGTGAGAATGCTTTAGTGAAAATACAATTGTGAATGATCATGAAAATTAAATTTGTGAAGAGGCTATGTTGGGGTTAAGAGATCCAACATGATTGAAATTTATAGCATTATTTCTATCTTTCCTAATGTCCCTAACATTAAGAAAGGTCTATTTGAACAAAAGGATGTAAGCTTGAAACTCATAGTTGTTCTTCCCTTGGTGCCTCCCTTATTTGAAATCAAGATACTTTACTAAATCTAACCATGGAATGTGATGAACATCTAGTTTGTGGCTCTCCTAAGAACTCTCTTACTAGGGAAAATATCATGATGGAAGAAAATGATAACATGGACACATTTCTTTCAAACAATAGTGATGTGTCTTCCTTAGATGAAGATGATGAAGTGACATTAGCCTCCCCTTCACTAAAAGATCATGAAAATAAGGATAAGTTTGGTGAGGTTATGAACATTAGAACTCCCTCCAATCCTCTAATTCTTAGACATCCTAGAGATCCTTTAATTGTTGCACCTCTTGAGGCTAAAATAATCCTTTACCCACCCTCAAACCAACCACAAACTCAAAACAAACCCATCCTCATCCTCAAACCACCTAAGAATAATGTATCATAGCAGTTGAGTTACAATAATGTTGCTCATACATATAACACTGGAAACAATTTTCAACCAAGAAAAATAGCTCCAACATCTCGCCCATTGCCTCAACCTATCTTGCCTCATGCTCCTCATTTTCCTTTACAAAGTGGAAAGGAGTTGACCTTGTTGAAAAAAGTTTAGGAACACTCCTATTAAGATATCATTATGGGACCTTATTCAAGCCTCCCCCCATTATCATAACATGATTCAAAGTTCCTTACAACAATTTTCTACCCCTCCTAATGTGCAATCAAATAAAGTAGAAGCCCAAATTCAAGCTATAACTTTGATCAACTTAGACATTACTTTCCATCAAGATGAGTTACCTTTGCTAGAAGTGCACAAACAAAATGAATCTTCCATGATAATAGCTATTTTCAATAGGATAGGGATAAATTGAACCCTTGTTGGAAATGGCTAAACCATTAATGTGTGTAGTGCAACCCTTTTGGATAAGCTTGGTGTGGATAAATCAATAATTGGACTTGATTCCTTATTGATTCAAGGATTTGATAATGTAGTAAAACAACCACTTGGTGTGATCAATTTTCCTATTACAATTGGAAATGCCACATTACAAACTCGGTACATGTTATGCCTCATGATATTTAATATAATGTTCTTTTAGGCAGACCATGGATTCATGCAATGAATGGGGTGCCTTCAACTCTTCACTGTATAATGAAGTATGTCTACAACAATAAAGTGTATACAATCAAAGCCAACCCTTAACCAAATAGTTGTTTGAACATTGAGAAAGGAAAGGAAAATCCTTTGAAAGCATTGACACCAACTACACAAGTGGTACACATGCAATAGAAAGACAAAGAAAAGCATATTGAAGAAGTTACAAAGTTATTAGAAGATGATTGAGGTTCCTAATTATATTTCACACCAACATTCATGGGACAATACAAGAACATAACAAAAGAGTCTGAAAAGCAAAAAGAACCAACAATAGGGTATGTGCAGGATCATCATGGAAAAAACAGGCCCTTAAGTGGCGAAAAATTCAAAAAAATTAGAGTTAGGAAACTTGGCATAAAATTTTTGAATAAGTTATCTATATTATTTCAAAAATATGTAAGAATAGAATATGTAGCAAATTGAATGTAGTTTATAAACTACTAGGTTATTTTTAAAAAGGAAAATTATTTGGTGAAATTTTGAAATTTTGCAAGAGTACTTAAATTTTAGGGAAAAAATAAGAAGTAGGTGTCATCTAACCACCCTAACCACAATAAAATGATAATTATTTTTATAATATTTTAGATATAAGTAGGGAACCATGTCCCGACGTGAAGCATTTTTTTGTAATTTTTTTCCAAGTAAATAATTAATTATGAATTTTTATTACAACTTTTAAAAATATAAAAATTGAATGTCTAACCACCTTAACTTGGTCAAAACCTCATGAAATTCAAATTTTTTTAATCCTATAGTATGCTAAGCAAAGAATGTGATGCATGTTTTGGATTCAAAAAATGTGATACTTTTTCAAAGCTATAGATGTTTTTCAATTAGCCTATCAATCAGGACTTTAGTCATAATTCAAATAGAAAATGAATAATAATTATTTATTAAATTCAAAGTAAAGCATAATTTATATTGGTGGAAAGCTGAGAATCTCCTTTAAAAACCCTTTTCATTTCATCAATTTTGGGTAAAAAAAAAGTCGTCAACCACATACCCATCATATCGCCACTTTTTGGCCCATCATGATCCTGCACATACCCAATAATGTCAACACAAAATTCAGATGAACCTTCAAAAGCATCCACCTCAACCACTTTAGAAAGAGAAGAAAATTACACAAAAAAATTGATGAAGTTGATTATGAGCAACCACCGAATCCAAAAGAAATAAAAAAGCTTTATGGAAGAGGTTATGAACTTATGACACAACTTGGTTATAGTGGAAAAGTATATGGTGCTAGAGAAAATGGTATCCATGTCCCCATACAACCTAACACACAAGAAACCTTTAGTGGTCTTGGTTATTTTCCTTTGAAAGAAATGAAAGAATCAAAGAAATCCTCGTTTAATATCAATTTCATCACAAAAGACACTAATAACTGGAATTTCTTATATTTTACACCCTCCTGTAAAGAAGACCAAAAAATCTCACAATCTAAAGAGTTTTGTGTAAGTATGACACCTTGCAGTAAGCAATAGATATCTTTGTCACAAAATAAAGAAACATCTACTTTTGATCAAGAAAGTATCTTGTTTAGACTCCTCCAAGATCACTTGATATCTCTCCCTCCAAGAACACAAAAGAAATGGTACAACAAGATTTCATTAAATGGTACAACAAGAGTTCATTTTGTGCATATCATAGAGTTTGTGGTCATTCTACTAATGAATTTAAGGCTTGAAGTGATAAAATTCTACATCTTAAGGATTGTGGTGATCTTCCTTATGTTGAATTACCTAGTTCCTCTAATTAATACTAATTTTCATCAATCATCTCAGCTCATCCTTGTTTTACACTAAGTGGGGGCAAGGGGTTAGATAGCCTTGTCCTCATATGTCACTTGCCATTGTCTCTTTGTGCTAGTTGACCGCCTTCTATGTATATATATAGGAGAAAGCTTGGGATATGGACAACATGCCTTAAGTTAGCTCATATGTGACATACTTTCATTTATATGTTTAGCATTATATTTTGGGGGAAACCCTCTATTCATGATGTAGTCTCGTTCAAGAACATGTGCCTTGGAATAGGGCTTTCCGAATAAACTATCATGTCTTCTTCTACTTTAAATAAATTGATCACATCAATGGTGTTAGAAATCACTTTAAAGTGGTGGAATACATCGATACTCATGTTTCACTATGTGATTTTCCTTATTCTTGTGATGCATCTTTTTCTTGGTGATGTCATTGGGTTCGATTTCCTCCGAGAGTGTGATATTTATTTGAATTGTTCTCTCTTGGAGACATTAGGAAAAATGTTCCCTAAGGAGAGACCTTACATGAATTAATAAAAATCCCTTGAAATATAGAAAATCCTTTGTACATACATAAATGTTCATAAGTGCTTAATGCAGTCTATTAGTCCTTGTTAAGCTCGAAGTTTCTTTTTTTCCGCCTTATTTAATTTATCAAGGGGATAGATTTGGTATGGTTAGTATGACATGAGATTCAACAAATAGGCATGACTTTCTCATTGTACAGTGAGAAGCTGAAACATAGGTACGACTTTCTCACTAAGCCACCTATTGGGAAAACTCACCTAGTGGACAGCCTGAGGTTCCACTACCCCAAAGTGAGAACGCATTTTGGACAAATAGTTGAGGCTTAATTCACATAAATTTGGATAAATAATTGAGGCTTGATTCACCCCTTTTATTTTTTATTCTTTTTCTTTCTTTTAGTCTTTGACATTGTATGTTTTTGTACCTTGTTTTGTTGCTACATATCATACACCTAGTATGTGTTCGTTTGTGCTTATGTTGGTTTGATGTAGGATCTTGGATCCTATGGGCTTGACTACCCATTTGATCTATGTCATTCTATACCATCCACATTGGTACACTTGGACCCCTCTTGGATGTCTACTTTAGTGCGAGTTTGAAATAAGTTCCTCCTCTCACTAAAGTGGGGGCTAAATGTAGTGACAAAAAATGTATCCCTTTATATTTTCTCACTTGTTTGGGCTCTCCTAGTTAAAATGGACCTAATTTTTCCTTAATTTAGTGTTGTAAAATGTATTTATTTACATCTTCACACTAATTTTTAGGCCCTCTTGCATTCATACCCTTTAAATCATCATTAATAGGCCCTTAATACACTTTATTATGTATCCCAAGGCTCATTTCAACTGAAATCTCAACAAATTTAGTAAATACATTTAATATTTCAACCCCCTAACACTGTCTCACCCCAAAAATATATGGTGGGACCCATACACCACCTTGGGTATATGAGTCCCATTTAGGGGCTTTTTAGGGTTTTGAGCGAGAAATCAAGGATTTCAATTCACAATTTGTGAATGTCAACATTTTGGATCTAATAAACAATAAATTAGATGGAATGCCTATATAACTAAGGTTTCAATTCATTATTTTACCTAAGAAGAAGATCTAAGAGCAAGCACCTAAGAGATAGAATCATTATTCCTAGATCTAGAGCTTTCAAGTGTTCAATTGCAAGAGCAAGGATTATGATCAAGAGAGGATTCAAGAACTAATTATCAAGAATTTTGGAGCATCAATTCAAGGTCTTCATGCATCATGTGTGATTGTGAGATAACATGTTGATGTAGCATTTGTGATTCAAGTTCAAGCATTCAAATGCATATCAAGTTTCATGATCAATATCTACATCCATTTAAGCCAATTCATACAAGTTACAGATCTACACTCCAAGGATTCAACAATGTTGGTGAGTTGTTACATTCATTTGTTCATTCGTCATTCCTTCGTTTTATTCCAATTCATTTAAAATTTTAATTACTCAAACGAGGTTTGACTGAGGCATACCCCCATCCACTAACAAAACAACATTTTTTTCTATCTTGTGATGTATGTTTTGTAAATTTAAGTGAATGGGAATCATTCACCCAACCTAGCATATTAGTCCCTAATAAGCCCTTTTGACAACATTCAGCAGTGTTGGATCTTGGCTCAGAAGCTTAAAAGAAAATCCAGAAAAATCCTATAGAAGGACTCATAGACCAAATCTGGCATATTAGTCCTATGATAGTTTTCGATCACCATCCGAAAGATCATGATCAACTCTCAGAGAATCCTAGATCCTTCCCTAGAAACCCTAGAGTGAGACTAAATCGCCCCACCTGGTTTATTAGTCCCAATGCAATCTGAGACAACAATTTCCAAGGTTTACAGACCTTGTTTTGGCATCTCCACTTCTCCAAGTACTTTTTTGTTTCATCTTGTTTGTCAATCTGATTTCATGCTTTTAAGTTTCTAGGGTTTTGTGCATAAGTGTTTGCATTTCTCCTTTGAAGCTTCATTTAATAGTGAACCCCCATCCAATTACAATAGGAATCCCCTATCCCATTCCTCAATCAAGTCATTTGGTTGAGGGATCTAGGTTTCCTAGTGAACAAAAGTGCAAAATAGGTCCCAGCGTTCCATCTCCCAAAAGGTGGACACATGTTTCCCATGTGTTCAAAAGGTAGAAAAAGAGTTGAAAAAATGGTTTAAAAGCAAGCAAAGAGGTGGAGCATGTGGTAGAAATACTAGTGAGCAATCATATGGAGGCCAAATTGAGGTTCAAAAGAAGAGAGAAGGATCTAGTAGTAGTTAGAACTAGAAATGAGGCAACACCTATCATCCTTGTGATCAAAATAGTGAAGACCAAAGAGTAACCGGAGGCTTCCATTGAACCTATTTCTAGTGTGAATAAGGACATAGAGCATTTGAGTGCCCTCAACATTAAGGAAGGACAAATAGAAGAACTAAGTGTAATGCATGAGTTGCACATGTATATGTGTTACACCCCAATTGTGTAGTTACTATTTACTATTACTATGTAGGGTAAAATGTGAATGTAATGTGAATTCAGTGGATGAAAAAATTGAGTGTGCACTTTGTTATCACTACCTTATGAATGAATGTCATCTCATTTAGTGTTATATCAAGGAATGCATTTATATAAATGAATGAATACTGTTTTGATATTCTAACTTTGGAGATGTAATGTGTATATTGCATATTTTGTGAATAGTTGGTTGTCGTGTACATATGTTAGTGTTTGCAGGTACATGTGTAATTCCTCCAGGAAAAGGGGAAGTATCACTCAAGAGAAGGTCTTGGTTGGGAAACTAGTAATGTAACCTATTTGAGCTTACACACACCACACTAGAATAATTGAGTCGGGTTATTGAATGGGAAGTTGGTAAGTCATCTTTAGTTGTTATGTTTGTTTTAGTGAAAGTATAGTTTACCATTATTTTCATTATTAGATGATTATTATTTGATGAGCTTATGATTTCCTTATTGTTACCATGCTTGAATTGATAAATGATTATACGAGGTATGTGTATGCATACACACATGCATGGTGATGATAGACTATATGCACCAAGGATCACATACATGAGGGTACATTGGTACACATTCCTATGCACACTCATGCACAAGTTAATTATGCGCACAGACCTATCTGATGGAACCAACGACATGCATATGCATACATATATACTTATTGCTCATAGTCTCTTATCAAACATCATGGTAATTGTGTATGAGTTTGGTGAGTGAATTGAATGTGTATATTTATATATACATATATATAATGTATATACATATCTGTACACACATATGGTAGCAAATGGATATTCCCATGTGAATGTATTGATACACGTAAACATACACATACATGTACATAGAGGAATATATATATGTATATACAACTAATAACAATGTGATTACTATGTTGATGTACTCTCTTGTATATTGATTATATATACATTCTTTATTGTCTTATGATAAATATATATATATATACTAACATATACATATATACATATATGCAATATATATATATATATGTATGTATGTATATGGATGTGTTGATAATACATATATAAGTATATATACATATGTATACATGGTATTTATATTTAAACATCATTTAATACTTTGAGATTGACTATTTCAAAAAATGTTTATCAATCGATTATAGTGTTTAATATATTTGGCTTAGAAGTCAATAATCATGGATGACTTAATGGCCGAAACCTTGAGGTGAATATGACTGTATTCATGAGCTGCTTTTAATGCTCTTGATGTCATACTAAAGATAGAGTATAAATCTAAAAACTGTATAAACATTAAATTCGTTAATGGGAAAGGTTGACGCCTTTATGTATCAAGGACTTGTTCAACAACATCACAATGATTTGTTGTAACAGATCAAATAGTTGTTAAATACATTGAACAATAAATGACTTTGTCTAATCAGTTAAGTCTATGAGTCGATACTTAGCATAGACTAAGTCAATGCTATTATGGGTGGCATGCTTTTTTTATTGACTATTTCTCTTGAGAGTAAAATTATGCCATGTTTGCATTTTTTTTATCATAGAATTATCCTTATTGTTGACAGTCTAATTCTATCACATGGAGGGTTAATTTATTCTCTAACTTTTGTCAAAAAGTGGGTCGATTTGTCGGTATTCAAGCTGAGTCTTTACTTACTTATTTTCCACCTTTCAAAGTTATGTTAGTGGTGTTACTATGAATACTTGTTGTTTTCAATATCATGCCTAAGTTGTAGGTAGTGTAGTTACTTGCTTGTTGTATAAATAGCAGCTAGAGTTCATTGTTTGGGATGCCTCATTATCACTCTTTGATGTGTCATTTCTTGTGCAACAAATCTACATTTTAGTTTGCTTTTCTATCTGTAATATTCTATACAAACAATGAGGGAGAGTCTTGAGAATTAAGATATTTTTAGTTATCTTTTGAGAAGAAGCAATTACCAACTTGAGAGATAATAAGTGGTGAGACTTTATTGGAGAGAGTTGTTCTAAAGGTGATGTGATTGCAACTAGTCGAATTGGGAAGCTATAAAACATGCATGAGGATATTCTAATTTTGATTATTCTATTTTGAACATGTTATGTCTTGATTTATTGAGTTAGTCATATTGATACTTTCATGTAGAAGTAATGTTTACTTTGAAAGAAAAGTAGAAACTATTTGTTTTTTTTGTACATTGTTAGTAAGTACTCCATTATAGGAGAGACTATATGTCTCAAGTGGGTATTGTTATACTAGACATGGGTAGTCAAGGGTAAGAGTTTATGTTTATCATAGGTATTATTATTATACTAGATATGGTCAAACATAAACAAGCTTAGGGTACACTCAAAACTAGATAGTTATTTATGCTAGATGGCTAGTAGGCTACTTCTGGGAATGTTGTCTAGTGAAGAGAATGTTGTCCAGTGAAGAGAGGGAGCTTGTACTTGCTTATTGAGTTGTGTTACCTTAGGTTGTTTAAGAGATAGGTTATCCTGGCGAGTATCTTGCCCATGGAGAGGGATTTCCTAGGCATATATATAATGACCTTAAGTCAAAATGAGCTTGTCATAGTGTAGGTGAATGGTACACCATCTCTTGATTATACTGAGTGAGGACACTTTGGCCGAAGTAGTGTGAAAGTCTGATGACTCCACTATAGATAGTGTGATGTTGAGACTCCATTGTTAGTTCACCATGTCCATTTTAATGCATGTGGGCTACCTAGCATAGGTTATAAAATCCTATTCATGTAGTTCACAACACCAAGCTCAAAGTGGCATGTCATACGGGGTTACCCAACCAATACCTTCATCGAAGGGTAGGTCCATTTATCATTGATAGATATGTGGGGGCCACATATGAGTCCATGGTTGGTAGAAAAGCACCTAAGTAATGCTTCTCCTCCTCAGTAAGTGATAGAGGACCAAGGTTTTGAAAGGAAGATTCCTTGACCATCTATATCTTATGTCATGAAGCTCATAGGAGCTATGTATGTAGTTTTGTATTACATTGCAATATTTTACTTTGAGAAGTATTGTAATGGAATGGAAATATTTATTGTATGTTGCACATCTTTATTCATATATTTTCAATAAAGAAAGGGAAAAAAATTATTGCAATGGCATGTTACATAGATTTATTTACTTTTTACAGTAAAAACTTAGGAAATTTACTTCAATGAATGTTTGGCATATTACATGTGGTATTAGAGCTACCAAGTTTATCTCTGGAACCTATAAGCTCATCATTTTCTCCATCCAATGTTATCTAATGTTGTGAATTATTGTGCCAGGATGGTGCATCTCATATTAACAGCATGAAAGTTAGTAATCAGAAACGAGTGCTACCTCAAGGCCAAGAAGGAAAAAGAAGCCATCCTTAGAACCATAGAGGGGACCAACTACAACAAGGTTGCCTGGTTGAGTGACACTGATACATTTAGTCATGCACTTTCTCATATTAGTGAAGTGAAGAGGAAGATGAAGATGGAGGCTATGTACAATATACCTTTCATTTCATGAGAAAAATCTAAGTCATTATCACTTTCCAGGAATATGCTCTCGAAGGGAAGCATTAGTCCAACATTCATCTGTAGGGACCCTAGAGTTCCTCCATTGTCTAAAGTATAGTAATTTCCTCAAGTAATGAGTCTAAGGGATATGTACCTCTAGATCAGCCAGATGTGAAATGGTCTCATGAACAAATGTCTGCAAAAAAGGTATACTATATTGTTGATGAACTCCATATTGGCATTGAACGTTGTAACTATGTATTGGATAATAAATCCAAAGGCTACTATCCATTCTGGGATAGGTATGAATAAACGATGGATGAACAGAAAGATAGAGCAAAACAACAATCTCAATCTATAGGATATACTCCATTAAGTTATGTGTTAGAGAGTGAATCTGAGGAATACTCTCCACTCGACTATCTAAATAGTTGCTCTATGTAATCAAAGGATATTGAAATCCTTTTGAAATGAATAAAATTATTTGTTTATCAAAAGTGTATGCTTAATCTTATGTGGAATTCTTTATGTTTGAATGTCATTTCTAATGCTTCCATAAGATAGTTGATAACATAATTTAGTCTAACATGGATAAAAAAAATCAGATAAAACCTGATCTTGTGAAGATGGTGAGGACATGAACCAATCCCAGTAGTAGCCAAGAAGATGGGAAAGGACCAACCAGAATTGAGGCTAGGCTTGACCAAATCCTGAAAAGGTTGCACAACCTTGAACAAGAAAGGATAAGAGCTAGGGTTGAGGAAGAAGTTCCTGTTAATAGCAATGAAGGTGAAAACTCTTCTCATGGACATAATGAAAACCATGATCACAAAAAATAAAGATCACCAACCCCATTTTAGGAAATAAATAAAAAATCACATGGCTTCTGAACTTTCTAAGAATATGAAGAAGCTTGGTCCACCCAATTTTGAGGGAAGTGCTAGCAGGGATGAAGCTGGTGCAATTGCACCCTAGCAAGATCATGCCTGCATGAGGCAACTTCTAGTTTTATATTAAAACATGATGTCCTAATGTTGTAATAAGGTCAATTAGACCATTTTGAGTGTGTTTTAGGTCCTAGATGGTCATTTTGGGTTCATTGGCCCGGATATAATGTGAAAGTTGCAAACTCAACAAAATGTTGTCATAGCAACATTGTAAAGATGCAAAAAATACCAAAAGGTGGAATGTGAAGAGTTAGGTAGTTATAAATTTAGGTTTATTCATTGGTTTTAGTTTATATAAGAATTTTTAAGCTTCAGAAACTTTAAGGAATGCTGGAGGATGATGTATGAGGAAGAAATTTAATGTAATTCTCTATTTTCTATTATTTACCAGCATTTTATTTGATATCAGACCATTATATGGCCATACTTTGTTAATGAATCCTCTCCTCCTCCATTTTAAGTGATATCCCTATGAATCCTCTTTAATATGCATTTGGTTTCATTAAAAACAATTTGGTTTTGTGAAAGATATGGACAAATTTCTCTAGGTGGGTAGAAACCCTAATCTAGGGTCATAATGTTCAGTTAAAATTGTGTTTCTATAATTTCCACCATTGGAATCTTCTAAAAGTTAGTGAGAGGGAATTTTTGAATGTAATTTAAATGTTATCAAAGTTGCATGGCTTGAGGATAAGATTTTGGGCAGATTTAATGATGCCCTAGGTCTATAAATTATGGAAAAAGTCTGGAAAACCAGTGTACAGTGAGGTTTTAAGAGTTTGATTGTGATGTGAGAGTCCTTCTTGAGTAATATGGTTTTGAAAGGGGATTTGGATGTATTTTGATCCTTTTACTGATTGGGTTTGGTGAAATTTTAAGTCCTTGAGTCCTTTGTTGGTTGATTGTCTTATTAGGTAGATTGGGGACAATCCTAATTAGGATAGTTTTGCATAGTTTGGAATTTCCTATCTTGAATGGCCATAAAAACCATTTGAAGGGTGTTCTATTGAGGAGTTTAGTATTCCTTTGAATCAATTTGAGAATTCCTGAGATTCCTTTATTGTTGCATGTCAAATTGAATGGTGACAACTTGAAGCCTATTTAGGCTGGTTAGGATAGTCTACTTTGAGAATTCTCACATTTGAAATGTTTAAGTTGGGAATTGAGTTTGGGTCAGTCATTTTAATGTTTCTTAAGGTTTTTTGAAGTTTCAACAAGAGGTTTTGTGCCTTGTTCTCAGTTTGGGTGTTTTGAAACAAGGGTTTTGTGAAGGATGAGTCCTAGTTGCAAGGACAAGCAAGAATAGGTTGAGTGATGTCAAGTTGAGACTGTTTGAGAGTTTTGGGACCCCTGCATTGCATCAGAAGTTGAGGCATGGCTTGTTCAAATGGAAAAGTATTTTTAAATATGAAATTACACTAAGACCACTAAAACCACTTGGGGTGCATACTAGTTAGCTGGAAAAGCTTCAACCTGGCAGATGAAAAAAAAGCTAGAACTCAATATCAACTCATGGAAGTTGACATCAAGGGAATTTTTTGATATTTTTTGCAAGCGATGGTTACCCCAATTATATTATGACAAAAAAATCATAGATTTCTAGAGTTTAAAGTAAGGAAACATGATAGTTAATGAATATTGGGAGAAGTTTACCTGACTTTTGTGTTATGTTCCTATATATCATAAGGATGAGTGCTTCTGCATTAGAAAATTTATAATGGCACTTAACAACCAGATCAAAGGAGAAGTGGATATGCATGGTCCAACAACTATGGATCTTGTATATGAGAAGGAAATTAAGTAGGAGTAGAAGCTTAGAGCTACCTTTAGTAGGCAAGAAAATAGAGATCATAGGAAGGATGTGGAGATTCCTAAAAATCCAACTCCAAAGAAGGTGGAGGTTGCGCAAAATGTATCTAAGAAAGGGGAAATAGGAAACCAAAATAGTGGTAAAGATTCAAGAAGGGAGCAAAAAATGAATGGTTCCAACCAAGAAAATACCAATAATGCTAGTGGAAATGTTAGTGGATCTTGAGAACCTACGAAGAAGAAGGTGCCTTTTATGGGATGCTATACTTGTGGGGGAGACCATCTTCTAATAAATTATTCCAGTAAGCCTTCCAGAAGTTCACTACCAACTCAACGAGCAATGTTCCAATAGAGGATACATGTAACGATGGATGATCACTAAGTAGAGTATCAGGCAACTCCCATTGAAACTCTAGGTATTTTTTTTGGTTTACCCATTTCAATTCTTATTGATACAGGTGCAACTGAGAATTTCATTTCAACTAGAGTAGCTAAACTATTATCTAGAAAGGTTGGACACATGGCAACATCTTGGGATGTAAAGTATACAAACCAGATAAGAGCAAAGGTGGACCGATGTTTGTTTGAGGCTAGGATAGAGCTACCTTGTTTCTCTACTAAAGTAAAACTTTATGTCACACCTTTAGGATCCTATGATGTTATCTTAGGTATGAATTGGTTGCGGAGATATAGGGCTAAGGTATATTTCCATGCAAAAACTGTAGAATGCCTAGATGATATTGCTAATCGAGTAAAATTCCAGGGATACCTATAGAGGTGAATATTCATCAAATCTTGGCAAGGCAACTAGTGGGGGTTGAGAAGAAAGGGTTTAAACTCTTTGTCGTTAAGCTTGAAGAACTTGAAAAAAAAATTGATAACTTGGATCCCCAAAGTTTCCAAGAGATGGGAGACAGTGAGATAGATGACATTGGAATGTTAGACATGGAAAGATATCCCATATTCAGAAAATTTTCAGATGTATTTCCAGATGAGTTATCTGGATTACCACTGAAGAGGATATTTGATTTCTCTATAGATATAATTCTAGGGTTTGAACCTATTTCCAAGGTGCCCTACAGAATAATGACAACTGAGCTAATGGAGCTTAAGACACAATTGGATGAATTATTGTCAAAAGGGTGTAAAAGACCAAGTGTTTCACCTTGGGGAGCGTCAGTTATTTTTGTGAAAAAGAAGGATGGTACTTTCTGTTTGTGCATTGACTATCGTATGCTTAAAAAATCCATGGTGAGGATTAAGTATATGTTACCATGCATTGATGATATTTTTGATCAAATGCGAGGTGTTGACGTATTCTCAAAGATAGATTTGAGATTGGATATCACTAGCTAAGAATTAGAGGTGAAGATATCTTTAAGACTATGTTTAGAACCAAATAAGGACACTATGAATTCACAGTTTTACCTTTTGGGTTGACAATTGCACTTACCGCATTCATGAATCTAATGAATAGTGTGTTTAGAGACTGCCTAGATAAATTTGTCTTAGTTTTCATAAATCGCATCCTAATTTATTCTAAGGATGACGAAGATCACTCTAGAAATTTAGAGATAGTTCTCCAACGTTTAAGAGAGAACAAGTTGTATGGTAAACTATCTAAGTGTACTTTCTTCCAAAGGAGAGTGCATTATCTACGGCATGTAATCTCGATAGACAGAATCTCTGTAGATCCCGCTAAGATCAACGCAGTATTTTTGTGGCCTATACCCATGAATGTGTTTGAGGTTAGAAGTTTTATGGGTATAGTCGGGTACTATAGAAAGTTTTTTGTGAACTTCTCCAAGATTGCTTTTCCAATTACTTCTTTGCAAAGAAAAGGAAATAAATTTGAGTGGACTGGGAAGTTCCAAGAATCCTTTGATCTACTTAAAGATAATTTAACCACTGCACAGATCTTGAAAGTATCAGATCATGAGGTTAACTTTGCGGTTATCACAGATGCATGTGGGGAAGGTTTAGGGGGTGTGTTAATGCAAGATGGACAAGTAATTGATTATGAGTTTATAAATTTGAAACCCTATGAGAAAAATTATGCATCGTATGATTTAGAGTTAGCAATTGTGGTTCACGCATTATAGATGTGGAGGCACTACTTGTTAGGGAAACCCTTTCAATTGAAAACTAACCATAATGGGTTAAAGTACCTTTTCACTCAACCTATTCTAAATGCTAGGTAGAGAAGATGGTTGGAGTTAATAGTTGACTATGATTTCAATATCAGTTATATAAAAGGGAAAGAAAATTAGGTTGTTGATTCCTTGAGTCAAAGACATCATATTGCTTCAATAGTAATTATTCAAACCGACTTTAAGGGGAAAGTGTTGCAAAAATTCAAAGAGGATGAGTACTACTTGCAATTAAAGCAAGCACTTGCTAATAATCCACAAGATTCTAGGTATGAGGGTTTTTATTTTGAACCTAATGGATTACTTAGATATAAGGGTAGGATGTATGTTCTTGACATAGTGGAATTAAGCAATCTAGTATGGAAAGAAGTGCATGAAGAAACATACTCTGGACACACTAGAGTGACCAAAATGATGGAAGATGTGAAGCCATTATATTTTTGGAAAGGGATGAAAGGAGATGTTGCTAATTTTGTGGCTAGGTGTCTGAAATGTCAAAGGTTGAAAGCAGAACATCATCATCCTATGGGCGTGTTATATCCACATGACATACCAGAGAGGAAATGGAAAATCATAAGTATTTTCTTTGTGCAAGGATTGTCTATGTCAAGAAATAAACACAACGTCATTTTTGTCATAATAGATAAGCTTGCCAAAGTCACACATTTTATATCTAGAAATCTAACCAATGAAGCACCTGTCATAGATAGGAATTTTGTGCAAGAATTGTTTAGGTTGCATGGAATTTTGAAGAAGATTATCTTGAATAGGGATGCATGAGTCACTTCTAGGTTTTGGAAAACCTTGTTTTCTGCACTAGGGACTCAATTGAATATTAGCTCAGCCTATCACTCAGAAACGAATGGACAAATAGAAAAGGTGAATCAAGTATTGGAAGAACTACTAAGAACGTATTGCATGGATCAACAGTACAAGTGGGAATTACCCTTAGTTGAATTTTCTTACAACAATTCTTATCATTCTACAATAAAGATGGCTCCTTTCAAAGCGTTGTATGGTCAAAAATGTCAAACTCCTATAAGTTGGCATAAATTTGAGGATAGAGTGACTCCTGGGCTAGTGATGTTGGCTGAGATGGATGACTAAGTTAACATTGTGAAGCAAAGGTTGGCTAAAGATAATGATCATCAGAAAAGTTATGTTGATGCTAAGAGAGTGCCTCAAAAAAAATTTGTAGGTGACAAAGTGTTGTTGAGAGTAAAACCTCACAAAAGCTCCATTAAATTTGGAAAGTCTTCCAAGTTAGCCCCATGTTATGTTGGACCATTTGAGATTCGCATGTAAGTGAATCCAGTAGCCTATCGAATAAAATTGCCACCAACTCTTGTCATAATGCATAATGTATTCCATGTGTCTTACCTTAAGAGGTATGTACTCAGTGATAATCATGTTATTGATTGGAATGCTTTACAAGTACAGGACCCCAAAGTGGTAACACTCGAGCCTGTCAAGGTGCTCGGAACACATAAGATTTCCTTGTGTAACAGGGAGGTTCTACAATGCAAATTCCAATGGGATCGGTATGTAGAAGACTCAACCACTTGGGAAGATTATGCTGAGTTTCAACAAAAGTTTCCTCTTGTTTTAGAAGCTTATGAGAATTCTTGAACAATATGTTGATTATTTTTTATTTTTTATGTTTCTACATAAAATCATTGGGGATGATGACTCACAAGGGGGTGAGTATGTTGCACCCCAATTTTGTGATTACTATTTACTATTACTATATAGGATAAAATGTGAATGTAATGTGAAGCCAGTGGATGAATAAATTGACTGTGCACTTTTTATCACTACCTTATGAATGAATTCCATCTCATTTAATGTTATATGAAGGAATGCATTTATATAAATAAATGAATATTGTGTTGATATTCTAACTTGGGAGATGTAATATGTATATTGCATATTTTGTGAATAGCTAACTATTGTGTGGATATGTTAGTGTTTGCAAGTACATGTTCAATTCCTCTAGGCAGAGGGGAAGCATCACTTAGGAGGTCTTGGTCAAGTAACTAGTAATGTAACCTATATGATCTTACACACACCATAGTAGAATAATTGAGTCGGGTTATTAAGTGGGAAGTTGGTAAGTCAACTTTAGTTGTTATGTCTACTTTAGTGAAAATCTAGTTTACTATTGTGTGCATTATTGGATGATGATTATTTGATAAGCTTATGATTTCCTTCTTGTTACCATGCTTGAATTGATAAATGAGTATATGAGGTATGTGTATGCATACACACATGCATGGTGATGATAGACTATATGCACCAAGGAACACATACATGAGGGTACATAGGTAGACGTACCTATGCACACTCATGGACGAGTTGCTTATGCATGTGGAACTATTTGATCAAACCAACGACATGCATATGTATATGTATAGACATATATCGCTCGTAGTATATTATCAAACACTATGGTAATTGTGTATGATTTTGGTGAGTGAATCGAACATGTATATTTATATATACATATATATATATAATGTATATACATATATCCATATGTATATGTATATTCATATATGTGTATGGTAGAAAATGGATATGCCCATGCGAATGTATTGATACATGTAAACATATGCATACATGAACATAGAGGAATATATATATGTGTGTGTGTGTGTGTGTATACACAATTGATATGTTAATATAACAATGTGATTGCTATGTTGATGTACTCTCTTGTATATCAATTATATATACATGCTTTTTTTTCTTCCCCTCCACCTCTGGAATGATTCTCTTCTCGAGTCAGTTGGGGAAGCTCTTGGGGATTTTTTGTATGTTGACAATGCATCTTCTGATATATTTCATTCCACCTTTGCCCAAATACTTGTGGAAATTGATGTGTCAAATGGATTGCCTGTTGAGGTTTCGTTAGAATCCTCCAAGGGGAATTGGGTTCAATCTCTGGACTATAAGGGATTACCTTTCCATTGTAGAAGATGCTTTAAGACTGGACATGTTGCTGCTCATTGTGGTTTTGAGAAAAAAATAAAAAAGGCAAACTGGTGGTTTGGAGCTGCTCAACATCATTATACTGTTGAGAAGAAATCTGAAGAAAAAAAGAGTTTCTCAGAGGCGGTTGCTTCTGAATCATAGAAATTAGGAGCCGCTCCTTCGGCTTGTCCTTTGGGAGGGGTTGATTCTTCCTCTCACATTGAACCTCAGTCTAAGTCTCCATCTGCCTTTTCTGGTGGAGGGGCTTCAATTTCTCCTTTGGCCTGCTCTTTGGATAAGAACCAGTTAGCACGCATGGTCAAGGATGTTTCACCCAGGGCTGCAAATGATCAATCCCAGGATTGTGATGTGCTGGCTTGGCAGGAAAAGGTAGCACAAGTGGAAGAAGGTTGGATTACAGTCACGAGTAAAAAATAAAAAGCATCTGAGCCTTCTCTATAAATGACGCTTTTTTCCCACAAGATTAACTCTAAATGTGAAACATGATGTTATTGGCTTGGGAGCCGGCTTTTTGATGGCTGCAGGCTGTCCTTTTTTTTAGTCTGGCTTTTCTAGTTGTAAAGGGTTGCAGATCCCTTCAAAATTTGCTTTTCCCCTAATATCAAAAACATATACATATATACGTATAAGTAAAATATATATATGTATATGGATGTGTTGATAATATATATATATATATATATATACTTATATATACATATAGATATATATAAGTATATATATATACACATATAGATATATATCTATATATATGTATGTATATGTGGTATTTATTTTCAAACATCAATTACTTAGAGATCGACTATTTCAAACAATGTTTATCAATCAATTCTATTTTTTAATATATTTGGCTTAGAAGTCGATAATCATGGATGACTTAATGGCTGAAACCTTGAGATGAATACGATTGTATTCATGAGTTGTTTTTAATGCTCTTGTTATCATACTAAAGAGAGAGTATAAATCTACAAACTATATAAACATTAAATTCGATAATGGGAAAGGTTGACACCTTTATGTATCATGGACTTGGTTAATAACATCACCATGATTTTTTGTAACAAATCAAACAACTGCTAAATACATTGAACAATCAATGACTTTTTCTAATCAATTAAGTCTATGAGTCTATACTTAGCATAGACTAAGTCGATGCTATTATGGGTGGTATTATTTTGTTATTGACTGTTTCTCTTGAGAGTAAAATCATGCCACCTTTACATTATGTTTGTCATATAATTCTGCTTATTGTTGATAGTCAAATTCTATCACATGGAGAGTTGATTTATTCTCCAATTGTTGTCAAAAAGTGGGTCGATCTGTTGGTATTCAAGCTGATTCTTTACTTACTTATTCACCAACTTTCAAATTTGTGTTAGTGGTGTTGCTACACATGCTTGTTGCTATCAATATCATGCCTAAATTGTAGGCAATGTAATTACTTGCTTGCTTTATAAATAGTAGCAAGATTCCATTGTTTGGGGCACCTCATTATCACTCTTTCATGTGTTATTTCATGCACAAAAAATCTACATTTTAGTGTCCTTTTGTAACTGCAATATGTTGTCCAAATAGTGAGGGAGAGTCTTGAGAATTAAGAGAGTTTTAGCTATCTTTTGAGAAGAAGCAATTGCCAACTTGAGAGATAAGAAGTTGTGAGACTTTGCTGGAGAGAGTTGTTGTTCTAAAGTTGTTGTGACTGCAACTAGTCAAATTGGGAAGCTATAAAATAGGCATGAGAATATTCTACTTTTGATTATTCTATTTTAAACATACTATGTCTTGATTCATTGAGCTACTCATGTTGATACTTGCATGTAGAAGTAATATTTACTTTGAAAGAAAATTAGAAACTATTTGCTTTGTTTGTACATTGTTTGTAAGTACTCCATGATAGGAGAAATTCTTTGTCTTGGGTATTATTATACTAGACATGAGTAGTCAAGGGTAAGAGGTTATGTTTATCATAGGTATTGTTATTATACTAGATATGGTAAAACATAAGCAAGCTTAGGGTATGCTCAAAACTAGATAGTTATTTATGCTAGATGGCTAGTAGGCTACTCTTGGGAATGTTGTCCAGTAAAGGGAGGGAACTTGTACTTTGCTTATTGAGTTGTGTTACCTTATGTTGTTTAAGAGATAGGTTATCCTAGGGAGTAGCTTTCCCATGGAGAGGGATTTCCTGGGCATAAATATAATGTCCTTAAGTCAAAATGAGCTTTCCATAGTTTAGGTGAATGGTAGACCATCACTTGATTATACTGAGTGAGAACACTTTGGCCAAAGTAGTGTGAAAGTCTGATGTCTCCATTGTAGATAGTGTGATGTTGAGACTCCACTGTTAGTTCACCATGTCTATTTTAATGCATGAGGGATACCTAGTGTAGGTTATAAAATCCTAGTCATGTAGGACACAACACTAAGCTCAGAGTGGTATGTCATACGGGATTACCCAACCAATACCTTCATTAAAGGGTAGGGCCATCTATCATTGATTGATGTGTGGGGGACTACATATGAGTCTGTGATTGGAAGAAAATCACTTGAGTGATGTTTCTTCTCCTCAACAAGTTATAGAGGACCAAGGTTTTGATAGGAAGATTCTTGGACCATCTATATCTTATATCATGAAGCTCATAGGAGCTATGTATGTAGTTTTTTATTTCATTGAAATATTGTACTTTAAGGAGTATTGTAATGGAATGGAAATCCTTATTGTATGTTGTACAACATCTTTGTTCATATATTTTCAATAAAGAAAGGAATTTTTTTATTTCAATGGCATGTTACATAGATATATTTACTTTTTACAGTAAAAATTGAGGAAAATTACTTCAATGAATGTTTGGCATATTACGTGTGGTATTAGAGCTACCAAGTTTAGCTCTGGAACCTATAAGCTTGTAATTCTTTCCTTCCAACATTATCTAATGTTTTGAATTCTTATTCCCGGATGGTGCATCTGAGATTAGTGGATCAATGAAGTGAAGAGGAAGATGAAGATGGAGGCTATGTAAAATATGCCTTCCCTTTCACCAAAAAATTTTTAGTCATTATCACTTTCCAAGAATATGCCCTCAAAGGGAAGCGTCAGTCTGACATTCATCTTTAGAGACCTTAGAGTTCTTCCATTATCTGAAGTAATAGTAATTTCCTCAAGTAACGAGTCCAAGGGATATGTACCTCTAGATCAGTCAGATGTGAAATAGTCTAATGAACAAATGTTTGTGAAAAAGGTAGAATATATTGTTGATGAACACCATATTGGCACTAAACCTCATAACTATGTATCAGGTGATAAATCTGAAGGCTACTATCCAATCTAGGATAGGTATGAACAAATGAGGGATGAACATAAAGATAGAGACGAACAAGGATCTCAATCTATAAGATAAACTACATTAAGTTATGTGTCATAGAGTGAAGACGAGGGATACTCTTCACTCGACTATCTGAATAGTTGCTCCATATAATCAAAGGATATTGAAATCCTTGTGAAATGAATAAAATTATTTTTTTATCAAAAGTGTATGCTTAATCTTATGCAGAATTCTTTATGTATGAATTCCATTTCTAATGCTTCCATAAGATAGTTGATAACATAATTTAGTCTAACATGGATAAAAACATTCAGATAAAACCCAATCTTGTGAATATTGGGAGAAGTCTACCCGACTTATGCGTTATGTTCCTATATATCATAAGGATGAGCTCTTTCACATTAGAAAATTTATAATGGGACTTAACAACCAAATTGAAGGAGAAGTGGATATACATGGCCTAGAAACTATGGATATTTTATATGAGAAGGCCATTAAGCAAGAGTGGAAGCTTAGAGCTACCTCTAGTAGGCAAGAAAACAGAGATCATAGGAAGGATGTGGAGATTCTTGACAAGCCAACTCCAAAGAAGGTGGAGGTTGTGAAAAATGTATCTAAGCAAGGGGGGAAAGGCAACCGCAATATTGGTAAAGATTCAAGAAGGGAGCGAAAGATGAATGTTTCCAACCGAGGAAATACTAATAATGTTGGTGGAAACACTAGTGGATCTAGAGAACTCGCGAAGAAGAAGGTACCTTTTATGAGATGTTATACTTGTGGGGGAGACCATTTTGCTAGAAATTATCCGAGTAATCCTTCCAAAATTTCACTACCAACTCAACGAGCAATGTTCCAAAAGAGGATACATGCAACAGTGGATGATTACCAAGCAGAGTATTAGGCAACTCCCATTGAAACTCTAGGTATTTTTTTTGGTTTACCCATTTTAGTTCTTATTTTTATGGGTGCAACTAAGAATTTCATTTCACTTAGAGTAGCTAAACAATTATGTGGAAAGTCTGGACACATGGCAATGTCTTGGGATGTAGAGTATGCAAACCAGACAAGAGCAAAGGTGGAACAATGTTTGTTTGAGGCTAGGATAGAGCTACCTTGTTTCTATATTGATGTAAACCTTGATGTTGCACTTTTAGGATCCTATGGTGTTATCTTAGGTATGAATTGGTTGTGGAGACATAAGGCTAAGGTATACTTCCATGTGAAAACTATAGAATTCCTAGAAGATCTTAGTAATCAAGTAAAATTCCAAGGGATACCTAGAGAGGTGAAGATTCATCAAATCTCAGCAATGCAACTAGTGAGGGTTGAGAAGAAAGGGTGTAAACTCTTTTCCATTAATCTTGAAGAACTTGAAGAAATTTTTGATAACTTGGATCTCCAAAGTTTCCAAGAGATGGGAGACAGTGAGATAGATGACACTAGAATGTCAAACATGGAAAGATATCCTATATTGAGAAAAAAATTAGATGTATTTCTAGATGAGTTACTTGGATTACCACCGAAGAGGATATTTGATTTCTCTATAGATATAATTCCAGGGTTTGAACCTATTTCCAATGTGCCCTAAAGAATGATGAAAACTGATCTAATGCAACTTAAGGCATAGTTGGATGAACTGTTGTCAAAAGGGTTGATAAGACCAAGTGTTTCACCTTAGGGAGTTCTAGTTATTTTTGTGAAAAAGAAGGATGGTACTTTTCATTTGTACATTGACCATCATATGCTTAAGAAAGCAATGGTGAAGAATAAGTATCCATTACCACACATTGATGATATTTTTGATCAAATGAGAGGTGTTTCTATATTCTCAAAGATAGATTTGAGATCTGGATAGCACTAGCTAAAAATTAGAGATGAAGATATCTTTAAGACTATGTTTAGAACCAAATATGGACACTATGAATTCACAGTTTTACCTTTTGGGTTGACAATTGCACCTGCCACATTCATGAATCTAATGAATAGTGTATTTAGAGACTCCCTAGATAATTTTTTCTTGGTTTTTCTAGATGGCTTCTTAATTTATTCTAAGGATTAGGAAGATCACTGTAGACATTTAGAGATAGTTCTACAAAGTTTAAGAGAGCACAAGTTGTATGGTAAAATATTTAAGTGTACTTTTCTCCAAAGGAGAGTGCATTATCTACAGCATGTAATCTTAGCGGTCGGAATCTTCGTAGATATCGCTAAGATCAAGGCAGTACTTGTGTGGCATCTACCCAAGAATGTATCTGAGGTTAGAAGTTTTATGGGTCTAGCCAAGTACTATAGAATTTTTTTTGTGAACTTCTCCAAGATTAATTTTCCAATTACTTATTTGCAAAGAAGATGAAAGAAATTTGAGTGGACTGAGAAGTGCCAAGAATCCTTTTATCTACTTAAAGAGAAGTTGACCACTGCGTCGATCTTGAAAGTACCAGATCTTGAGGGTAACTTTGTGGTTATCATAGATGCATGTGTGGAACGTTTAGGGGGCGTGTCAATGCAATATCAAAAAGTAATTGCTTGAGTCTAGAAATCTAAAACTCTATGAGGAAAATTATGCATTGCATGATTTAGAGTTAGTAGTTACGGTTCACGCATTACAGATGTGGAGGCACTACTTGTTAAGGAAACCCTTTGAATTGAAATTGACCATAATGAGTTAAAGTACCTTTTCACTCAACCTAATCTAAATGCTAGGTATAGAAGATGGTCGGAGTTAATAGTTGAATATGATTTCAATATTAGTTATATGAAAGGGAAAGAAAATTGAGTTGTTGATACCTTGATTCAAAGATATCATATTGCTTCAATAGTAACGATTCAAACTAACTTTAAGGGGTGAGTGTTGCAAAAGTGCAAAGAGGATGAGTACTACTTGCAATTCAAGTAGGAACTTGCTAATAATCCACAAGATTCTAGGTATGAGGTTTTTCATTTTGAACCTAATGGATTACTTAGATATAAGGGTAGTATGTATGTTCCTGACATAGTGGAATTAAGGAATCTGGTATGGAAAGAATTACATGAAGCACCGTACTTTGGACACCCTAGAGTGACCAAAATGATGGTAAATGTGAAGCCATTATATTTCTTGAAAGGGATGAAAGGAGATGTTGCTAATTTTGTGGCTAGGTGTCTGTAATTTCAAAGGGTGAAAGAAAAGCATCATCATCCTGCAAGCTTGTTATATCCACATGACATACCAGAGAGGAAATGGCAAGTCATAAGTATGGACTTTGTGCAAGGATTGCCTATGTCAAGAAATAATCATAATTCCATTCTTGTGGTATGTAATAGTATCATAATTTGTTTAGTTGATCTAGTAGAATTTTTTTGAATGGTATGAAGATCGATCATTTGTGTTATACATTTTTTCCTAGAGTTAATAAAGAACAAGGTGAACATATACCAATAGAAATTTCAAATTTGTTAGAGGATTTCAATGACAAGTTGTCAAGTGATATACTTGATGGTTTTCCACCTATGATGAAGATTATTCATCAGATGGATTTGATACCAAGAGCCAATTTTCCAAATAAGGAAACCCATAGAATGACTCCTATAGAGAATGAGGAGTTGAATAAACAAGTTCAAGAGTTATTGAAGAAATGATTCATTCAAGAGAGTTTGATTCCATGTGTGGTACATGTTGTAATAGCACTAAATAAAGATGGAGAATGGAGAATGTGTATAAACTCTTGAGCCATTAACAAATTTACAATCAAATAAAGATTCCCATTACCAAGGATGGATGACCTTATGGATTGTTTGAGTGGAGCCAATTACTTCATGAAGATTGACTTGAACAGTGGGTATCATCAGATTCATATAAGAGAAGGATATGAGTGGAAGACAACCTTCAAGACTAAAGAGGGTTTGTAATAATGGTTAGTCATATCATTTGGGTTAACCAATGCATTGAGTATATTTATGTGGCTTATGAATGAGGTGATAAAATAATTTTTAGAAAAAAAATTTATTGTTTATTTAGATTATATTTTATTTTCAATGGCATTGGAGGAGCACCTGATGCATATCTAGAGGGGTTTTGAGAAGTTAAGGGAGGAGAAGTTGTTGATTAATCTAAAATAAATTCAGTTTTTTGAAGAGAGAGTTGGTATATTGGGGATTTGTTATCTCAGTGGAGGTTCTTAAAATGGATCTGAGAAGGTGAGTAGTATCATTGAATGGCCTATCTCGAGGAGTTTTATCTATAGGTAAGATCATTTCATGGTCTAGAAATTTTTTACACAAATATTATTATTAATTTTAGTATCATTTCTACATCTCTAACTGAAGCAATGAGGGGATAGAAAAGAGTTTAAGTGGACTTTAGGAGTAGCCACGATTTGTGATATGTTGAAGAAGAAAGTCACAGAGAAACCTATTTTGGTACTTCTATATTTCAATAAGGTCTTTTAGGTAGATTATGATGCTATTGGTACTGCTATAGCAGATATTTTAAGTCAAGAAGGTAAGCACATTGCCTCTTTTAGTGAGAAATTGAATTATTCTAAAAAGAAATATTATGTCTATGATTAAGAGTTTTATGTTATAGTTTAGGCTTAGAAGAAATGGAGGCACTATCTATTGTTGAAAGAACTTGTTTTATATATTGATCATCAAGCTTTGTAGTATCTTAATAGTCAAGGAAAGGTAAATCAAAGCCACTTAAAATGGGTTGAGTTTTTATAGAGATACTTTTGTTTTGAAGCATAGGATTGGAAGGTCGAACAAATTTGCAAATTCCTTTAATAGAAGGAAAAATTTGTTGATAGAGATGAGAATAGAGGTTGTTGTGTTCAATGAACTCATGAGTTTGTATCCTGAACATCAAGACTTTGTAGAAGCTTGGAAGGCTTGTTTGGAACATGTTACTTTGGATAGGAAAAAATGGTTGGATTTCTTAATCTAAGATGGGATGTTGTTTAAAGGAAGCTAATTGTGCATAACAAGGAGTTCTATGAGAGAACCTAATCAATGATAATCATAATGGAGGATTGACTGGACATTTTGGTTGAGATACGACCACTAATCTAGTTAGTGAGAATTATTCTAGCCATAGTTATAAAAAGATGTGAGGAAGTTTGTACAAAGTTGTAGAGTATGCCAGATGGCTAAGGGAGTAAGTTAGAATACTAGACTATGCAATCCATTACCTGTACCAAAGAGGCCATGGGAAGATATTAGCATGGACTAGGTTCTTGGTTTACCAAGAAAACATAAATGACATGACTCAATATTTGTCATGGTTGACAGATTTTTTAAAAATGGGACATTTCATTCCATGTCATAAGACCAATGGTGTTCACATTGTAGAGTTTTTTTTCAAAGAGCTGGTGAGACTACATGGTCTACCAAAGAGTATAGTTTTAGACAAAGATACCAGATTTGTTGGTTATTTTTCGAGGACATTATGGAAGAAGTTTAAGGAAAATTTGAAGTTCAATTATGCACACCATCTATAAATTGATGAAAAAATGGAGGTGGTGAATGGGATTTTTGGAAACTTATTGAGATTATTAGTAGGAGATAAGCCCAAGGGATGGGATAATTTGATCATACCATAGGAGAAATTTTCTTGCAACAATTATTTCAATAGGAGTACTAGTAAATCCCCATTCTTGATTGTATATGGGAGTAGTCCAAGGAATGCTTCTAAGTTGAGGAAGATCGAAAAAGGGGAAAAGAGTAGTTCCAAGGTAGAATACTTTGTAAATCACCTAAAGGAATTTCATTAAGAGGTAAGGAATCACATCAATAAGATGAATTCTCAATACAAAGCTAAGGTTGATCAAAAAATGAGATTTAAGGAATTTCAGGTCAAAGATGAAGTCATGGTTCACTTGAGTAAAGAAAGGTTCCCAATGGGAATGTATAACAATTTGAAAATAAATAAATTCATACCATACAAGATCTTGAGGAAGCATGATTTAGGAAATGATTATGAGGTAAAATTATTAAGTGGAATAAACATTTCTACTATGTTCAACATTGTTGATTTGATATAGTATCATGAAGGAGATATGGAGGATGGACTAATAAAAGAAAAATGGAATATTCCACCACCTACTTTAGAAAAGGAAGGGATATAAGAAATATTGGATAGCTATGTGGGTAGAAGTACAAGAAAAAGGTAGTATGAAGAATATCTAGTTAAATGGAAAGGAATGCCTATTGAATATTCATCATGGAACTGTCTAAGGTAGCGATTGACCATCTTGGCTTTCCTTCAACACCAGAGAAGTGACAGGTTCAATTCTCAAATTACCCTAGGTGTCGGATGCAAGAGCATCTAATGGTGTAGGGGAAATCTTGCATCACCCAAAAAAAATGGTTTTTTCCTTATTTTATTTAGTTTTTTTAAGTCCCATGATGGAACTTAAGGGGCGTAAGATAGTTAGAAGTCAAAAAAAGTGAAAAATAGGCACCTACTATTTTCAATAAGATAGCCTAAATGAGCTCATATGGACTTGAAAATTTTACTCCAAGGAGTAGTATTGAAAAATGTATCCAATGGGAGAAGAATCATCTCAATTTCATGTACTGTTTTAGAGATATTAAAGTTTTTTTCTTGAGAATTTTCTCCCATATAGATTCAAATTCAAATTTGAAAACCTTAGAAGCCTTGAAAAATCTCAAAAAATGAGAAATGATCTTTGTATTGTTTCAACATTGTAGATCTCTTTGACTCTTTGAGAGCTTTCCAATGATATATTATAATAAAAAATTGATCACTCGAGTCAAAAGTTATGGCTCTAAGAAGTTGTGCCACTAAAAAGTAAATTTCAATAATGTCAATGTCATCCACCTCCCAGAAGTACCATCTACAACATAAAATCCTTCACAACAAGAACCGAGAGAGGCTACACAAGGCCATTTCACCAAATATGAGTGAATAAATTTGAGATGATAAAATTACATATTGTACAAGTTTTTAAAGTTGTGAAAAAGGTGACGAGTATAAAAGTTCCCAATATGGGAAACAAAACCACTCGTTTAATTTACCCTAAGATAAATTTAACACACTAAAACCCCCCCTTAAGTGCAAACTTAGAGAGAATGAAGATGCAATATGGGTCCTGGCTATACAACCATGTTAGGTACCCATTTACAATGCAAAAAATAAATCTCTCACAACTAGAGAAAAGGAGAAAAAACACTATGGGAAAAATACCCTCTCCAAAAGAGAGAAAAAAAACAAAAAATGATGCATGGATGGAGGACTCAATAACACCCCCAAGGACTACATACATCATTTATATACAATCAATTCCCCCCCCTCAATAAGAGGGAAAGAGAGACTATGTAGCCCCCCCATAATTTGTAATCACCTACAAAAATGGTAAGTTCCTGAAGACAAAACATAATCCAATGTCGACAAATAACTTGTCTCCCTTTTGGAAGAAACAAAACCAAGTACAAATGCAGGAATGCTTCCCACTTCAGATGGGAATCAAAAGAAAGAATCATGAAAATGTATGATGATGTCTCTTAAATTTTCTCATGTGTCATCAAGACCTTGGAAAATGATGCCACAAACCAATTAGGAACATGCCCAATCACAATAGGAGGTGACAAACAAGGTACCACTAGAAATTGATTCTATACATTCTCTAGGGACTGAGATGGAGTGACAACAATTCAACCACAACTGTCATCAAATAGGAGGGATATATCCTCAAATGTGTCTTCCAAGTCAGAAATGTGAGATTCCATGAACAATGAACCAATGTCTAGAAAAGATGAATCCCAATCAGGAAGACAATGAAATACTTGTTGCAATGAATCGCTAGATGTGCTCAGTGAATCATGAACACAAGATGAATGGTCCTACTAAACAGGAATGATAGGAACCTTAATCAATGACTCCACACAATGAATCAATGAAGGGGAAGGTACATCAACTATCCCTAATGGAGAAGGAGCATCTAAAGAGCCCTCATCATCCTCAAATCAAAACTCAAAGTATTCCAAAACTTCAAACTCCTGCATAGTAGCATGATCATAGGGTATCATGTTTAAAAAATGAAGAGGCACAAGACAATCTAAAACAAGATCATCTAGGAATAGATGAGTATCAAGATCGCCATGTATTTCCCAAATTTTAGTCCAAATAATATGAGGACACTCAAAATGATCAATAGCATTCAAAGTGGCATCATCAATATGCATTGCAATAACTCCTAGGACATGATCCCTTTTTCAATTCCATGAAAATTTCTTACTATTAGTTCCAAGAAGGGGAACAAGATTATATAAATGTGGCAATAAATGAAGCCATATGAAATGTTTTATGATACCACCTCTCTATTGTTTATAGTTTCTCGTTTTCAACATAATCATAGCAAGATGAAATGAAAACCCCATAATGAACTACGACAAATCTCCAAGAATACAAAGAAATTAATCTTCACAATAATTAGAAACTCCCAAATACTACAAATGAAGCCTTCCTAAAATTCTTCAGGAAGTAATAATGCAAAAAAGGGTTGAGTTCATATAAAAAAATTGAGCAAAAAATTAAACACCTTACTGGGTTCTCATGCCAAATCATGAAGCCAAGTCTCAAATTAATTCACCAAGCAAATCCAAAGAGCACAACAACACCAATCACCACACACGAGAAACAATCTATGAGACTTGTTCTTAACAACCAATTGCACTACAATGTTATTTAAATAGAAAAAACCCATCCACCGCTATCAATGTGGGATAATTCTTTCAACAACTTCAAAAGCTTCAAAATTGGGCCCACTCTACTAGGTTGTGAAACTTTGGAACCCTAAATTTTTAGGGGAAACTTTATTAAATATAAAGTTTGAAAAAGAATGATGGCTAATCAAATCAATCCTCTAATAGGGCCTCTCCAAATGATAAAACACAACCTGCCCTTGGAGAAAAATTAAATGCCAAAAGCCTCCTTCAAAGCCAAAAATTGCAATCACCAAAAGGAATCACGCCAGCACACAGTAAATTCAATATGGGTCTCCTTCAATTTGAAACCCATGACCTGCAGATGAATTTTGCGGCCTCCAAAGGTAGATCAATATGCCCCTTCCTTTGTGCCTCTAATGGTTTGAATCATTCCTCCAAAGTGGCCTTAACAATGAAGATGTCATCTCAAAACAAATTAATCTTCAGAAAAAATTGGCCCAATAATAGGAAAATCATGTCTGGAAAAGGATTCGTGGCCTTCACAAATAAGAAAGAATCACCTCTACAAGTTTCAAGCCTTTAGGAAAATCACGTAGGTCTCCAATCATTAAAAAACTTTACACAGCCCAATAGGAAACGGAAAACAGACTGAAATGCACTTTCAACAGATGAAATTGTTTCCTCCTTTATTGATTCACAACTTAAGGGTTTTAAAAACTGCATATAGTGGCTCCCAACATCAAATCAAATGCTACAATTGAAACTACTTGGTAAACTAAAATTTCAGCACCTCCTAGAAGAAATGAAACATGCGGAGATTCAAATTGAAGCCTGCACAGGAAGATAGAATCCTACATAAAATAAAATGCCTCCTAGCACAAAAAGAAGCCTTGTAGATAACTCTAATGCCCAGGACAAGAATCAGTTGCTCACATAGTAGCTCAATTTCAAATTTCAATAGCAATAGGAAAAATTGGAAAAATAAAAAATAAATAAGGTAATTTTGAAATTTGACAAATTTCAAATGCTGAAAAAATAAGCGTTCTCAAACACTCAATGAAAATTCTCAAGGATTGCAAAATGGTTGGATTTGATACCATGTTGGTGTCATCCACCTCCCAAGAGCATCATCTGCAATAGAAAATCCTTCACAACAAAAAATGAGAGAGGCTACACAATGCCATTTCACCAAATATGAGTGAATAGATTTGAGATGATAAAATTACATATTGTACAAGCTTTTAAAGTTGTGAAAAAGGTGATGGGTATAAAACTTCCCAATACGGGAAACAAAACCACCCAGTTAATTTACCCTAAGATAAACTTAATAAACTAACAAGTAAAATAGCTTCCTAGGTGGGAAATCAAACAGTTGGAATTTTGGTGCCAAAAACAAAAGGGAAAGTTACACTTTTTAGAAAATTTTAAGGCAGTTCTTGGTGTCAAATAAAAGGGTTGAGTGAAGGTTACAGGAGGTGGCTCCATTAGTGCAAATTGTGGCTCCAAATAATAGATTTTTCTTACAAAGTTGATTTTTACTTGTAGTGAATCAAGCCCATGTGGATCTAGCATTGTAATTTTTGAATCTATAATTTTATTTTTTGAAAGTAATATAAAGTGGCTTATTTTTTGTCCTGCACTTTTTGTGTTGATATCTATTGGTGTGTTTTGTGGGTGTTGGGTGGAGTAGCCCCCTCATCAATAAATGATTAGTGCTAGGAATAGGGTTAGGTTAATATTCATGAAAAGTGGATGAGTGGCGATCCTATTAATTAAATTAAAATATTATTTAATTGATAATATGATGAAAAGTGGATAATTTTGGATTTATTTAATAAATTATAGAGTAAATAGTTGAATGAGTGTAATTATTGTCGTGGAAATTATGATGTGTCAATTTTAGGTGTCTATATTTTATCTCTTTAATATGGTGCATTAATATCATTTCAATAAATAATTAAACATGATTCTTGGTTAGGTGAGAATATTGTAAGAATATTCTTTGATTAGGGAGGACTCCCTAGTCATTCAAAGGAGGAGCGACTAGGAGGAACATGATGATAGGGATGATAATTCTCCCTTGAAAAGACATGTGGATTTGGAGAACATAGGTGTGCTCTAAATTTGGATTAATAATGTAAGATAGATGAGGAGCAAGGATTCAAGATGGGATAGAAGAGGTTGATGGATGCATCATAAAATGATGAAGGGATAAGGGATGATAAATGAAGGGATGTGATAAGATATGGATGTGGTGGGGATGAAAGTGACAACATTAGATAGTGTTGGAATGATTAATTATGTTGTATTGAATTGAGCAATATTTATTTGATATAGCACTAGGCATTAGGTACCAAGGCATAAAATACCAAGGTGATGATGTGCCATATGCATAGAAAAAATCAAAAGAAACCATATGTTGCAAAGAAATTCTATGATATGGAATACTATAATACTATTGTAGAAGGTAGGTTATAAGGATTAATAAAAATTTAAGATAAATGAATAATATACACAATAACAAAACATGCATGAACAAAAAAGTTCAAAGATAAATATGATGTTGCCTAGTCAAGTTGAAAAAACAAGCATTGATCAATTAATGACGAAGAGTGTTTTTGATGTGGGAATGAAATATTTTAATAAAAACATGAGGATTGTGAATGATATATTTCAATGATTATGGTTAGAAGTTGATTAAGGCCTGCAATGAGGCTAGGAATATGACCAAAGGATCTAATTGGATGGTTTTATTTTATTTTTTATTGATAATTTCATGGATTAATGTTTTATTTTAACATTGGGATTGCTAGGAGTGTTGGAGTGATAGGGGGATGCATTATATTACATGGAGATAGCTTGTAGATTGACACTAATGACAAGGGGAAAGCCAAGTCTAGGGACAAGATATTACAAGATGATAGGATGAGGTGAGATAAATAGATTGTGAGTTGTGAGTGGAAATAAAGGGGGATTATGATGAATATATAGAGGGGTAAAACATTATATCCAAGGACTATGTCATGTAGGAATAGGATTCCCCACTCTAAATATTTTATGTATGACGAGGTAGTGGTATTCTTATAGAAATTCATGATGGTATGATGGTGTAGGATAGGGATGATGTTTATGGTGGATAGATAGAGGGAATGTGAGAATAAAGATTATCTATATAATATATGGAGGATGAGTTTCCCCTAATATTTTATAAGGTTAGTGGTGAAGAGTTGGGTATGTCTCTAACAAAATAGGATGTGGGGTGAAATTGGGATTAGGCTAGGGAGGTAAGAATAAGAATATCTTGATAGGTGAAGGTAGTAAGAGATTCATTGAATTGAGGATACAAAGGATGTTTGTGATGGGTGGATGTGTGGAAACACCAAAGAATTCATAAATATTTTTACCTTTTCCTTATCAAGTTTGAAGGGAGTTTGGAGGAATTAGAAAGGATTAGATATGTGGATGTAATGCAAGAGATAAGATGTGGTAGCTAAGAAATAGTGGATGTGTTGGATATTCCATCACTACCCATATGGTTTGTCCTTTCTAGTGTTTGTTTTTGCTTGTTATTATTTGGTTTGGGTTTGTTATTGTTTGATAGCTTATTTAAGCTATTTGTTGAACCTGTGCATACACAGGTTATTATTTTCCTTCATGTATAAATATATCTCATAATGTAAAGCAAATCATTTGATTGCTCCACAAAATTTGATATGGTATTAGAGTAGTGAGAATATCGTGGGTGTGATTTTTCTTTTGTATGTTGTGATTGTTGTTATGCCTCTTCGGTTTCACCTATTTTTCCTTGGCTCAGATGAACATTTTGGATTACATAGTTTAAAAGCTTATTCTAGAGAAAATATATTGGCCTGAATTATGGCTTTATTTTCTCCATTTATGTGAGCTATTTACTAAGAGGCTGATGTTTGAGACTCGGGTTAGCAGATATAGTATAGTCAAAATGATTTGAAGGATTGAATGTTGATAGGAGGTCATTGTCATTAATCAAGGAGCTACCAAAGACAATTTTTATCTACCACAAGGTATATGCAAATCGCAAAAGATAGCTGATGCAAGAATATGTCATTGATTGAAGATTTATTCAAACCATGCAACTTCCTTCAGAGATGCTAATTTGGAGAAGATCAATGTGGATGGAGTGATAGTTTTTTCAAGGCTACCATTTATATCCATCCACATAAATTTGCACTCTTCCCAAGTGAGGGCCTGCGATAAGATAAGAGGCACATTGTAGATAGAGTCAATGCATTTGAAATAAAGTAATAGATCATACCATCTGGCATGCTGAAGCTTGTGAAGGAAGGAGAAGCGAGTGCTAAAATCAGCGTAGGAAGATCAGCGAACAAAGCATTCATCCTTGCGTAGGAAGTTTTCTTTTCTGCCTTTGACATTGTTGGAGGCTTTACTTCTTCTCTCATGCATTTTGAGCACAGTTTGAAATGTGTGGTCCTCATTGACCACCATTTTCTCAAGCCTGCACCCGTTACTCTCAAGCAGGTCCCTTCACTGTTTGGTCGTTGGCGGACCCCTTCATTTTGGAGAGTGGATTGTATATATGTGTTGATATTGTTTGCAAGCCCGTTTGTGAGGTTTGATCGATGTTTCATGTCAAGTAGTTTTTTGGTGCCAGTTTTGAGGTATTTATGTGTGGATTATTGGTATATTCTCATGGTTTCTTATTGGTCATTGATTTAGGGAGAAAATATTATTTAGGGAGTCACATTTTCTTATTTGATTTTCCCTATAAGTCTATATAATTTTGAAATTTTAAGGGGTGTTTTATTTTATACCTAGTTTTGTCAATGTCGATGTTTTTGTTTTTTTTTTTTTTAACATTATTCATCTTATAAAGATGCATTTTTAAAGCTAGGACCAACACCTGCTTTATAAAAACATTTTATTGTGCTAACAAAATGGCTAGCAGTTCTCCAAAATTTCTTCTTCCAGATTCTCAGCTACTACATGGAAATAACTATTCCACATGGACTTGACCAAACTAAAAACTCAACTTGAGTTTGAAGAAGTTTGGGATGTGGTTAGTGGAACCACAACATGTCACAAAATAGATGCTAATGAACAAAATAAATTTGATCAAGCCGACAGAAAGGAAAAATTGATCATTTTGTTCAGTGTATCTGATGAAGTTCATCCTTTCATCTGAGGCTCATCCATAGCCAAAGATGCATGGGACAAGCTCAAGATAATATATGAGGCCAAGAATCAAAATTAGATCCTAAATTTGCAGAGTCAACTACATGGCCTAAAAATGAAAAATGGAGAACAATTAGAATCCTTCCTCAAAAGGATTGCAGAGTCAAGAGCCTCACTACAAGCACTGGGAGAAACAATTGATGATGCATTTTTGGTGTCTATTGTTCTATGGGCACTACCTTCTAGATATAAAGT